>CAOLHI010001143.1:0-432631 GCA_948474755.1 Ctenosaura bakeri | reverse complement strand
GGGTAGCATCTAAATAATTTCCCTCCATCAGTGGAAGATTTAATCAGCAGAAAGGGGATATTGTTTTCAGTAATTCTTCCTACTCTCTGAACCACTACTAAATCTAACCCCAAAATCCTACTAAGGGAATGGAGGCAGTGGCAATTTTAGTCAATTCTACTCTCTCTGCAGTGCTCTATGTCCTTACAAATCTGCTTTTGAGAATTAGGGTATCCTGTGGAGATGGGATTAGATGCTGCAATGGGGAAATAACTGGTTCCTTCACTCATTTCCCACTGATGGGACTGTCCTCAGTGGACTCACAAACATGACAGAACAGTAGATAAAACCCATGCAGCTAGGATGTGCCTACAAAGATGTGTCCATTAACCCCCAAAAGTGTCAGAAGTGCTGGGAAAAAAAGCCAAAGAGGCAGACAGACCGCTCCCCGCAACATACAAAACAAAACAAAGAAAGGAAAGTTAGACTGAGGCTTATAACATATGTAAAGGAATTAAGCTCCAAAAACGCCTAAGTTTTTTTTTTTCTTCAAGTGAAACTGTGACCCATTTTGATTTAAAATCTGTTGCAGATTTGACCTAGCTAAGGGGATTTGTGCACAAACACATTTCTGAGTTGTGGAAGGGATGTAAATCTTCACTGATTTCATTCCCTGTGACGAGAACAAAGCATTCTAAAAGATTTGAAATTACATGAGCTACATTTTCTCTTGACTTTTTTTTCAGTTCGCAACTTTTTTTGTGAAAATTTCCTGAAGTTTTTGCAGGTGTGTGAAAAAATATAGCATTCTGCACAAATGTTATATTAAAATATTATATTTTCTACAACATACTGCGTTCTGTTCAAAAATACTATATTTGTGAAAAAATAGTTTTATGCCAAATCTGTTCATTTGGACAAACAAGAAAACCAAACCTAGTCAGCTTTGCAGTGGCAAAAATGTCTTATATCAGATGACTTAAAAACAAACAAAAAAACAATAAGGTATACTTACACAGTTGTTCATTTATTTTCTGATTCAGGACAAAAACATTTGTGAGCATTCTTTACATCCCTAGCTTCTGGGATGTACAAATCAACAAAATTTTCCCATTGATTTCAACAGCTATTATCCTGTACTCTTTTCCACCCACAATTCTGCTTTTGGCTTCTACATACCTAACTGTATCTCATTTTCTTGACAGCTATAGTGCTGTGTGCTGTTACAACTGAATGATAACTAATACAATGAATCACATTTGCACTGCAAATGATTGATTAATTTAAATTATTTATGTGGTTTTCCTCTAATATTCTCAAAATGTCGTATATAGGATAACGTTGACTTATTGCCCCTCCCACACAAAAACGTACGCCAATAAAATATAAAAGAACTTCAAAAAAATTGTAAAAGTTTGGCCAGGTCTATTCTACATCACATTTTCTAAATTCTCTGAATATCCTATTGACTAAACACTGAAACACATTAAAAAAGTTTGTCATTTTTAAAACTGTCTTAAGTTATGGGTTAGAGAACAGAGGAACTTTTCAAAATCAGACATACAACACTAATGACAAAATCAAATATAGATGGCCAAAGAAAGATCAACCACCGTATCTTTGGATGATTATTAGGATACCGTGAAATACTTATCCAAAAGAAACCAATGGAAAAAATGGATTGGAAACAACCATGCATCATATGAATGTACAGCAGTAAAATCTGTGATGGGAACAATCCTTATTTTATTCTGTGTCCTTTTGTAAGAGGTCATAAGTCTTATACAGCATTTAACTTCACACCTTCTTTTTACACAGCATTTTAAAATTTATAAAAGTTGTTCCCTTGAAAGAATGTTGTTTTAGTATTGTTCCTATCCTGTTATTGCCAGTCCCAGTGCATTATAATTGGTTAAAAAATTCCTTGGGGAAATAATGGGAAAACACTTACAATGGAAGTAAAGTTCTTCATCTCCTTCTTGATCAGCTTTGCTGTAGCCACAGTGCCTAGAAAAACACACACCAAGAAAGAAAAAGTTTCACCACAAAACAAACATCTTCTATACTTTGATCCTCCCTGCTCAGTCAAGAATGCACTAACTACATATGGTATACACCGAGCAGATATAAGAACAGGTATGAAGGTACATGTGTTGTAATTTAATTCACAATGACTATGACTGCTAAGTCTAACAGCATTTCCCAGGAGATGAATGCCTGTGGGCGTGGGGAGCAATGCATTTCATTGACCAAACATCTTGATCTGTTTCAAAGTTGTGAACAGAAAAGTAATTCTGTGTGTTTATGGGGGAATGTGGAACCTCTGGAGAAAATATTTCTCACACTGAATTTTAGTACTATATTTATCTAGAGATCTTTAGATTCTCTGGAGACTCTGTTATGGAAGGGAGGGACTATTTGTCTCCTTACTTTTATCATAAGTAATACTGTGGCTTCAATGAACCTATTAAAAAAAATGTTGGTTCTATTGGTGTATGTTTGCTGAACACCCATGGTACATTTTAGTAATATGGCTACTAACAAAATGAAGAATATGTAAACACAACTCTATTAACTTAACAATACTCTGGATGAAAATTGTTTATACATGAGCAAAAAAGAAGTAGCTTAGAAAAACTAGTTATGAATTAGCAAGTAATACTCCTTGAGTCACTCTTATTTCTAACAGAGACTAGAATCATCACAATATTTAAGAAAGTACCTTCGTCCAATGATGAAGCCAAAAACCATGAAGACCAGAATGATAGTGCCTGCAACAGCTACTACAGCTATGATTATTACAGGATTCTGTTCACTGGAGACAGCAGTGGCTACCAACAGGGAAAAGAAAATATTGAAGATCAATTTCAAAATGCAACAGTTACATAAAAACTGGCACAGCTATGGAAAGTGTACAGCTTTCATCTTTTACAATCTAAAATAGAGGCTCTTAGGGATATTTATGTTGGGAAGAATAATAAATAAGAGGGAAATTTTCTGCAAGTTTCTCCTGGTAGTCAAACATTCCAAAATGTTGTAGTAGAATTATTCTGCAGAAATTATGTAGGTATACGTTATGCTATCCATGTGGAACACTTATTTCAAAATTGCACTATGATCCTATTCAGCTAACAGTGGCAAAACTGGGCATGCATATTCAGAATATTACATGCACATTTGGTGTATGGTGATGAGCAAAAGGGTACATTGTGCAGCTGCAAATGCACAATGGACGTGCAAAAAGATACACCTGTGCTCCATCAATGCATGCTGATTACTCAAGCATGCTCATTCCTGAGCAAATGTTGATCAATGTTGCTTTTCTGAATGGGAATAATGTAATTCTACTGTGGCATAACTGTGGCAATGGATATTTGTGCTATGCTGAGACAATGCAGGATTGCAGAGCTGCTTTTTGTGCAAAAGTTCTGTCTTGTGCACAGAAAACATTGTTCTCTGCTTATGTATCTTTTTTCTGCAGATCAATTCCTCCAGAACACGCTGAGGTGACTGAGTATGGGAAGAATACACTGAAGGAATATTCATTTTCTTATTCATCCTTGCATTCAAGAACAAAATAGTCTAGGATTTACTTCCATAGGATGTACCTTACACAATGGTAGACAAAAACAGGTATTCTGTGATAAAGATCCTACGCATAGCATCTCATGGGAAGCATACAAAATTAATATAAGTACTTTTGCTGTCACATTCCTGTTTGGAAACTGTGCATGTACCCCTCCCTCCCCAGCTGTCAAAGGTACACAGAGATTCTGGTGGGGAAAAAGGCAGCAAGTATACCATAGTGCGTGTATGCAGTGTGTTTATAAACACAAATGTTTATAAAAGTTTCTATACAGACTATAAGATAACAAACTAAGGCTGTAATCTTACACACACTCAAAGTAGGTACATTCCACTGGACTGAATAGAATTAAGAAACATGTAGAGAATTTGCACAGCAGAGAACTCCACCTTCATTTCTCAAGAACTGGGGCAGTGGTACAGATGGAGCTGTTAGGGAAGTGACAACAAAGGCAGTCACTTATTTGTACTCAACACCCTGGGGGAACATTTGGTGAAGGCATTGCCCTTTGGTGATTTGAGCAGATGGCCCCATGACTTAGAAGCAAGGATTAGTATAATAGTAGCCCCACGACTTAGAGCCAAGGAGCCTATAATAGTATCACTTGCAAAGAGCATGTAAGTGGGATACTGGAAATTACCGTTAGACCCCTGAATCAGAAGAGAATTAGAAGAGATGAGGTGCTTAGGTGAAAGGGCCTGGATGAGGGAGGAGGGATGTTGGATTATTGTTCTTGTCTGCTGCTTGTTTTATCAACTGGGACTATTCAGGATGTCCCTAACTGCTTTCTGCAACTTATCTATATATAAGCAGGATTCATGAGGTTGCTTTTTATGCTGGCCACACTACTTTATGAGGAAAATGTACTTATCCACTTTCAATTTCAATTATATAGTGCATAATGCTAGCTTAACATATGTTGCAGCTTGTAGACTTGGTCTTTGCTTGTGGATGGATGAACCATGCCAGATACTTTGGGATGAGTATGTTTAATGATCTTGTTGATGTGGACAAAACTTCACTGTGAGACTGGAATTGATGACAAAAGATCCTATGTGTAGGGGTGGGAAGATGATCCACCCATAGAGACTCAAAAGAATCTGGGCACTCTGGGGGATTTTCTGGATGCTAGAACCAACAAGTCTCCTGAAAGCTTTGCCTCATTATGTAAAAGTGAGATGGAATGTGTTACTGATAAAATCATTCCAAGCCATAATAAATTAGACCTCTCTCTCTCTCTTTCTCTCTCTGTGTGTGTGCGTTTATGTGCCTTTAATGTCAACTTATTTAGTCAAGGAATGCCCAGAGGTGTTTTTTGCCAATTTCTTCCCTTGAAAAAGAACCTACAGAACCTGGAATTTGTTGATGATCTCCCACCTAAGTACTAACCAGGGCTGACCCTGCTTAGTTTCAAAGATCAGACAGGATATCAGAGGGGGTATTCATAGAGGATAAAATAGGCAGGAAGAAACTCAAAGATGGAACAACAAGCACTTCATTCTGTCTATTACAAGGCAATGACAAAAGACAAAATGTCTTCACTTGGCTTCTTCAAACTGAATTCTCAACTACCATCCTACACACTATTTTGAAGAACTTCTTGGGATCAGCTCAGAAGGAGCAAAACCCAACGTCACATGCTGGGGCAAATGATCAGAGATTAGGATATTAGTAGAAAAGGCTACACATGGTTTAACCATTACTGATGGTTACCATTACATTAGCATTACAAACCATGGGACTGACACCGCTGCTTGCAAATGGCACATTTTGTTGTTTGAAATTTCAGAAGTGTTTTTTTGCGTTCCTGATGGGTACAAATCTAACAATCTGACTGCAGCTAGGCATGGTGGGTTTTGCTAGCCAATACTTCTGGAAAGTGGCAGGTTGGGGAAGGTGGTCTGTACTTGTACCTGTTGCCACTGACTTGAGCTGTATTATCCTCTTTTCTCTACCCTCATCCTGGAAATAGGTAATAATTTTTAAACCTTTCAAACACTATGCGCTATTTAAAAGAGATGAGCATAAACTCTGAAAAATGAGAGAATGTCATAAAATGCCTTTAAAATACCCTTAAAAGTTAAAAAAAACTTTTAAAATTAATTACAATGTACTATTTATTCCACAAAAACAGGAATGACATTCCCACTTGTTACATTGCTTTTGAAATCTCTTAGGTGTTCATTATTCTCAACCCCACCCCCAAAATGTTACTGGAAATGATGCTAATTCTGTTTTCTATCACCATCCATGCAACTTGAGGAGAAAGTTCCTCACCAATGCTTGGATTCTGACGCAGCAGCTATGCCTGTATCTAAGACAGGTTAACATGGGCTTCATGTGGCTTCCAATTATTCCCATCCGTTTAATTTTTTTCAAACTCAAAACATAGTGAGAAGGCATTTTCATTTTGATTTTTGATCCCCTTGCCTGTTTTAGATGTAGACTTTTGTTGAGCCATGATGTAAACTGTAATTGCTAGGTTATGCTATGAGTAAAGGGCACAGTGGGGTTTGTGGGACTGGCAAGTGTCCTACAGGAAGCCACTCTATTCTCCAACTCCTGGAAGTTGTCCTAAGACGACTTCCAGGAGGTTTAAGTTTTTGTGACATGACAAAGCAGACAAGACATTTGACTCAGTCCAGACTACTTCATCCTTAACAGAGGGGGAGTGACTAAATGGATCCATGTGGTGGCAAATGTCTTATTAGCTCAGTGGGTGGAGACTGCTGATGGTAGTGAAGCCTCCTTTAAAAACCTCCCTTTACCTTACTGCATATGAGAACTACTATTGTTTGTTGTTGTGTGCCTTCAAGTTGTTTTCAACTTACGTGATCCTAAAGTGAGCCTCTCACAGCATTTTCTTGGAAAGATTTGTTCAGAAGGGTTCCAAGGCCAAATGGGGATTCAAACCTTGGTCTTTAGAGTCAAAATCCAATGCTCAAACAACTACATCATGCTCTACTGGTTAGAATTTCCGCTTTGGGGAAATGTACTTGAGAAAATGATACTTATATTGGTTCAGACATTCCTGGATGAAACAGGTTATGTAGTTCCATTCCAATCTGTTTTGAGTCTGGGTTTGGAACAAAATATCTTGGTTGCCCTAATAATCAGAATAATTGCTCTGGGAAGGAGAAGGAGGAGAATACCCTTGTTCGTTCTTTTGGATCTTTTAGTACATAGGATAATCACTGGGTACAATATCTTAGTGGATAAGTTCTATGCAATGGGAGTTGGAAATTTCAGTTCCTACTCTCACAGACCACGCAAGAGGGCAGCAGTGTGGGATATTTATTTGGGCCCATAATTATTATGGGATTCTGCAACTGGGTACTGCAGTATTCCACTCTATCTCCAACATACTTAACATCTGTACAAAACTAGTGGGTGAGTCTCTGGTGGTTTATGTATGCTTAGCAGTTCAGAGTGCTTTTGGCCAACTTCTTTTGGTTGACCAATGGCAACTACTTCAAAAAAGAAACAACAGGCCATAGTAATTCATGCATTGGTAATTCACAGAAATTTATTTACCTAAATTACTCCATCAAACCCTGTGTGAACTTGCCCTGAGGATAACACGAAGTTATAAAACTGTAAAAGCTATAAAACTATTTCAGAATGCAGTCGGTAGCTTGCAGGTGGGAACACCAGATAGACACCACATAACTGTGCATATGATTCTCATCCAAATTTTGGTTAGGATTTTTTAAGTCTGTAACAGCTTAGCATCTTGAAATCTAATAGGTCCCACTGAAGGAGCAACTGGCTGAGTATTAAGAGCTGCTGAGGAGGATCTGTATTCCACTGTGGGGAACAGTGCACTGTCTGGCTTCAGTAACCCATTCATTGTATGCAGTCCTCATGAAGCCCCTGCTAGAACTGACATAGTACTCAATGCAGCATGAAACTAAGATGTGGTCAATGTTGGATTTTGGGTAATCTTATTCACCATAACTTGGTTACGACTTACTGTTACTGACTTCACACTATATTGTGGATGAATGGTTCATATTGTAGTGTTTAATTAACTTCTTAATTATTATTTTTACACTTAATATGTTGTCATTCTAATATGTAGGTTGGATTATAAATACTTTAATAAATAGAGAAATAAGCATTTCCTTTTCTTTTTAAAGAACAACTATTACTTCCCAATATTTCCACTGTTTGTGATATTTCAGGAGTAACGTATACAAAAATTTCATGATTATTATTTTTATATTATTATTATATTATCTTTAGCACAGCAACTTTTACTATTAGTTACATTCTATTTCCATTAGCAATCACAACAGATTAAGCAAACTTAAACAAACTCAACAAGAACACTGAAGTAGTATTAATTTATCTATTAACAGAAGTACTGTACTGAAGTGTATGCAGAACTTTTTCTAACCCACAATAAAACTGGGACCAAAAATCTTTTTTTTTTTTTTGCATTTATTTTCTGAACTGTAAAGTATATTGGATTTGTATAAATAAAGTCTGGAACTGTGCTTTAGTATCTGTGAATTATTTACTATGTTAAGATGCAATAACCAAGTCTCTGGCTCCAGATGCAATGTTATTGAAGTCAGAAGGAAAAGACTCAACATATCTGAGTCCTATGAGACAATATTTGACTAAGAACAAAAGGTGACAGAAATTTAATACTGACTTTTTTTTTGAAAGTCAAAATAAAGACAAAGAACTGGTTTGTACTATGGTGATACAATTTTAAGAAATCTCATATATATTCAGACTTCCAAAAAATGAATTCAAAGCAAAATGCCACCTATTCTCATGGCATAGTTTTCAGTATAGTGACCCATTCATTTGGGTCTTGTTTGTGAGACTTAAGCACCATGCTAGCTTAAAGTCTTTCAATGGTAATTACAGGCAGTTTGGAGGATATTTCAAGACCTTATGAAACACAAGAAACAGGCCTATATAAGATCACTTTGCATCTTTGCACAGGATAAACTGCAAGAGCATCAGTGCTACTGACTCACCTAGCTACTAGAGTCTGGGGTTATGCTGGAGTCACCTTCATAGACACTGTAAAAAAAATGTCTCTACATTCTTTTTCACTGGAGAGGTATGTTATCTAATTTCCCTGGGGTATCTCTTCTTAGGCTTTAGATACTTGGCTCGATCCAAGCTAAGCAGCCATGCTTAATTGTTTAATTTACTACAATTCTGCCAAGCAGACCAGTGTTTGGGATTTATCTGAGTGCTTGGGATGATGCCAGGGAATTACTTTTCTACACAGATAAACACTTACAGAGCTGGTTCTGGACTGCAGCTGCTACCTACGATGGTGAAGTTAGGTATCACACAGTAGGGGTGGGCAGCTGCTACAGGGGTCCCCTTCCTCATCCACCCATCACTGCACTGCCCACTGCTTGGGTGACTCAAGCCTGAGTGAAACTGAAAGAGGAGCAATGCAGCTTCATAGCCAAACCCACATCTCAAGCTATATGGCTGAGGAAACGTTACCTTCCTTCTATAATAATCTTAACTTTAAGCCAGTTGAACACATTCTATGCTTGTTTAATAAAACTGTGGTCTATTTTAATTCTAAATATTTTGCCTCTGTATCCAGCTCTTTCCTTCTTTTTGTTTTCCACAAACACCCTTTCTGTGTCATGATGTCTGCATAATTTGTCACACATGACGTCTGAACAATTTTTAGCAATTTCTACATCATAATTCAAAGGCAAAACCTGCTTTGGGTATGATATACACTTCATGATTTTTCAGTTTCTGCATAAGCAAAGTTCACACATCAGCACAGATTTCATGGAAAAGTGCCAAATTCAGTTTCAACAGTAGAAATATATATAACTATATATATATATATATATCTATATAACTCTAAACATATATGTATGTATGTGTACATATATATATATACACACACACACACATATACATACATACATATAACTACATAGTTATATAAGATGTTGTGATAACCATCCCAAAATAAAAGGAGGATTATAGAAATACCTTAAGGTTGTATTCGACTAGTAGTTGCAGTCTGAAGCATAGTTCCTCTGAGTAAATCTTATTAAGCACAGAAATGCTTAGTTTAAATAAACATTCAGAGAATCAGGTTGCATTTCAACATTCCTGAAATCTTCCTTAGAATTGGGTGTTCAATGTGATTTACTCCAAATTACTTTGGGTTGCAGCCATTGGCTAGGTATGACTGTAAGACAATTCCCTTTAATTTTAATGAAGCTAATCAGAGTAACCATACTTGATTATAATCAATGAATTAACTTTACACGTTTATATGTTTAACAGTATTTTTAGACAGTATTTTATGAATTGCAATTAACTATATCAGTGTGACAGATGAAAAAGCATGAAAACTGGAATAGTTTATTTAATGTATAACTCCCCTTGGTGTTATCATTCTACTCTATATACTAGAAAGAAATCACTTAGACTGGATTTTGGCTCTCAAGACATTTAAGGCTGTTAATTGTGAACTCTAAAGTCATCATTCAAAGCTGATGCTAAAATGCCAAAATACTGCATAAATAGTGCGGATTTCAAAGTAACAAGTCTGCAAGGAATAGACTGGGAGGAGCAACAAATGCAGCCCCCTAAGAACAGGGGCTTATCTTCCTATTGCCTGGGAAACAGCTGACTGACAGTTCTAGCCCTTCTAGTGCAAGCGATATCTAGTGCTAAGGGGAATTACAACAAGGACCCACTTCTGCCTGTTGCAAAGGAGAGATTCACAGGAGGGGGTAGGAATGCCAGTCAGTTGCTTCTCAAGCACTGGGGAACAGACCTCTATTGACTGCAGTGGTTGCTTTCCAGTAAAACGGGGAATGAAGGGATCATGCTAGGCACGCTGGGACTAGTTGCCCAGTTACTGTAGTTACTAGTTAAAAGGATTACGGCTACCATTTCTACACATCATCTTTTCCCTAGTAATAGTTAAAAGAAAACTAACATGCATTGTGAGTCACTGCGTACTCATCAGGGCAGCCAATAAAACTTGAGATGTTATCACATACTGCTTGACAGATACTTGTAATGTACTGTCACAGCACTGGTCCTCTTAGCCCAGTATTATTTACTATACTGCACAACTGAGTCTCATTTACCTCCTTACTTTAAAATAAGCACATACAGGCTCTGCCCTGCATCCCACTAGTAGTCCCAAGCAGATGATGAGGATGATAACATTTATTTATAGCCTGCCTTTGCTTCAATTTGGGGCAAACTTCTCTAAGATATGCATAAATTTTACCTGTAGCTTCCTCTAGTGTAGCAACATCTAGTCTAGGGCTATAGTTCCCATAGCCAGCAGCAGTAAATGCACGAATCTGGAAAACATATACAGTTCCTGGTTTCAGATTATTGACTGAAGCAGAAGTGGCCCTGGTTTTCACTGTTGAGTAAGTCCTCTCCCTTTGGTCCTGCAAACACAAATGCAAATGATTGGATAATCTTTAAAATTCAGATCTCAGTTTTGCTCTATATCAGCAGTTGAAAACTGGGCCTGGCACTCTATTTCAGTTTCCTATGAAGGGCATCTCCCCTCCGCTCCATATAAAGGGCATCCCCCTCCCCCGCTCCATATAAAGAATGTAGCACACTCTGTGGAGCATTACAACACAATGTAATTTCACTGAGGGATTCTTAAAATAACATAAAATGTAAATGGGAAGCACATGGTGATGCTCATAAAATTAAGGCAATAAAGTCACTGCTCTCTGTCTGCGTGCACGGATGTGTGTGTTTGATTGCCTATTGCTTTAGCTTCTGCTACTTGATTATCAGCTGGTGCAAATATTGTATTACATCAGTCTACAAATAAAACAGCAAGTAGTACCCTAGAAATTTATTTTCTTGGTTTCTTTTCATTCTCCCCAAAATGAGATGTTTTATACCTCATTAGTAACGTCATACCAATTACTGTTTTTACTTAGGTAAATAAAACAAAATTCATTCTGAATTATTCTGCTCTTTCTGGGCACAAAAGTCCTCTGTGGGAAAATGGAGGTTCCCTAAAACCAACAGCTGCCTGTTAGTTGCAGCAAAAGCAGTAGATTTGTCTGTTAGCTCCTTTGAATGGAGCCACCAAAAAGCAGAACACTTCTGTGTGTACATACCTGCATAAACATGCACATCTTTATCTATTTATATGATGTAAGTATTTCCAGCATGCTGATAGGTGACCCTTTTAATCTTCCATAATAATGTAGATGTGGAATAAAATTAATAAAAGGTTAAACTGTAAGTGATTTAAGCACCATATAAGAACTACTTCACTGGGATGCTGTGCAAGCCTCATTAGAATTAATGGGAAATTCACAAAACATTCACTACTCTTATACATCTTCCCTTCACTTCAATGAGGCTTGGGCAGAAAATCTATGTAATGACTTGTGCCCAGAGTAATCAGAGTTTACTCATATGCTATTCTGTCAACATTATGTTAATAATATAGCAGAAAAAATTCAAGTTATATTCATAGTGTAGCTTTAAATTGGTATTAATTCCTTTTCTTCTATGGAATCCAGTGAACTGTAGTCCTGTGTGCAGGTATGTTTAATTCCATAGGACGATCAGACTCAATACCTCAAAGTACAATTCCCAGGATTATTTGAGGAAAACTATAATTCACCCAAGAATTGATAATACAGTTTCCTATTTAGACACTAATTTAATTTTACAAAATATTTAACCCTCTTGCACTTGGATAAACATGCTTGGGCTGCATGAATTGTGGGGTATTTCCTGACTCCAATTAGAATTCCAAAGTATTGCAGAACAGTGTTCCATGTTCAAATGGTTATTTTTGTGTGTAGATCTAGAGTGTTCTTACAGCTAGAAAATATAAGGTGGAGTGGAATACAATAAAATAAAACGGGAAGGCATGGAACATTTTCTATCCCAATATCTTACACTGGATGGCACAAAAAAGTATTTTGATGGCAGAAATCAACAGATATACTGGAACATTCTTGCTACACTTTTTAAAAAATTTTATTTTATATTCCCAAAAAAACTGTACATGGCAATAGGGTGAAATTTGGGGGACACTGTTTATTATTGTACAGGTAATATTGTTAAACAACTACCTACATTGTAGATCCATTGCTCTGTATATTCTGCAAGACAAAAATGCATCTGGGTGATGACAATGCTCCACTGTAGTGCATGAGGGTTAAACACAAACTGCTATGAAGCTAGTTATTTGTTCACACATTCTTTTCCTGCTGGCAGATGACTACTGACAACTCTCCTTAAAACTACATAGATTCAGTCAGTTGTAATTCTAGTTAAGCAAACTGTGAGTAGAACTGCGATTGTTGTGGGCATCATAAAAAAACAACTGGTTGTACCTCTTCATTGTACCTAACCAATTATTTCTAAAATATAGAGGAAGAGAATCAGGAAAGGGAGAAACAGACAATAATTTGTTGGCAGTAATATAAAATATTTAGTGGTAGATTTCTGTTGGCAGAACAGTAGAATCTGGCAGATGAGGAAGGGGAACCATTTTTGCTTCCCAGTAAAATGCCCTATGCACCCCCAAATCCTGCCCAAGGAGCTGGGAAACCATCTGGAGTCAGTTTTGGGGAACTCTAAGGGCTGCTGTTGAAGCATCAGCTCCACACTGGATTTAAGACAAAATATCCTAATTTGTTGGTAAATATGATTAGGAAGTAAAGTAAGATTTCATGGAAAAACAAAGTTAACTAAAGTGCATGTCCTCTT
Organism: Ctenosaura bakeri; assembly: GCA_948474755.1. NCBI lineage: Eukaryota > Metazoa > Chordata > Lepidosauria > Squamata > Iguanidae > Ctenosaura > Ctenosaura bakeri. The sequence goes on along the minus strand of CAOLHI010001143.1, from coordinate 419,334 downwards.
CAGTTTCCATGTTAGGCTGGAAACCCCAGAAACACAGGCATTTAAAGGGCATTTCTGCACCTCTACTTTTTTCTAGTCAAAATCATATTATAAAACACTCATTTTTATTTAAAGGATTTTTATATTTAAAATATTTTCTTAATCCCCAATAAGACTTGCTGTTTTATTCTACAAATCAAAGAAAATGAGGTAGTAACTGCTACAGCAATTCAGTGATGCAAGTTAAAGTCCTATGTTAAGTATTACAGTCACTCCAGCATTTTAGGCACATTTGCAAGTATAAATATGTACGCTTGGGGTGAAATTTATAAAAGAGTCTGCAATGATGTGAACTAAATGCAGCATCAGATATTTTGTTCTGGTTTAGAGGAACTAGTTTGAGGATACAGAGCAGGCAAATGCACTGAAGGAAAAAAATCATTCAAACTGCAAAGAATATATTAAAGCTATCTAGGTCATCAGATAGGATTTTCCCTTATAACCCACCAAGACAAGACCATGCTATTACTAAATAAGGAAGATACAGAGAAACGGTACATAAACGGCTGCTCCAATGCAATCTTTTGCTATCCAAGTAGCATTCATCAAAGAACACAAACAATATCAACCACAAATAATGTTCTTGGCAAAATCTTTAGAAGCAAATGCAGGAATCTCATGTCCTACTTGTAGATTTTAAACTGCTCAGGAATCATACTTCTGATTTAACTTGTTCCACTGGTTATCTTTCTCAGAAGTCATAGGAAAACATTTACATCAGAATTAATCCCAAATCTCTTTATGCAGGAGCTCATAAATCTGCAGGTTATAATTAGTGCTGTCACCAATTAAATATTTTAATAGATTAATCACCTCCATTTTAGCTGATTAATCAACTGATTTTATGTCTATTTGCATACTGCCATATCAACAGAAGTGTCCTTTTAAATGTTATAAGCAACCTAGTAAGTAAAGGTCATCACAAATTCTTAGAAGAAAATTTCATTAAATGTTTTCTTCTTTCTCTCTAATATTTTTTTAAAAAAACCCATAATGTCTCTTACAATGAAGCTATGTGTCCTGAATTTACAGGTCCACCAAATAAATTTACCAACACTGATTAATCAACTAGAACTTTAGTTACAGTACTAATATATTTTTATAAGAACCAGGAGCATAAGCACTAGATACGTAGAACTTTTTTCTTCAAAAATGTGTCTGATACGGACATGATGACGCTAAAGGAAACAAATAGGTGAGAGTAAGGAAAAGGACAAGCAACAACGTAGCCTCAGAAGGAAAGCATCCCATCTGGGCACAGCACTTGTCCACTGGAGAGCAGAATGATATGATGCAAAGAGCGGAACAGTTCAGAATAGTGCTTACTTTCTCATAATACTTGATTTCATATTCCGTGATGACTCCATTGGGATGCTCGGGTTCCTGCCAGGAAAGCTCCACACTCCTTTGCAACACTTTCTCTTTCATTACGCCGCTAACTTGCGAGGGAGCTGTTTGGAGAAGATGTGTCAATAAACAAGGAGCAAATGTGCTGGGTGTTTCTAATCAAATGTCACTACTGACCAGTCCCATGCTGTGCTGCCATCATTAAGTTAAGAGAAAGCACCTTTCCACGCTTCACAATTCAAAAGCTAATGAATATTCAAGCAGGACCTTATTACTGCTCATAAACCATAATAGAAATTTAAATTAAAGCACAAATAGCAAAAGGCGGCACTGTTCAAGTTAGTGCAAAATGGCAATTGATGGGATCAGAATGACAATTAAGCAAATGCATTCTAATTAAACCAGGAAAATATGCTTCCAGATTAATCTCTCATGGTAAACTAGTAGACCAAATATTTATTACACATGTTTCAACAACCTTTGAAGAAAAATGAATGCACATAAATGAGGTCATACTTGAGATTCACATCATGTGTAATTCCAGCTCATGTTCAAACCCATCATGTTCTCACAATAATGCATGCAGTGCTGAAAATTCCTTTAGCAGCATACCTGCTAGCTCTCTTGTTCCGAGATAGCATGTCTGCCTGGACATTTGTAGAGAGTTTGCTTAGCTGACAGTAGAAGGCATCAACTTATAGAACACGGAACTAGATCTTTTTGTACATGTGGCTGGGGGGATTCTAGGGACTGTAGTGCATAAATAAACTTTTCCAAGCTCTGCATGGGATCCACCATTAAGATGGTGGACCACACAGGTGTGTTGGGCCTTAGCAAAGAAACCTCAAATGTAGGTTAATAATGAAAGAAAAGCCAACCTTCCAACGTCCACTAGATTTCATTCACCAAAATAACCAACAACTGTTGTGTTGGGCAGAGTAACATCAACACTGCCTGTCAACAAAACACATTACACCAACCATCACAGGCTATTTATGAAGGCTGTTATCAAGACAATAAACATTTGTCAACTTCCTCTTTCAAGATGGTTTCTGCTATCTACAGCAGGGTAAAAATGTATTTTTTTTAAAAAAGGTTATGTTTCTCTCATTCATTCATCACTTTAGAAGTTTTTAATATAGTAATGTAACACATTACTCAATAAATGAGACTATTTATGACTTCTCTTACTTATACATGACCACTGTTTGCCACAAACAGGAATTGTGGTAGCAAGGCTACACTTGGACTGTACAACTTTCAGATTGCAGCTACAGTTCATAGGACTGAATTCCTATTAAACAAGTGAGCAAGCAAAGAAAAAGAACCATACCCTGTACACAGAAACTACATTGTCAAGGACAATTCTGCCAGCCCAGTATTTTCAATTGCCATGTTAGAACACATTCTAGACAGAGGGATTTAAAAAAAAATAAAAATGAAGGAGTGTTCCATTAAGTGAATTCTGACCTGTTATTTTGGGTATGCAATATCCTTTTAGGTCCAAGACTTGTATCTGGTATTGGTGCCTGAGGTTGCACACAGATTCATGCACATGCACACATGAATAGGCATGTAAACCCTCACATATGCACACTCTTCCTCATCTCCACGCCCACCTATCCACCCACCCACTTACTCACCCATCTACAAATATATATACACAGTCCCTAACATATCTTAATGCACTCCCATATCAGAAACCATGAAGCAATTCCCTTCCTGCCTAGCTGATCAGCTCAACTACAGGGAAAACTGTTCTTGCCAGCTTTAGGAGAAGCACAGGGAGCGATGAAGGTCATACATGGAGTTGGAGTCACAGGTTAAGTACCCATCTGTGACCTCAGCTGGGCACATGAACACTGACAACTTCTTACAATGTTTATGAGAAACAGGCCAAAATCTTTCTGAACTCTCCAGAGACCAGAAATAAACTTTAAGGGAGCTATCATTTAAAATAACCATCCTACATGTAAAAGCAAAATGTGACTTCACAATTCTGTGAGCTGCTCCATTCCTTCACTCCCAATCAGAAGGCAATGAATTGAAGCAAGGGAGGGGAAACTCAAACATGGCCATGTTTGAAATACTAAGGTACACTTCTGAAGTATGCTGGCTTATTATTCACAAGAAATATGCTTGTGCCTGCTGGCTGCTGTCTCTGCTTGGCTCTTCTCACTGTCAGAGCAACTAAACAAACCAGGAATTCAACAGAAACACACACACACACCTCAAACGTCTGTGTTACATCCAAACCAAGATGCCTGTCTTACAAGTTCTGTCTTGTTTGGAAGCAAGGAGTTGAGTCTGGACAGAAACACATGGGGGTGCAGAGCTGGATCTAGGTGCCTGATTGGCACATTAGCAAGCCCACTGCGCTGCCTAGCCCCTGCAAAACAATGGAACCTCCTTGTGCCATTATAGAAAATGTGAACAGCTACTTCTAAAATTGGGAACTGTATGAACATTCTTCCAACAATGATCCAGGGTGCTGAGTAGCAGTCAGGTAATGTAGGATCTGAACAAATATATTTTGGATGATTAAGTGAACTGCCAAAGTCCCCTGTGAACAGATTAAAACAACCAAACAAAAAGCAAACAGGTATATTCTCTATCAGAAATTAGAAATTACTCCAATTTTCACAGGCTTGTTTGGGAGGAAATCATGTGACCACAATAAATCTATGTTTTCTTCCAGATGCACAATATAAACAGTGTCAACAGCCTTCATTAATGGGGCCTCTTTCCTGACAAACTACATGTCAATTCTAAACTGGCATAATTATAGATAGATTATGTCCCCATAATCATCAGTGAGCATTTTTATCTCTATTTTCCCTGCTGAAATGCAAAGGGAGGAAAATCTTCCACTTTCTCATTTCATCAGCTTCTACCAAAAAAAAAAAAAAGGGGGGGGGTTCAAAACATCCCAAGAGAGTGGCAAAAACCATGTCAGCTGCTAGAGGGGCTTGTGTGATCCGTAAGTCTCAGTTAGTTTACAAAGCTATGTAAGACTCTTGCATGGAACTGAGAGGTCTTCACCCTGAGCCGAACATCACGTAGGCATCGCTTTCCTGAAAGAAATGGTACCTACTTTATTTTTCTCTAAGAAGCACAGCAAAATGTGAGCTCAGAAACAAGGCACACACTTCTCATTTGACCCGATATTTCTTTTTTATCCAGTATTTTGAGTACTGCTGCGATAATACGCCCCAAAATCGCAAAGGAAATTCCCACTTGGCTGGTTTCTTCCTTCAACAAATGGAATAATTTAATCCATCTGGCAAAGGGAAGTTTGGAGGATTACACTGTCCTTGGATGTGATTGCCAAACAACATGAGAAAACTTCACACTTCCTCTTTGGAACAGAATGGCTTAAATAAACCAGTTGATATTTGCCAGGCTGCTTCACAAGGATCAAAATTTAATTCTTAACCTCTGTATACAGAAAAAAGAAAAACCCTTTCCTACCTCTCTCGACCATATGCATGAAAAATGGCAAAGAGACTATTATTAAAGCATTCAGTTTGCTATAACGGTATGATACTGAAAGTCTACAGGCATAAATATGCCCATTTTCTCATCAAAATGAACAAAAAAGGGGGTAAAAAATCTAATTGGGTGTTTCTCAGGCTCCATGATATGGGGGCTGTCATTTTTTCCCTAATATACCATAGTTTGCTTCCAAATTATGTGCACGCTGGCAACAATTGTTTACATATTGTTTCTTTTTTTCCTGGAAACTTGCTGGATTTTTTCCTGGAAAAAAATCTGATTGGTGATTAATTGTGGGGTCAAAGAACAACGTGCATATTTTTAAAAAATGCATGCAATTTAAAAATAAGAAAAATGTGCACCACCATGTTTTAGTCAATGTAAAAATGTGTACCAAAATGTGAGCACCAGAAAAATGTGCCCATGTATGCACCGTGTGTGTGTGTGTGTGTGCACATGTATGCCCACAAACACATGTGCAGGGGGTGTATCTTGCAAGCTAGTGAAGAGAATGCCAAAGGGAAATGGAAAAATCAAATACAGATTTTCGTCATCTCAAGGCACTTTAAATTTTTAGATAAGCTCTGATACTTGAAGCTTTTCAGTACATCTGGACTAAATCTTATGTTCTGAACACAAGCAGCTGCCTGCTCTTATTATGTCTAGCTCCACATTGATACTAAAGAAAACAGATTGATCATCATGTACATAGCTAAACCCCAGCAACATGTCCCTATAAATCAAGGGCAGTTATATTTTAAGCTTGCAAGGTACATTTTCTTCATTTCAGCGGTATGATTTTTTGGGGGGAAAGCGCCATGCTAGTGCCACTATTGTTAAACTTGTTGTTCTAGTAAAATTAGCCAGAAATCTCCCAGAATATTTAGAGAGATCTATCTACCCCTGCTCTAACTGCAATCTTTTCCATCTCAGTTATGACAGATAAACTTTTGTTAGATGCCAGAATTAGTTTTCCGATATCTAAGAAGAGAACAGAGTTTCAGTGCCTTGCACATCTCTACTTGCAACTCCAGAATAAATTTGGCAAAACAAGGAAAGCTGCAAAATCAATGTCTTAGCATAACTGATACAGGCTACAGAGTTACTCTGATACAGAAATTTCACACACAATACAGTAGAGTCCTGGTTATCCGACCCAAAGGGGCGGCCGCAGCGTCGGATAACCGAAAGGGTCGGATTACCCGGATGCCTGTGGCGGTCGCCATTTTGGGGACGTGTCTGGGTGGGTCTGGGGGCATGTCTGGGGGTGAGGAAATGCCCACAGCCACGCCCCCAGGCCGTCGCGACGTCGGTTAATCCAGATGGTCGGATAACCGAGCGTCAGATAAACGGGACTCTACTGTAGATATAAACCCTATGGACAGTTGTAGGTGAAACATGTCTTACAGATTTCTGTTGACTTCATGTTCTGTCTTTTATGGACTTCGTACACACACAAGACTCATACTTGCATATAAATTTTTGAAGAGAGGTAAGAGAAATATCTTGTTCTGAGACATGTGGCATCTGAGTTTCTAATTATAAGATTAAAAGGTGGACATAATTCCCATTGTAACATTAAAGTGGGAAGAAGAGACAAAACATTGTTTCTTCCAAGCAGCTACACAGAGGAGGATCTGTTAAAGAGGGAAGCCAGCCCATGGCCAACTATAGTATTTTTTTTTAAAAAAAACAACAACCCACAAATACATAATTTATATGGAGATACTGCTTACATAAGCATCTTGGTAACAAATGAATATGATTATACTGGACTTTGCTGCTAATAAGTTTAAATCGTATCATTTTCAAATTTGCCATTTTCAGATAAAGTTGAAAGTAAAACTAATACTGAGGGATCAAAATAAACAATGCAATGCTAAGGTGCTATAAAATATAGCACCTTGGCTAAGTCAGTCTTGTACAAAAATACTCATACTATTCTTAAGTATGAAGATTTGAACTTAGGTGTTTGACTATGATTGTGGAGACCAGGATCTGAATCCCTACTTGGCCTTGGAAATCCAGTTGGTGACATTTGGCATGTCATACTCTCTCAGCCTTAGAGGAAAGCAAAGGAAAACTCCCTCTGAACAAATCTTTCCAAGAAAATTTGTGATAACTTTGCCTAAGGGATGCCATAAGTCAGAAACAACTTGAACATACGTAAGAACAAATTAAGATTAAACATGAATAGGCAGAAAGGTGGAGTTGTGGAATTTGCACTTTGTTTTCCCTAACATGGTTTAATTCCATATAATCAGAACTTGCTTCTGAATGATAGACACGGGGGGGGGGGGTCAAAATAAAAGAGTTACAGAATGAAACTGATGATCCCATTATTTTTCTTAGCATTAAATGAAATTTACAAAGTGCAGAGACTACTGTGAAATGAAATGCTTCTGACTATAAAACAAATAAATAAAACAAACAAAACAGTAAAAGCTAAGAAAAATGGAAGAGTAAGAGAAGCATGTGATATCTGTATTTCGAGATCTTAGTTACAAATGCTTGTAGAGAATAGTCTTTGTGCTAAAGAAGCTTAATATATCTTTTCTGAAAAGGAGCTGGCAAGAGAGAGTTCCTCAGCCCTTTTCTCCCACATTTCCTTGTGCTAAAACCCAACTTATCACACTTTGCTTTCTTCTCAATTCTACAAGTGTTTTCTAAGAATTTAAAAATTTTTTAAAAAGGTGATGAACACTTCCATAAATAAATATACAGTACACGGTGGAACAGTTTAATGCAAAAGTCAGGAGACAAAAACTCAACAACTTGCAAGACACACTGAACAGAATCACTTTGATTCACTGACTGGTATAGCTGCCATTAAATGACAGGAAGAAACTGAGCTCACTACATTGGGAAAAATAACTGCTTCAACTCCTGCTTTAATGTTTTGTGTTTATACACCTATAACTTGGTGTCTTATCTATTAACAGATTCTTCTATGCAGAAATTAATCCTTGGAACAGGACACTGTAAAGTGTCCAAAACTCGGAAAGATAAAATACTGAATGACTCCTTCCATCAAGGACGATCATTTTAACATCTGGTATCATCCACTAACTCTCCCTTCCAACCAGCACAGGCAGCCAAGCCACAAGCAAACAAGGGATCTGAGATCTGCCAAGATCACTAAATTAAACCACAACCTATGATACTGAATCCTCCAGTGATTTACATCTTTGATTTGTCTGCATTGTACAGACGTGTACAATGTAACATTATCTGTGTAACATGGCAATCTGGAGTGGAGCAAAACAAATGATTTGTTCAAGGACTGAAATAGGACCATTTGTTCCTGCAAACTTGAAAATCTGGGAATAATGCCCCAGTAAGCCAATCTTTTGTATTGTATTTGGAGAGCATATCTTGCAATCAACAATATCAAACTCCAATATATGATAACCTCTTATTCGATTGCTAATGAAAGTATCTGTCTTTATATGGGCAGAAATAGTCCTTAGTGTGAAACGCCACATTCTCCTAGCGAAGTTACACTGCTCTAGGATTTGAACTACAGCATGTTTATGAACTACAGCATGCCAGAGACAAATTAGTGCCCTACCACTATAGGCCTTTCCACTCTACACTATTATAGTGCTATTATTCCACTTTCAAAGTCCTATGGAATCCTGGGGTTTGCAGTTTAGGGAGGGGCCTTAAGAATTCTCAGCCAGAGAGCTCTTTGGCCTCAGTAAACTACAAACCCCAGAATTCCACAGGATGTTGAAAGCAGAATAATAGCACTACAACACTGTAAGGCAGAAAGGTCCTAATTTTTTTACAGGAATTGGTATTTTCTGGACAGTCATGCAGCATTATTTTGGGCTCTTCTAGAGCTTTGGAAAGCTGAAGTGCACTGTCATGGCTACTGTTGGAATCGGCCCCAAACTTACCTGGGAGGCTGCACATAGTCCATGGCAGAGAGTGGGGGTGTTGCGCCATGTTCTACCATGCTGACATGGCAAGCACTCTCTTTTGCATGCAGGATTCTGCATATCTTGGTATGTCTGGGCTACAGCAGGAAATCTGGCCAACCAGTATTGGTGCAGTTTCCCAGAGGTAGGCCTTCCACAGGGGAAAGTGAAATCTTTACTCAGAGATGGCGGTGGTATATATACACGCAGCTACTGCCAGTGGCTTCAGGGTATTCCTGCCTCATGTGGTAATTTGACATAGAATCAAATCTGGTTGTCTGTCATACTTGATGGGAGGTTCCATTAAGGGACCTTAGGTGGGAAGGCAGCATGGGCCACATTCATGACAGGAGACCCTGGCTTCACACCCAGGTGATGGGGAATTCACACATATGTTTGCACCCAAATGGCATCCCACCTGCCAGCACTCCAGGGATTATCAGCATTTGGGCTGGTATGCTTCATCAGGGAACAGCTGTGTTGGCCAATGTTGGCATCCAATCCCATCTGGGGCCATCCTTCTACAGCTATGATCAATAAAAGTTGTGGACTTTTCTCTCCAAACCTACAAGTGGCCATGGTTTCTTTGTCAAAGCATCACCCACATGAATTCAATGCCGGACACCAGAATAAGTGGCCAGAAATAATGTTGCATCATTTGTTATTTTGGAGTGAGAGAGATCACCAAAACAATATTCTTTAGGGATTATGTGCTTAATCTAAGTCTTTTTTCTTTTGCTGAAAACCTTTTCTTCTTTTTGACAAAAAACCATTTTCACAGATGCTGGGGCCTTTTGGTGGGAGACATTCCATGGCTTTAATGGACTTCCAAACTGGCACATAGGGCTGCACAATTCAAACCTGCTTTAGTTAAAATTTGTTTTCTGGCTCAAACTTCTCATTAGGCTGTACGCAATGGTGTAATTCTACAAATCAAGGATTGAAATTATGTGGTTCTCCAGATGTTGCTAGACAGCAATGCTAGAAACTGCAGTCCAGCATCAGGAGTGGGGATGCATGATTCACATGTCTGCATTAGAGCAATGCAGAAACATTCTACTGCTTGAAAAACAACATTTTTTCCAGTACTTTGAATCTGTTTCTCTGGTGTCTGCAACCCATTCAAAAAGCTGTGAGGCACAGTTCCTTACAACTTAATTCAGCTAGGTGTTTTGCATAGATGTGCTTATTCTGCTACATTTTGCTAGCTTTTGTGCAGTTGGTAGTGGAACAAAGGCAACAAATCTAATTTTTTCCAATAGCCTAATGTTTGTTATAACTCACTGCTTCCAAGCACAGTAAGATCTGGCTGGAGAGGCAAGCAGGTCACTGTGAACCACTTGGGGACTAAAGCACTAGTTGGCAAAAGAGGAACTACTTGACTGCACTACTCAGTACAGCTTTTTGTCATTGTTTTTGTGACTGAAAAGCTCTTAAATTATCTGCTTTTCCAAGGGGATCGTTGGTGACAATAGCTGATTTTCAAAACAACTGAAGAAAAATACAAGGTTACAGTTGAAGAAGTCAAAATCTGGACAGCCCTCGTTGCATTTACTTTTCTATCACAGAAAACTGGGTCATTTAGCAGAAACATTATTAAAATGGATACATAAAGATGTCAATATTGAAAACTCATATGCATGTATCTCAGCATATATCATTTCTATCATATTTCAATTCCTGTTCAGCAGCTCTGCAAAGTGAGGAATAGGAATCAATTGCATATCAATTATTATTCCAATTACAAATTTGGGGGAAAATATTACCTCAAAGGTTGTGAGACCATTTTATGTGAAGGACATAGTTGTTACACATTCAGTTATACTTAGTTACTGAAGACATTTTAAAAACTTTTTAAAAAGCAGGATAAAAAACCAAGCAGTTTTTCTGTTACTGTTTGCTTTTTGCTTGATGCTTTGTACAGTTATTACTGTCATCTCTGTTCCTGTTTCTTCTAAAGCTGTCAACAGGGGAATCAATCAGCACTGAACTGATCCTGAATTGCATGAGAAGTGACAATATTGACCCCAATGGTGCCCACTCCTGTATCAGAATCATAATGAATTCTGACATGTCAGGCACAAACCCAGTATGTTCAAAATTGGTGATGGACAATAAACTAATCTAGTAATAAAAATGTGTGTGTGTGTGTGTATGTGTATGTGTGTGCACAATTACGATCTATACAATTTTTCAAAGGAACTCCTGCTCAAATAAAAAGAACAAAACTAAACAGGAGGACCTAGCTGAGAGGAGTTGAGGTTTTGAAAATACCCTCTCCTCCATCCCAGGAGATAAAAGAGATATTTTCCCTGGCAAAATTGCTCTTTTATGTTCTATCCTTTTCCTTTCACTATCCATCTTCCATGACAAGTGTCAATTATGACCACAAGATTTATGGGATGGAAAGATAAAGCACAATTTACAAATCATTTCCTGTAAAAGCAGACAGGTGTAATGACGGAGACGGCTTTCTGTAATTGAATTTGTTGCTCCTATCTACTCAGTCACAAGAAGATGTCAACTTCAAGGATGTTAGTCATGGAAAAAAAAATATCTTAATGCATGCCACTATTTTACTGTACTGTTGGCAAAAGCACCCAGTCTTAAATTTGTCTGTTAACATGATCAGTATTTGCTGCACTGAAATATGACACTTGGTGAATAAAACTACAGGTTTTGCAGACGATACACTGCAGTGATTAGGTTTATTACAGAGATGCCCAAGGGATACATCAATAAATTTTAGTGACCAAAGAAAGTATTTTGTATTTATTTTTTGTTGGCTGGGCCACAAATAAACTGGAGGTGAGCAATCGAAAAAGTGAATTAACAGGCAGAGAAATATCCTGTCAAATATTAAGTGCAAATTGTATAAATAGTCCATCCAGGTGTCAACAGAAAGCAATAATTAGTGCTGTGCTAGAGAGCTGCTGAAATTACCATGTTCAAGGATATAATTTTGTAGCAGCAACTACAACATCACATAATGCAAGCCCTTGTAAACTGTTTCCAAATACCTGTGAAATTTAATCAGGACATTGCAGACACAACACTTGCCACCAGATCTCACTAGCTGACAAGAACAGGCCTAGATTCTGCTGAGATATGTCATACAAATTAGTAAGATTATTCAAAAATATTCCAAACTTCTTAGTAAAGATTAGTAAGGATGAAGACATATGTGTTTATAAAGCCGCTGCATCAAGTTATTTATTGCCCTGGAATTCTGTTGTAGCCACTTGCAGTACTTTCTATACTTTCTATAATAAAGACTACAGCATTAACTATAATAGAGACTATAGCGTTATTTGGGGGGCTCAAAATAAATAATTTGATATTATGTGCCAGTAGTGAGTTGATTATTTTATAGAAGAAAACATTACTTGCTTTGGTGCTGGTGGCAACAATATCTCTGTTTTAACTCTTGACTGTTAGAAGAAGAAGTGTGCTCAGTGTCCTTACACGCAATGGAGGGAACATTTGGTACTGATTTTGAACACATCAATTAGATTCTGAGATACCTGCTGCTCACGATATTGATACCAGTCACCCACTTGTTGCAACTGAGAGCAACTGGTATCAGTATGAAGGGGTCTCTACAGCATGTGTGGAAATAATCATACCACATCATAAAAAGATACTAAGCAAAAGCCTAAAATCTGAATAGTATAATTTCCAAAAAGAGAAGTTAAAAACAAAAGAGAATAATAATGTAAGAATTATAGATTTTAATTTCTCACCTGTCTTCCCCTAAAAGGGGGAGTACAATTAAAAACATATTGTTGATTAAAATAAACTGAAACACATAAAACCATATAAAATACATCAGTTTAAAAATTCATAATTAAAAATGGACTGGGTATGCCTGCTGGACGAGGCCATGAAAAAGCATACCAAAAGTATACCAGTATATCCAGTATACCAAAAGATTAAGAAAAAGAACCTAAATAATTTTTTTACCACTTTTAATATTTAAATGAATGTGTACAGTGATTTCATTCAGTTTATAATTTATTATCTGTATCAATTTTATCAGACTGCATAAGCGAAGCCCTATTTAAGTAGACCGCTCATCTCTTTATAATTTTTATGAGCCCATCACAGGTCTAAGATCTTCTGCAGAGGCCCTACTTCCTGCCCCACCACCTTCTCAGTATCATTAATTTGGAACAAATGAAAGGGCATTCTTGGTGACTGCTTCTAGACTTTGAAACCCTCTCTCTACGGAAGTTAGGGTGACACCATTCTTGCTCCCTTTCCAATAGCAAGTTAAAACATTTCTGTGTCATGTTGTGTGGTGTTGTTTTAAGGTCTGTATGAAATCCTTTAATGAATTTTAATATTTTTTAATGTTTAATGTTTTTAACTTGATAATTTTTTAAAAAAAATTACACTTGTACTTCTGTTGAAAGATTTCTATAGTTTTAATCTATATTGTTTTAAATATGCTATTAATCTCCTTGAGTCTATTTATTGAGAGAACAGCAGGATACAAATGAACAAAACAGTAATTTTAAAAAATTACTTTTTTAAATAGATATTCACTCATCACAGAAAGAAAAAACTCAAATAAGTTAACAATCTTCTTATACTACTATAAGACTAGCTGACTGATCCTATGTAATTTTATACACTGATAAGAAAAACAACAACAACAACATGGGACACAATGTGAGGGAAGGAAAAACTGGAGCAAATCTTCATCTCACACTCTTCCATCATCCGATACACTTTTGTTTGCAGAACATTAAATCTGGATTAGAGTTTGCAACAGCTTTGAAAATTGATTTGATGATTCTGAATGTTAGAAATTCAGAAATTATTTCTTTACTGCAAACAATGATAAATGAAATAATTTAATTAGGCATATTCTCACATAAGAAATATGGAAAACAAATAACATGAAGAAGAACTGAAGGAACTGGACATGATCATCTTGGTGGAGAAGACTGAGGGATGACACACTCCTTAAATACCTCAAGGGCTGCTGTTACCCAGAGTCAAATAAGGTGTAATGGTTTTAAGTTATAGGAGGGTAGATTTCAACTGAACATTAGAAAGAACATCTGGAAAGCAAGAGTGGTTCATCAATGGAACCAATTGTCTAGAGAGGTGGTGGGTTGTCCTCTGAACATCTTCAAAAAAAAAGACTGGACACCTTCCTGTTAGGGATATTCTAGTGGGAGATCCTTCATTGAGCAGGGGGTTTGACATAATGACCCATGAGGTCCCTTCCAACTTTGTGATTCTATGATTTCATTTTTTTTTGATCCATGAGTTAAATGGAAACATAGAATCACAAAGGTAGAAGGGACCTCATGGGCCATCAGGTCAGGTTTGGAGCCACACCATTGAATTTACTGAAAATGACAGAGACACAGACTGCAAAGATTAGTTGGACAGCACATATTTTGAATGCAGGGGTCAGGAATCCCAAATTCAGCATCTGTACTCTGCAGTTTACACGTTCAAGCAATTAGTATGTCCACTATCTTACCTCAATTGTATAATTAAAAGGTGATGGGAAAGAAAAAGAAGAAGAGGGCAGGTTAAAAAAGTAAATTAGGAGGGGCAGGAGGAAACAGAGGGAAGGTGAAGCCAAAAAGAAGAAAATGGGGAGGGGAAGAACTTCAGACTTAAGTGTCCAAGTGCATGGTACTGTGTCAGCAAGAAACAACACTAAGCCTATGAAGAGTTTAATTGCAGTCACTCCACATAATATTATACAAGATACTCATATTATATAATAAAGTGCAATAGAAATCAAACCAGGTTAAAATCATTAGAGGAGGAGGATCACAATTCATCTCCATCTCCCAGAAAGACTGCAAATCCTTTCCTTCCATGTAGGTCCTTGTCAGGGATAGGAGAGACAACTGTCTTTCACGCCTAGAAATCCTTGCATTCTCAAAGGGTCCCAGCTGCTTAAGCATCTTGGGTCTCCAAACAAGTTACTTCCCCTCCCATTTCAAGACTTTTTTCTTCATCATCATCATCTTCTCCTATCTTTTATTGCTGTACCCTCTTATACGATGTGGATTTCAGAAAGATGCTCCTTCTCTTTTCTTTCTCTCTTTCTTCCTTGTTTGCTCCCTACCCACTACTGTTCTCTAGGCTAGCCTGCCTAACAACAGAGTCATGTGATATACTCCCTCAAAACCTAACATTTATTTCCTTGAGCGGCAAGCTTTTCTGTTTTTACTGAGTTTGACAAGTGAGAGAAGTACCCACCCTACTGAATTCTAATAATCCAACTCATCAAAACATGTTTTTAACTTCAGGGGATCTATGGAGTTAGGTGAACTTTCTGGAAAAACAACAATAAAAAGTCAGTAACTTAATGACCATATTAACAAATTATTTCCAAACATTCATCTGGATCCCACTCATTTGGCTAGAATGCAAGACATCTCTGACTAGACCAGCAAGGTTAGCTGTCAGCTGAGGCAACAAAACTTGCAGTCCCACAGCCTTCCAATCCTGGAAATTCTCACACTGCTATGACAGATGCAGTCAGCTAAATGAGGCAAACCTTCCCAGGTGATTTTCAAGACAAAGTACAAAATCTTGGAACAGGACTACCAGTCCTCTTGAATTCAGTCAGACTAGACAACTTGCACCTAATCTAGTCCCACTGAGTTTAATCAGACTTATTTAAAACTAAGCATGCCTTGGATTATAGCCCTATGTATATTTGACTGTGCACTGGATTGTGATCAAAGTAATTTGACCTGCGTGGAAGCTCGGAAATTATGCATACATCCTATTGGTTATAGTCCTTCTAAAGCAATAGCACATGGATGTGGAGCTTACTGTAAAATATCTAGCTAAAGGATAATTTATTGTAAGGGCTTCATATCAAAGCTGCCATTATATGCATTATTAAAGGAAGCATTATGGTCACATTAAAAAACCATTTTGTTTTCTGATTAGTTCCCTAAAAGAAAAGGAGCTGATTCTTATTTTCTGTGTTACATCAGGTAACTTCATTTACTTCAGTGGAATTACAACACCTTATCAGAATAGAATCTGACTCACAAAACACTATTTCCATATGTAGCTTCACTTTTTACTAATGCATGACTTGTGAAGCATTTCCACATCATTAAAAATTTAATTATTGTAACCAATCATAAAGCACTGATCATTAATACTCCCACTCAACCATTTTTCAAAATCATATTAAAATTTTATCCGGGACTGATTATGTTATATTTTTGTAAGTAATTTTGTCTACAACTTCCATAGATTGCTGAGAATTCACAAGGATGCCAGACATAAAGGATAACTAGTTTAAACAATCTTGGCTTACCTCCCACACAGACCCACTGTTCTCAGTGTTTCCAGACAATGAAGCACTCTAAATTGATTTCTTCATGTTCTTAAATAAGCACAAAACTAGGGAAGGTCAACACAGGAGAAGAATTTATTATTTTGACACATTGGGTGGCTGTGAAATGGAGGTCGACAAGCAGAAAATAAAAGCAGCATGTACTCTGGATCCAATTCTTTTCATCCCAATCAAGACTTTACATTAGACTTTCATGTGCACATCTCCTGCTGGATTTGAAACAGAGTAAAGTAAAGTATGTGCAGTTTTCAGGCCTAGATTTCTGGTCCATCAGTTCCCCATATGCAGCTGAACAAACTATGCTGTTACTGTTAAAACCTCGGACTAATTTAGGGAATGTGTGTATGAATGCCTGTACTTCTATATGAATTCATCCCCCTCCTTGACAAAAACACAGAAAATATGTGCTGTTAAACCTGACAATAACAACTTGCCATTAAATGGCTAGGCATATGTACTGCAGGTCAACATCAGCCTGCTCCTGTACATTTCTATAAGTACTTATTGATATAGATAGATTATGCTGAGAAGGCACTTTGACGTGTTGCTGTGTGATTTCAAGTCAGTTCCCACTTATGGGGACCCCAAGGAGACCCTACCACAGGGTTTTCTGGAGCTGAGAGTGTGTGATGTGCTCCAGGACACCCACTGGAAACCAAACCCTGATCTCCAGTGCTCAAACCACTATACCATGCTGGCTCTCTGCAAACCAAGCCAAAAAACAGTATTTATTTAGAATATTTTTCCATTTGTAGGATCCTCAGTGACACTTTGTAAATGGAAAGCATGCAGAAATGGTACACTTTCTTCTTTCTGTGCACACTGTATGACTTATCCCTCATTGTGGATGATAGGACCCATATCTTAAGATTGGGTCAGTTAACTTCGAATGCATACCTATACAGGAAACCTGCAGGTTCCAGAGAGTGAGACAAGAATCACACACACACACACAAGACTCCACTGTAAGCCACACCTCCAATCTGTAATCAACTCAAAAAATTAAAAAAAAAAAACACCAGCTTGCTGAACATGATAGAAGAAGGAAAGAATTAATAAAAGGAATAAAAATATTCTCAACACTGGATTTTCTACCAATGTAAGTGATGCAAAAGACAGAAAGGCAGGACTCCCACTAAAGCACAGAGAACTAGAAAGTTCCCAGGATGTTGCAGCTGCAAAGTGAGCCATACATGTACATCTCAGACCAGGAAAAGGTGTCTTTTTCTTTTCCTTATGAACCACCATCATGTGCTTCGAGTACTGACAATGCTACATCAAAAAAATTACCATACAGTGCATCCCCGTGCAGTGAACCCCCATGTAAAACAAAAAAAATGTGAGCACTGGAACCCAATGGATGTAACATGTGCATGCCTGCACCAGTGAGGGCGTGTACCTGTCACATCTGTTGCCTATAATGGGTGCAATGCATCATGTGACCCTACATTCATGCATACAGTGAGGCAGAGGGAGCATTGTACATAAGTTGACTTCATGTATATATAGAGGGCAGGTTTTGGGGCCGAATTTTGATATGACCCATGGATAAGATGAGGGCCATTTCACAGAGATGGGAAAGGACCATCACTGCCTCGGGGGACAGGTTGCCCCTTGCTGGTGCTACCACCACCATTTTCCCACCCAGGCATTCAGAAAAGCCTTCTTCTTTTTAATACAAGTTAAGGTATAGTATTAACTCTTATTTTAAAAAAGGAACTTTTCCCCTCTCTGAGTAGAGTGGTGAAAGGTGGGTGAAGCACCAAAGAGCTGCCACCGCCACCACCCCTTTCCTGCCCAGGCATTAAAAGGGCCAGAAATGATGCTGCAGTGAAGAGAGTGGGGAGGGGGCAATGTTTTTTTTAGGTTTTTCTGAGGTGGACTAAATCCTTGCTTTCTGCCACTCTAACTCAGAGAAGGGGACGATTCGTTTTTTTGTTTTTTGTTTTTTTTTTAAATAAGAGTTATGGTACATTACTTACATTGACCCATGGATAAGTCAACCCAGGTATTTCACTCAATTTTCTGACTAAATTTTTTTAGACTTAACATGAATGTACAGTATGCATGATGCCACACTTTCATTTACTTAACAGCAGGACTTTTTATCAATTCTGCATTTTACTTCACTTCAAAGTAGATCTTTCCTTCTTTTCTACAGTGTGAACATTTCTTCATTAACATTATAAAAAATGGCTTTTACACTAAAACATCTCAGGTGATGTCTTCCCTTCCTAGAAACTTTTGAGTCAGTAAAGTATTTAACTTCTGAGTTATTAGATAGTTAAATTTTAAAGCTTATCCACAGATATATTAGTCACAGAAGCAGAAAGTATCAATAAAGTAAATGCAAACACTGTTTCAAATTCTTCTTTTTTTAAAAAATCCCAGTAATGCAGTTTTAAAAGCTGGAATGGAGAATAATCTATTTAATGACACTTTTGCACCACAACACTGTAAATCTTAGATATAACAAATAGAACAAACCACTCTTCTAATGAGTCCATTAATCATGAAAGTGAAAGGAGGCTCAAAAGGGTTACAATTTCTTAAGAAGGAAGAAGCTCATCACTGCCAAAGTCTCACTAGTTATCCATGCCATGGCAGCAATTCTATTTTCGATTAAAGTTGCACCACTCTTTCTAATCCAACCACTAAATCTTCTTTCCTCTTTCCACAGTCCAAGTAATTGGGACTACAACACACTGAACGAACGGTTCAGAGTAAACAATCAATCTTTTTAATGTCATCACTGAAAAATATCTGATCTAAATCCAGATGTAATGTAGTGGGAGTCTTTCTGTGAAAGCTGGTAGAAGAATCTGTTCAGGATTTCCCCTTCATTCAAATGAAAACAAGATAATGCTGACTGACCTGTCTGGATTTTGCTGTCTTTCCCTCTATTCCTGTGACACTTACAAGACTAATGGTTAATTTTCTTGATTGTATCATGTGTCCACTAACTTAACAGCATTAGTTGTAATCCAAATATTTAATGAAGAAGATAAATGTTTCAGTACTAAGAAAAACAGGTCTGCCCCCTGTGAAAATGCTCCTCATTCAAATAAAAATCCACAGAAAAGAAGAGCTGAGTGTCTCAGAATCCCACTAGCATTCCAGTCTAGCCCAACTGGTTTGCAACATCCCCCCCACCAATGCACACACCTCCTATGTGGACATCTGTGCTTTTTTTTAGGGAGGGGATAAACACTTTCCCTGATGTACATAATTATTTACACATTTTTCGTAATGTACATACTTTTACACATTTTAATTCACTAAATTTTGTTTGTTTTTATTTTTCAAATATACACATTTTATCTGTATTCACTTACATTCATATCCTTTGAGAGGGTTGAGATATTATCAACAATCACAAAAGCCACAAAATATAAACTCGCATTAACAGTTCAATAATCACCAGTCAGGCAAATTCATACAAAAATTCAGTTACTGTGAATTTCTTTTCCACCCCTAGCAAAAGGCCTAATTCCACATCTGATTTGCATGTAGTTTCATGTGAGATGAGGTGGCCTTGAAATAGTCTGGTCCCAAAGCAATTATGTGTTTATATGTGAAGCGATAAACATACTTCTAACTGGATCTTATATCATTAAGCAGATTGAGATGACTGTGTCTAACATTATATCATTCCAATGGACAGGATCCAAGGTTCCTTCAATTAGGCTCCCCTGCCTACCTCCATAAAGCTCTGTGACCTCAAACCTGTTCCAGAGAGCTTGGAAATACTTCAGAGCACTTTTTTTTAAGGGGGGCACAGAGGGATGAATGAGTAAGTGACAAATATTCAGAATGTAACCCAATGTCAACAGAACCATCAGTACCTTTACCCCATTCTTTGAGAAAAAATTCCTGGAGAAGCTTAATACTACAGCCTTTGCCCTGAGATTTACACTCTAAAAGACAAAAGAAAAGGGTCAAACTAAAGATTACTACAGGTTGAGTATCCCATATCTGAAAATCCAAAACCAAAATGCTCCAAAATATGAAACTTTTGAAAAGAGGAACCCAGACTTATCCATGTAGGAAATATGAGGGAATTACAGAAGTACGCTTGGGACCATGCACACGCTGCTTGCAAAGTCTCTCAGTCTGCTTGGCACCTTTTTGCCCCCCTCGCAGATTGCTTTGTACCGCCCATGGTCCCAAGAGAGCTGAGAGGGGGCAAAAAAGTTCCAAACGAACTGACAGACTTTGCAAGTAATGAACACGTGTGTGGGCCCAAACATGTCTCTGTAACTCCCTGATGTTCCTTTCAGGAAGAAAGCCAGAAGAGAAGAACTGATGAAAGAGTGGACCCCACATTGAAAGAATAGTATATAATCTCATTAGATATATGCATACATTCCAAAATCTGAAAAAAAATCTAAAATCCAAAATATCTTTGGTCCCAAGCATTTTCGATAAGGGATACTCAACCTGTAACTAGTTCCTACATCTTTATTCCCTTTCTCAGAAATAAGTGTGGAGACCCCACCTAGGACACAAATTTAGTCTGTGGCACAAGAGTTGAAGCCTATGACCCCTACTGACTTCCAGTTCGTATCAGACATACCATGTCTGTGATCTGAATTTTAACGGAAGGATCCACTGAAATATGTGTTGATTTCAGCACATGATGATGTGCTGAAATGATGTATGAGGCTTGGATGATTTTCTGCTTCCCGTGATGTTATTTCTTGGAGGCTGCTGGACCTGCCTCCCAGGTGGTCCTTGGTTCCATGGCTGACACCACAATGTATTGTCCTTTACTTGTGCTGTCCTATGGCTATATCATGTCTGTTCAGCTTCAAACACCTGAAGTTATGACCAGTCTTATGGCCTGTGTGCCAGATCTTTTAGCTTCTTGAAGTTGTGACCAGTCAACTTGAAGTCAAATCAATGAAATAAATTATGTTTTTGAAAGGATTTTTCTTTTTGTGCAGAACAAAACAAGGACAAAAGCCAATGCAAAGGTTCATTATGGACCATAGCCTATAAACTAAAACTTGAAGCAGATAAAACAGAGGAGATGGAGGCTTTGTTCCCAATTAATCACAACAGGAAAAATACCTGTCTTACACAACTTTACATACCCCCTTAAAAAGAAAGTTTTCACTCCTGGATTCAATTTGCTTGTGAACGATTAGATAGCAACTGTACTATGAATGTCTCCATTAACTTTAGTTGGTTTCCCAGCTGCTTCCATTGTGGCAAACTGAGGATCTGATTACTGCCTTTATGCACTGGGAATTTCAAGATTAGAATACTATAATGTGCTCTATATATGGAGTATTTATGTTGTGTACTGTAAAACAGCACAGTGTTGTGCTGTGTGTGTTGTATAAATACTTTCACAAATGTGGTTCCATTTACAAGGTTGCACAAGGGAACCTACTATCCTGCAACAGGGAAGCATAAGCCACTGTTGTGTGATCAGTGGCACTAGATAATACAATGCTGGTGTACACTGACAATTTTATTTTATTTTTATTATTTATTTATTTATTTATTTATGGTGACACAACAGCTCAGTGACACCTTGGCTGAACTGCTGAATAGTATCTTAAATCACTAGCACATTTAAGGTCCAAATAAAATCGAGCATTACCTTTCTTATTCCAATGAATGTTTTCTCAGGGTGTCATAACATAGAAAGATTTTTTTTCTGCTGCACTCAGAAGTCATGCAATGGTCTCCCACAACAGCCCTGATGTCACTGTCTTTGTTTTATTTTCAAGGTAAGTTAAAACTTTCTTTTCTATTCCACAGAATTCATCTTAACTACATTAAAGGAATAGTAGTAATATGATCAATAATAATAAATTGGTGGGGGATATAATGCAAGTTCTGTACATATAATGAAAGGGAGAAAAATAGATACAAGCAGATTAAATCACAAGTGGGCAGACGTAAGATTTGCCTGCTTATTAAAAAACAAAATAGTCTTATTAGAAGAGACAAAACAGCGACTTAACAGTGTGTGAGGAGGAAGACAACCACACAGTTAAGGGAAAGAGTGTCTTTGAGCATATAGTATCAGAACTGGGCTTGAAATAATCTCTTATATATTTGATTTTTCCCATGTCTCTCATTTCAAAAGTTTAGCTCAGGAGCAAAAATTCAGCTGATATTAGAAGTGGTAGTTTTACTTAAGAGAGAATCACAATCCACTGTGAATGAACTGCAAATCCCACAGAGCTCTACTAGGAGGTCCTAATCTACCTTCTGACTATCTTAATACTAACTAAAAAAAGGCATGATCCAATCAAGGTTAAGTGCTCCAAGTACCACTGAATTTGCTGAGAAAGATTTAACTACTTGATCAACTATTCCACTGATATAAATAGAACCCGGAGGTGCTTAGCTCTGCCTAGATTGCCTTCACAATACCTTAACAACACAAGTTTAATTCTTCATTGCTTTTTGACCACCCCTATTTTATCAGTCCATTTAAATTCATTTTGTTCAAAACTCTAGGATTTGTTCAAAGGCCTGATATCTTTGTTCATTCACTTTCTCTCTTTCCTTTAACAACTCAGAACTTTAAAGTCATATGCTTGTTCTCTCTAAAACCTTTTCTCTGTTTCTCTAAGACATCCTTTTATCTATGGGTTTAGCCCATCCAGCTTTCCTCTTTCAAAAATATTCTCTGTTATCCCTGTTTTGTGTTTAGGTTTTCAATAGCTTTGTCCTTGTCTGACAAAACCACAGAAGCACGGCATATTATTTAATCCAGACATCCTGTGTGGTGGTGATAGTGAAATGTGGTTCTATCCAGTGCGTATTGGCTCATTTTGTTTAAGGTAGTTTCTTTGCCAATCTGATAAATCTGAGCCATGAAAGGAATTATTTTCATGCATTTTGTTCCAAATTGTTTTGCTAAGAAAAAAAAATCACAGCTTTGGAGACAGACAAGATAAACACAGGTGTAAAATTAACAGAATGTTCACATACCTATTAATATAATGAAAACACAATTCTACAGTTATGCTTATTAGAACAAGTGTTTGAATTCCAATGAGTACTGCATTCACATACAAATGGGACCTTAATAAGTAGATGCTCTTTCTGAACATACCAGCAACACAGGGATTATCAGCAATCATTTAAACTTGACTGACAGTTTTCAGTTATGTATACCCCAAAAATAAAAAAGTACACCTGTGTGTGTTTCAGGTTCTCAAACAACAACAACAACAGTAGTAGTGATAGTCCATGACTATCAGAATCTATACAGAAGGTTCAGCGCTCTCCACTTCTTGAGCATTCTCGGAACAGAGAAAAATGGAAAAAGAAAAACAAAAAAACAAGAGATAATTTATACTTTGCTAACAACAACAGCAACTAGAGATTTTGGATAATTCTTGAACAGTATACGTATTTTTCCCTAGGGAAAAAGCTGGAATATTCAAAATCATTATGAGAGCAAAAATAAATAAATAAACCACCATTGCAAAAGTTTTGCCCTTCAAACAATGCTGATTAGGAAGCAGTAATTTATATTCTCTTATTTCAGTATTAGATAAAATAAGGGCTGTAGCCAAAATTCTCTAGAGGTACATGCCCTATCTGACCTTGGAAGCGAAATAGGGTCAGCTCTGGTCAGTACTTGGATGGGAGACCATCAACAAATATCAGGTGCTGTAGGCTGTATTTTAGAGGAAGGAACTGGCAAAACCACCTCAGAGTATTCCTTGTATAAGAAAACCCTCTGAAATTTCAACCACAAGTCAGCAAGCTGCCTGAAAGTACACACAAACATACACAGCCATGAAGAAGAAAACTTAGCAATATTACAGGCAAACTCAGGTTTCACTTCTAACAAAAGTATTCATCAAACGTCACAGACACCTTTGAAGATGGTTCAAAACTGAATTATAGTTATATCAGACCAGCTTGTTGAATGACAGAACAATTGAGCACCAAAAATGATCCTTTCTTTTGTTTCCTTTGTTTTTATTCATGATAGATTTTTTGTGATAGAAAAATATTTGAACTACCCTGTAATATGCATGTTAAAACTGAAAAGTTTTTAAAAAGAAAATATCAGCGTATCATTGCTACATTATCTCTGTCATTATCAGATCATTTCCACAACATCGCTGGAACTTCACAACCGTACTGCTGCCATGTTAGAGATGGAGTTTTTACACTAGTTCTGTGTTTTTCATTGATATATATAGACTCTCTTGTTTATAGCATATGACATACATTGATAGGATACAGTGGGCATTGTTTCAGTGTATCTTTCACCCCACTCTAACAGGAATATAAGGTTGTACTGTTATTTATGAATTGTGAAATCCATGGGCACGACTATCTAGAAACTTTAGCAGATTAAAACTATTATTTTTGTTTCATTTTACATTCAACTGATTAACTCTTAAGAGTATTATGGCCTAGTGATCCCATGTAGCAGAATATTGTGTGCAATAATCACAAGAACACAATATGATTTATTAGACAATTTCTGTTTTAGAACCTCAATATCAATGTTTATCTTTGCTTTACTTTTTTAATTTATTAAAATATTTATAAAAGTTTTAGCTAGAAATTGTATTCTAAAATGTGAAAGTGAGAATTTATGAAAATATAAAGCTGAAGCCATAAATCTTTGTTTGCCTTCATGACATTTCCAAGGGTTCATAATTATCATTAATAGAAAAAAAAATCCTGAAAAGGGGCCTGAAGGAACTATTTTTAAATTCTAATCTTTCAAACCTTAATCGGACAAAAATAGTAACATGAACATTACAAATGAAAAGTTTCATACTTTCATACACATTGAGAAGAGGAAGTCCAGACTGTAACATGAGTTTAAGCTAAAAAAAAATGCAGATAAAAAAAATCTCTATATTCACAGGTTCAATGGTATTACAATGGAGACAATGTCTTATGTCCCTAAGGGAAACAATGGAATTATTTGACCAATCAGACACAGTACTATTAAATAACTAAAAGCAGTACCTGCTGGGTTAGCTACAGCTTTCTATAGTACTTAATGGAGTGACTTGAATACTCCTTTCAATTAGCTCTTTTCACGTAAAGGAATTTGCCGCAGCGTGATAGGAACTGTCTTCCTATTCAAGGATACAATGTCACCTTGGGCAAAAAAAGCTTTACAAAAAATAGACTAAGCTAACAAAGGAATTTAACCTCCTTTAAAAAAAAAAAAAGGTTAAAAATTAACTTCATTTTAATAGCTAAAATGGCTAAAGGATTCCTGCAGAAATCAAAGAGCCTCATGCACAATTGCATTTGAACACAGTAAGCACCAAAATATGGGAAGTAGGGATAGGAAAACTTGAGTGATTCTGATTTGATTTTAATTCAGATTTACCAAATTACTGTTGCATTTAACATCCAGTGGGCATCCAACATGTTATTCAACAGACTGATTTGATCACTGGAAAAAATGCCTGCTCCTTCCTGCTGAAACAAACTTCTACAATTTAAAGGAAAAGACTCATGGGCTACAGAAATGATTGCAATAAGGCTGAGTTATGACTGTTGCTTTTTTCTTTTCTTTTTTTTTAAAAGGACAAATTAACGACATTCCTTCACATTTCTCTACAGTTAAGATCTTCTGAGTACTTAACATGTACTTAGATACCCATGAATATGGCCCTTTTTGCACCTCACCTTGTTCATGGTGCCATCGTGCGGGGATTGTGTGAAAAGCCTCTTGTAAGAGGGAATCATGTCCCCTGCGCTTCCCTCTGCACCAGATCCATGCTGGATGGAAGGAAGCGCAATAGGTCCGCCCCTTCCTTCTGCAGCACAGCCAGGTACTTTCCTAGACTGCGCTGGGGGAGGAAGCATGGCCATCATGCTTCCTGAGGTTCCACACACCAGGTAAGTGTGGGAGGGACATGGGAGGAATGCGCAATCGTGGGTCATTTTCAGCAAAGAACCGATAATGATATAATCCGCGATTGCCACAGGATCACTATGGGAGCGACATGCAATCGTGTGAATGTCACGTGGAACTGTCCTCGTGATTCTGCATCACTTCTGTGGCCATTTCGCGTTCAAAGTCACGTGAGAAAAGGGCCTATGTATCAGCCAGGGCTTTAACTACTACAACTCTGAGGATATAGTCTGCTTTTATCTCCTTCCCATTTGATATGCCATTTTGAGGTGTCTATGAGGAGTCTGTCAATAAACTTGGCAAGTAAGGTCAAGGTTTACTTTATGTTCCCATAAAGAGGAACTGCCTTCCGACAATGAAATTTTAGGTTACTGGAAGCATAAATCTTTTGATGTTGCAGAATATGTGAATGAAATCAATGTCCCTTCTAAAATAATAGCTATGAAATAGTGTTGAAATAGTAGTTGTTTTGGGGGGGGGCACAGTAGGAGGGAAAAAGCTTAGTCCTCTCTCCCACTCTCTCTTTCTGGAGTAGTCAGGCTGCCCTTAAAGCTCTCTCAAAGGTAATATTACCTCTAGGAGAGATACCTCCTTTGGCACTTTCTTCCTGAGAAGTACAGCTTTGGGATATGGAAGGATTTCCAATCAGGGGTCTATCAGAGGAGCAGGGGACTAGGAAAATTCATTCCCTTCATGAATAGTAATCTTAACCCCCTCTCTTTGCTACTAAGTAAACATTAAATATTAAAAAATGTTAACCACATTCACCTAATTAATGGATTCTACCTAATGGAACTCCACATTCCGTCCAACGTATATAACACTGCTGGCTACTTCAGGCAGGTCTGGGATTAAAAGGAGCCAAACTGAAAGACTATTATCCTGCCAGGATTTGTTGTTTGATCTGAACACTCAAACAAATTAAATTTTTAACTACATCTAATTGTTATTATCATGGATAACTGAGCATGAAAATTGTAAGCATAGGTCAGACAGACCTATAAAAATATGCTGTCTTTCTGTTTCAGACATGACATGATTCTATAAAAATTTAAGACTTTCAAGTCCCTTTGATTACAATGGGAGGATGAAACATGTTTCCGGATTTCTCACATTGCAATGAGTAAGAGTTAAAACAGTTTAACTGTGGACATATTCCTTGCTTAAAGGTATTGAACTTTGGGAATGTGCATTTTCTTCCTGCTACAGCATAATGATTGCAATCAAAAAACAAATATAATTACTTTTTAATGGTGGTGATATGAAATAGTACATTCAGCCACAGTTAAAAAAAATGTATTTCTAGCTTAAAATGCTGCTACATTGCTATCAGCCACCAAGATAATCAAGGGCCAAAGAACATGCATCTGCTTTTTTTTTCTTTTTTAAAATTCTTTCTTCCTTCTTGTTATTGCCAAAAGCTATAGGCACAAGCAATATCATTGTAATCTTATGGCCTAGTTTGGAGGAAAATAATGAGCCATTATTGTAAGAATATTCTACTGGTAATTATGTCTGTAATAAACATGGGTGACTTGCCCAGAAAAAGATTCCAGAAGTATTTCTGTAGCCTAAGAATCTGATACCCACTGGTCTGCTAAATGCACATATAATCAGTCTCAGGCTCTCAACAACAGAATGAAACTACCCCAGAGATCATATTAAAGAAAGCTTTTCCTGATCCCAAAACTTCACATTAATGATACATGATCACTATGGTATAGAAAGGAGGAAAGGAGAGGGAGAAAAGGGGCAGCACCTTTAAGGCTTATTGTTTTTTTATTTTAGTATGAGTTTTATACGTAAACCTTCAGATACAGTTGCTGTTGTTGTTACTGCTGCTGCTGTTGCTGTGCTCCTTCAAGTTGTTTCCAAGTTATGGCAACTCTAAAGAAAACCTATCATGGCATTTCCTTGGGATGAGAGTGTGCGACATGCCCAAGGTCACTCAGTGGGTTTTCATGGCCGAACAAGGAATCAAACCCTAGTTTCCAGGGTTGCAGCCAAACACTCAAACCACTACACAACACCGGCTCTCTTTAGATGCAGAACAGAGATATATTAAAGTCCCAGATATAAAACATACATATACAGTTGTGGGATAATAGGATATAGAAAGACG
This sequence comes from Ctenosaura bakeri, assembly GCA_948474755.1. Taxonomy (NCBI): domain Eukaryota; kingdom Metazoa; phylum Chordata; class Lepidosauria; order Squamata; family Iguanidae; genus Ctenosaura; species Ctenosaura bakeri. The sequence goes on along the minus strand of CAOLHI010001143.1, from coordinate 391,180 downwards.
CAAATCATGTCCCTTGCCCTTCCTTTCTATTTATTATGCTGCAAGGGACTAACACAGTGACTTCTGATCACTGGTAGCACAATTTCAGGTTACTGGTATTTTATTATAGGCATGTTGTTGAAGAAATCTATCATTACAGCATGTCATTTGACTAATACTTCTTAACTTACATAATATTATTTGAATTTAACTTTATAAGAATTGTACTTGGTTCTTGTCTCTTTTTTATTGGAATCTTCCCAAACTTCACATATTTCTTCTTAAATTCAACAAAGATTTTAAAGAATCAAGATACAAAGAATTAAAGTAGCAAAACTGCAAGATTTACCCAATGAAACAGAATGCTTTCAAGTGTTTAGCAAATGTGGCCTTGGATTTTAGTATATTTAATCACTTCTGATCAAGGCTGACCCCTCTTTTTCTTGACATTCTAACCCCTATATCATAGCTGAGGATTTTGGTTTACTTCTGTTACGAACTTAGCAATGTTCTCACCTTTCCTCATAAGCTCACTGGAAAGAACCTGAGAGTTTTTAAACAAATGAGAGAAAGGGAAAAAAAGTGGAAAATTCACCTATCCCTAAATATCACTATCTCCACATTCTACTTCATTAAGAAGTGGTTTACATATCCAATTTTGGCCTTTTATTCAGTTGCTGCAGGAACCTTTCTTTGTGCAGATCATAACTTGAACTGTTGACTCATGGATGTGATGCAAGGCATTTCTTCATGTGCTCATTAAATACATACAGGAAAATCAAGAATGACTGGCATGACTTTTAAACAGATGCTTCAAATTGGTTACATACAAAAAAGGCAAATATAATTATTTCCTAAAATGGATGCTGGTGACATGGGTTGTTTGCAAATGTGAAATACAAGTTAAGAGCCAGGATATATAATAACTCAGCATAATAAAGCAACTCAGCTTGTGGGATTGATGCTCCACTTGTAAACCTGCCACCGGTATGTCAATAAGGAAATAGAGCATGATTGTCTCAATTAAAATGCCTGAGACTGCAAAGCAAAATAGCTATCAATATTTCCATACCAAAGGTATTTTCATGCTTACAGCCTCTTAACATACCAGAAATTTAAACAATGGTATGGAAAGATTATACTTCCTGTACATTTTCCTAAAAGGAAACAATTTCTAAAGGGAAAACATACTAACCATCCTATTACACATCAAGTATTTTCCAGAGCATTTTTTGCTTATTTGTTCTTGTACTAAACAATTTCAATTTCAAATATTTTCTCACTGGGACATAGCTGCTGCCAACGACAGGGTCTGTTCCCTTGCCTCTCAGGAAGCTCCTGGCTGTCATTCCTACCTCGTCCCATGAGCAATCTCTGTGTGCCAGACAGAAACAGGACTCCTGACACAATTTGCCCCCATGCCAGAGATGCCTTGCAGGGGTTGAGACCTTCAGTCAGCTGCTTCTCGAGAGACAGGAACAGATCCCTGTCATGTGCTGTGGCTGCTTCCTGGTAAGTGGGGAATGGGGAACTTTCATGGTCTCTATGTAGAGCCTGAACTAGAAATCCTCTATCATAGTTATGAATGTATAATTATGTTCTATCTAGGGCTCATGAATATATGAACAGTCACATGAATAGTCACAAGTGTGTAACTCTAGGCATGATTAATGATTAACTCTACAATTGACAAGTCCTGTTTTGGTGTGTGATCAATTTCCTCCTGGACACTTGCATAGATTTTTTTTCTTCTGCCTCTGTAGTTGGAGCATAAACTTGGATTATGGTTATATTGATGGTTTTTCTCTGAAGTCTTATTGATATAATTTCAGTCAGACTTTGCATTTTATTCTTTCACTGATTTTGCTAAATCTGTACTCAGTATGAATGCCACACTTTTCTTCTTTAGATTTTCATTTGTTGAATAAAGCACTTTGTAATTGTCTGACTCAAAATGACTTATTCCTGTCCACTTTAGCTCACTCACCCCACATACCGCAATGTATATACATTTCATTTCTTGTTTTATTATGCCTAGCTTCCCCTGATTTAGGTTTCTCACATTCTGTGTTCCTAATATGTGTTGTGCAGTTTCAAACTTTCTTTCTACTGCTGAGCATATCAACAGCTGAACATTCTTTCAGCTTGAGTCCAGTTGTGACATTAGCCACAGAGCTCTTTGTAGTTGTCCCCTGCTCCACCCCATCAGCTCACTGAATTTCTTCTAACCTGGGAGTCTCATCTTCTGTGGCCGTATCTCCTGTTTCATTTTGGATTGTCTCATCATACAGTTTTCATGATAAAAGACATTCAAAAGGAGTTTACTATATCTCCTTCTGCACACTAGTACAGTCACCTCTTCACATTTGCAAGTTTCACTTTTGTAGATTTGATTATACATGGATTATTTGCTGTCACCACTGCTGCTTCACTATACCATTTTAAATAGGGACTGCAAGTCTTGTGAGACTGAGAAACTGCAAACGGGACTTGTAAGTCCCTATTAAAAATAGTGTGGCGCAGCAGTGGAGGTGGCAATAAGCTCCACTAGCCACCCACTTCTGCCTTGTGAAGGAACCTTGATGCCTCAAAGGAATCCATGGTGGGTTGAATATGGTGATCATACTTTTTTATGTGTGTTAAATATGGTTTGGGAGGGCCTAGAATGACCCACGTTTTTTCCACTTTCATTGGGGTCCAGTGCCCCTAGCTCTAGCGAATGTGGAGGGATGACTGTATAGCCTAAAATTTCTGGTACGTCCATAATACCATTGTTAGTCTTCTACAGCAAAGCAGTATCTCTAAATCAGGAACTTGTGCCAGAGAGGAAATTCAGACCCAGAGCAACCCAGGAGGTGTTCTATGGACGATGTTTGATAGATGAAAGCAGTTGCTTTTTGATGAGCATACAAGTCAATGACCAGCTGCAAGCTGTCACTGGATGATTTCTCCCAATGTTCAGATTGATCCAACTCCAGATAGCACAGCAGAAGCTGTCTCAAGAGGTGTAACTTCTTTCAAGGCACAATAATTTGATACTGAGGTATCTTTAATTGATAGTTTAAACTGCCCCAAGCCACCCACAATGACAGATAGTCCTGTGCTCACAACCCTAGTGTATGTGGAAGAATGACTGTAATTAGTGCTAGCTATGGTGTCACTTCCATTTCGAGATTTTCTACCAATATCACCCCCAGTACTGCTGCCCAAAAGCTATTTGGCACTTTGTCTGGCTCCCTCAGCAAAACCTGTCTGACATTGGACACTCTACCAATAGTACTGCTATCATCAGCACAGCCTCTTCTCTCACAGGAGCATGCAATCTCACTACCACAGAAAAATAGAGCCATGGTGAGTCTCCTATCTTACAAACTATCAAACGGCATTCTATTCCCCCCCCCAAATATAGTATATTTAACTATGTTAGACTACAGCCTTAGCAGAACAGCAATGTCAACTACCAACCTAAGTACCACTCACACTGTAAAACATTTATGCTGATGTTACCAGTAGATCTTTTTAGCCACAAGTTCTTTTGCACTTCTGATTATCATGGAAGCTAAATAAACTGTAACAGTGGTAGCAGAATCAGCAGAAGACACATAACAGCATCTCATCTTGGGCTCAGTCTCATCTCCACTAAAATATGATTCAACTGAGGTGATGTGGGGACATGAAGAAAAGGCAAAGTGGGAAGCGAAAGAGTAACAAAAAGTATTGTGCCTTTAGCATTTTGCATTGCCATCAATGTTTGCTGTTACAACTCTTGGTCCTTCCATGTGAAATGAGAATTTTCAAAAATTCACCATTTTAGGAGCACCTCTAGAAAACACAACTCAGTGTTAACTTGATGTATAATGCCTCTCATTCTTTGGATTCACACAGGCCATCCAAGAAAACATATCTTCTACAAGAATCTGTTTGGGAAGCCAATTTATGTATTTAAACAAAATGATCAAGTAAGAACTTCATAAAGCAGAAAGACTCTTATACTGTTATTAAACAGAGACTCTATTTTGCTTTTGTTTTTCCTATTAATGTGGACGGGTTTATTTTCTTCCTGCCAGCTCCATGTGGACCTATAAAAAACAGGGACAAAACTCTTCTGATTTCATTGTTTTAATAGACAGATGAGAAAATCAGTTTGGAGACATGCACACAAAGTTAAAGGGATCCACACAGACAAAGTATGCTTTACATATCATGAAAACGGTCGCCCTTCTATAGATTTTGAGGATTAATCATTACTGAGTGATATGCTACCTGATAACTCAAAGCTGCATCTCAGGATCTAACCTAACCAAGCTTTTAATGCAGCTGAAAAATATTTTTTGAGAGGCTTTCAGAACTGTGCTCAAAAGGTTCCCTTTATCACTTGCTCTGGTTAGTGCAAAAGATTTCAATAAACCCAGCAAAAGACCTGTTAAAGGATTGCCATTTATTAACAGTGTGTTTTAGAACAAAAATGTGACTTTCATTGCCACTCCAAACTAAGCCAAAACTAATCTGCTTCTAAAAGAAAAGAAAGCCACAAAGCTTACAGCTGGTAGAAAGCTGGGTAGTGGATTAATCAAGCCTAATCTTCAATAAATTCAGAAGAATGTGTTCTGTTCTAAACTCATCAATGAAATCGGTTTGAGGGTAGCTTTATAACTCAGTCACCCTTTCATAAGATGAACTCTTGAGCAAAAAAAAAAAATCTTTTCTTTCTGCTGGAGATTACAAGAAAAGGCTCACCTTTATCAATACAGATATAAAACAAAAGTTTAAAAGTACTGGGCAAAGTTATAAAAAAGTAATTTCTCCACAGCTATTTTTGGAATCACTATTTTCTGCATGATGCTAATGATATAACCTTCATCAAAATGCTGACTCAAAAATTGGGAAAACTGAATTATAAATGGATTCCAACCATCTTGCTCGAATCAAGGACACTTTCTGTGGATACAAGGAACCACATAAATCTCTGCTTATATGAATCACTGTGAATGAGAGTGATACATGGCTGGCATCTATCGATTTAATAGCTGTGAAACAAAATGTGGCTATCTATAAATACAAATCTGCATAAAATCAGCTGAGAGCTTAACACTTCTCTGAAGCTTAATTAATGTCTCCAAGACATCTACACAGAAAGCTTCACTAGGGCCTGCATGACATGAAGAAACAGCCTAATTAACAGGCTGTTTGTACACAATGATGTGTTTTGTTTAACTGAAGTGACATGTTGTTATATTTGATATAAAATAAAAAGCATGAAAAAAAAGCATGCCTTTTCATATCTAACTTGTATTTCACTTCTGCTTTAAACTCTCTCCAAGCTAAACATGTCCTTGGTTTTTTTTTTTTTGTTTGTTTTTTAAGTTTATCTTTACTATTAATGTTACTTTCATTTCATTTTGAATTTCAAGCTTCAGGTTGATATATATTAGCATTAATGAAACATTCCAATTTGAAAGAAAAACGCTTTACATTTATAGCTATATAGATTCACTTGAAAATTAACAAGCAAACTTCCTCACAAGTATCAGGCTGCATGTTGGACTATTTGCTCACAAAAATATTATAGGCAGCTTCTGGGAAGTTTCATTACTTTTATGGTATATAAGGATGAGATTAACAGATAACAGATACATTATAAATAGAACGAGCAAGTAATTCGAGAAGTGAATAAAATTATATACAAGGAGCACCTTTCAACTTGTGAGCTAAGACTTCAAAAATACTCCAGGAGGAGCAACTAGAGTTTACAGAGCATAGCAGAAAAAAGAGCCAAAGAGAACTGGTAGGTATGAAGAAGGTATTGTGCACCATGTGAATCCTGGCTTAATGTAATGCACTTGCACTTAAAATCCTGGACCAGACTATACCTGAATTAACAGAAGTCCTGACTGATCAAGACTGGAGAGTGTTGGCAAGTAGCCACTTCTTCCCACAGCACTGGGGGAATACTGATGCAAAGTGCTGCAAATGGAAAGCTAACATACTTGCTATCTACACGTGTGTATGAATATGTGTGCATGTATGTGTGTATATATGTAATACATAAATGCATGTATGGAAGCAAATCCTACTAGTATCAGCTGAACTGACATGGAATTGAGCTACCAGCCTGTCATTTAAATGTGCCTGTTCAGCTAATCATTTATGCTTGTGCTTCATCTATTCCTTATGAAGGGGGAAAACACTTAATGTTAAGCAAATACTTCTGTGCTTTCTGAATAGGAGTGATTTTCTGAAATGGCACCAAAATTAATGTTCTATCTATATTCAAATACTTATTACTTCAAATTCTGAGCTTCCTAGTGTATTTTATGAGCTACATAATCAGAAAGATGATATGCTATTGACTCTAATGAACTATTCAAACCATTAAAGGCTTGTTAAGATGCACAGTTGCAGAAGCTGGAAGGTGTGACTTGAAACCAATTCATATTAGCCAGCAAAAATAAATAAATAATAAATCAGTACAAGAAATTCTGTTTTGCTCAAAACTAGCCTGCTGGGTTCCCCACAAGATTAGGAAGTCTATGCACAACCTGGTGTCACTTCTATTCTCTGAAAAACTTGCTTTACATGGATTAGTGTAAAGCATCCCAGTCTGATGGTTGGTTATAATCTGCTGATTGATTAATCAACAAATTATAACCAACCATCAGAACTGGGACGCTTTACACTAATCCGTGTAAAGCAAGGCTGATTGATTGAATTTATATCTTGCCATTGTCCCAAGATGGGATTCAAGGTCACTTACAATAATTTTAAGAAGATTAAAAACTAAAATATCAGTTTGCAAAAGTTAAAAAAGAATTAAATAATATTATTTTTTAAAAAAAATGATTAAAAATGGTTTAAAACACTTAAAACGTGTTTGAAACATGTTTGGATATAATCTTGGCTTACCCCTGCTCATCAGCTGTGAGCCATAAAGGCAACCATTAAACCTATAGAGCTAGTTATCACATTTCTAGTACTTAAATCAAGCCCTTCTTTGCCATGTTTCATATGGCTGCATTAAATCCTAGGTCTGAATTCACACTTTTTTTTTTTTTGTTAAAGGACCTACCTTTTTCCCTATGGCCCCAACTTTTTTAAAGGACGGAGAAGGCACTGTGTTTCTCCCATTATCAATGATTTCCACTAAATCATTCATAGGAGACTCTTTAAAGCCTGCCTTAAAGCCATGCCATGGTATCTGTGCATCAGTTCATATTACATGTGTAGCCCATCAGTCTCTATGAACTGATGCACAGATACTATGGCATCCAACAGAATGTACTAAACAGAACGCAAGCTATGAAAGTTTACTGAATATTCAGTTAATCTAACAGGGCAGAAAGCCATTTTATAATGGAAAGTTCAACATATTGCAAACAATTTGAGAAGTAATCATGCTGTTCCACCTGTTAAATTGCTGTATTTGCCGAGGAATGATGGACAAATGAGTATAAAAGCAAAATTGTTTTGATTATAACAATGGTACTTCTGAACCGCAAACGCCAGATATTGTTGTATATAAAATTAGTTTGCAGCAAATGGTTAACGTGGAAAAAATTATACACTGAAGGAACATAAAGTGCAACACACAACAAAAGTCCTGTTAAACATGTTACACTTAGGAATCAGGAGAAAGACAAAGGACACATAAATAATATATTTGCTCTTATTTCTGTATATATAACAGAATAATACTGTACTTTTTAAAAAAATGTCTTAAAATAACTGATTTACAAAATTTTCATCTGGAAAGACAAGAGTGACTCTCATGAAATAATGTAGTCAGACATCAAAACTTTTCTCACCTGCTAAAGATTTCACTAGTTAATCTACCAACTAGAGAGGTCACAGTCTTACTTAAAATTGATATATATTGCTCCTCAATGCATGTTACGCTTCGTTCACGTAATATTTTTGCAGACCCAACCACTTTGCCACTGAATTTGTGGTTCTTCATAGCTGGTTTCCTTCAGTGAGTCTGAAAGTATTCTCTGGAAATAGCTATTTTCTGCAGCCATTTTTTTCCTTCACTTCTTCAAGCAAGCTACAGCACCTGATCAGGATCAGCAGCTCATCATAGCCATACTCTACATCATTCTGCCAAACAAGTGACCTGAAATCTGCATTGACAAAAGTAAAGTGAATCCTAACAGCAAAGAAACTATTCATACAATTGGTCAGTTTTCTCCTGCAGCTCCTTGTTTTTTGCATCAGGTTTATTTCTGATTTTAGAGACTGGATCTGAGGATGGGAATAAAATAAATGTAAGTAGGCTTCGAGCCAGCATAATGTAGTGGTCTGGGTATTGGACTAGGACACTGCAAGACTAGGGCCTGAGTCCTGCTCAACCATGGAAACCCACCAGGTAACCTTGGGCAAGTCAAATCACGCTCTCTCAGTCTCACAGGATGGCCAGTGCAAACACCTTCCAAAGAAATCTTGTCAAGATAACCTCATGATAGGTTCACCTTAGGGGAACCATAAATCAAAAATAATTTGAAGGCACACAACAGCAAAACCTTGGGGCACTAGTATAAGTAATGCTACTCCAAAGAAGGAGGATGCAAACAGAATTCCCTCTGTAAGAGATGGGCAAGAAAAAAAGGTAACCTTCTCCACCCACATGCCGATTTGCTTTCTCTCCTCTTACATTAGTAATCATCTTGTAATCCTCACGTTGGTCTCCCTTGAATACTGACTGTATACCAGCCTGAAGAACCACAGAGCAAAGCTGCAGAGCAGTGACTGTTATTTCCCACATGGAATTATTGAAATTCTTTCAATAATGTTCTATAACTTTAGCAGAAATCCTTTCAGAACTGTAGCACAGCTACAGTGCCATGAAGCACTCTGACAATTTGTCTTTCAAACATTAAAAGCTAGCTAGATCCTTAGGATAAGTACTTCAAGAAATCCAATGCAGTAGTCATGATTGTAAGCAGAAATTAATACTGTAAAAAAGGAAAGAAATTTCAACTATGAGTGTGAGACTAATTTTCTCAATGTATACATCTTTGACTCCTTGGCCTGCATTCACAGTCACAGAGAGGGATGTGATTGTTATTATGTCTTTCTACTCAATGCTTCCCAAGAGAGAGAAGGAGAAGGTGCTGATCTGACTACAGCGGCTCTTTATATCACCTTTTTGCTTTTGCATGCCCCTTGCCACACAAAAAGAAAGAAGCAGAAGAACAAATGAGGTTTCAACTATTTGAACAAGATAAATAAGAAATTGAGCCATGATTTTCTAAAGAAGACAAAGTACCTCTCCTAGGCTGTTGAAAACACAGTTTTTATATGTATAGAGAAATGATACTTCCTTACGAATGAAAACCAATAAATGGCTGTGTTTCCCCAAAGAGTTATTCTATTACATGCAATATCTAAATATTATTTCAAAACTATCTAAAACTGAATGTATGCTTGAAGAATGAAGACACAGGATTAATCCCCATTCAGCCTTTGCCTTATTGTCAAAACTTGGATCAACCCCTGAAATCTCCACATCTTCTTATATTTGCATCCTATCAATAGAAACATCCTTGAGCTGTTTAGTAATGAAGGCGGTAGTGGTGGTGATGATGACACAAAAATATAATAATACAAAATAGTGGACTAGGGCATTACTTGGCTTGAGAAAAACGTACCATATTCAAGTACTTTGTTCCATTTTATGGTGTGATCATGTTGGCACTTGGTCACACCTACAAGTCAATTACTTGGTTCTCTCTTTGCTAAACAAATAAACCAATTTGGTGGGTCTGCCATCATCGTGATGAAAAACAAATTTATGTTGAATTTTTTCATGTGTACATGTACAGAGCATCACCCTCTGGCACCTGCATAAACGAATAAAGTAACTTCATCATGTAACTGTTTATCTGCTTTGATCACTCCTGTGACTAGTGCAGGAAGGACTACCATTACTCTAAATCAGCAACAGTTGCCTTTATGACATTAACAGATCAACAAATCTGACTAGTTGTGTGGTCTTGTGATAAATACTCACAAAGCTTCCTCTTCTGAATTGGAAAGGTTATCTTGACACATTGACATAAGCTGTCAAGAAAAAATGGTCTATGTTCAGTGATTTTTCTTTCTTTCTAGGCTTTCTTTTAAATATTAATTTGTGCAAAAAAGTGATTTTTGTGTAAATATACCAAGGTTCTGCACAGAAAACAGTTTCCTTTGCATAAAGAACTCTGTTTTCCGGGGGAAAAAACCCTGCTTTTTGCTCAACCTTTCCAAAACTGTGCAATTTCAGAAGCTGCAAACTGCAAAGTCTTCCAAATGACAAAGTTTTCACTTTGTCACAGCAAGATAATTGCCTCCACCAGGCAAAGCCAAATACTCACACAAGCTACTGCCCATCATTTCTTCTAATCTATGTGCAGTTGAATGAAAGGTCTGACCAAATCCGCCCCTCCAAAACCTGAACTATTTACAGTGAGACCTCCTCTCACATGACCTCTGAACACACAAATGCGAGGTTGTGCAAAGTGTTGCATCTCATTATAGTCAATGGACGTATACACATTGTGTTCATTGACTGTAAGGGGATATGACACTTTGTGTTTTTTGTTTTATGCAGGGGTTCCTGGAACAGATCCCCTACATATAAACTGTATTGGCTTCGTGTGACTGGTTTCAGGATCATCAAATGAGACACAAGTTCAGGTGGAATCATTAACATATATCAGCTATATCTGCATTATTATTTGTTTCTTTGCTGATGGATTATTGAATGCTAGAAGAGAGATTAGTATGTCTACAATAAATGGCAGCTCACTATAAGCATTTATTGTAGATATATATTCATATAACAAAACAACTCCTTTCTCCAATTCCACAAAATGATTCTAGAATGTGAATATTTCCTCAACCTGATATGCAGCCTGGCTAAAGACACATTTCTTGATTTGCTTTAACATGACATGGTTTTGGAATACAAAGCAGTCAACCGCAATTTCATGGCACTGGGGAAAAACTCAATTTTCATTCATATTCTACAAATACATTTTAGCTTTTACAAAATTAAAATTTCATAATACAAGGTTTTATCAAGAACACATGTAGAGTTTATTGAATTTCCAGAAAATACTATTTCTTGACAGAGACAAGAAAATACTTTTTTAAAGATACGATATCCTTTTTATTTAGTATGCATCTATCAATACGCTGAATCATTATATAAACATTAGTTGGAAAATAAAATTCTACCAAACCTATTTAAAAGTGTTCTTCAGCTGTATAAATGTTTAGTGCTCTGGAGCTGGCTTGGGCTAAAACAATTAGTGAATCCCTAAAAGGCAAATATAAAAATACAAAGTTAACCAATAAAATGTGTGCATCTACAGAAACTCCTGAATAATAGAAGAGTACTTTGGAAACATTTGATTCAATATGGCTGAAAAGCAATTGTGCAGTAAAGAACTAATGGAGCCAGCTATGGCCTAAACTGAACAGGGGACAGCTGTTTAAGACTTGCTTCCATCAAGAGGTATCTCTCTGCACCTCCCATAAAAAGCCATACCAGCATAACACTGGAAACAGACCCACGTATTCAACAGAAAGGGGGAAATGTATGTACAACAAATGTAATTTAAAGAGAATGAGATGGTAACAGGGGGCTTGAATAATAACGCGAAAGGGAAGAGGGAGCAGTAAAAACAGAAGCAACGCTAGCAGTTGGAATTGTCAGGTACTACTTGGGATTATGATTGAAGCAAGACAAATTTTTAATAACATTACATTGACAAAAGACGGCTCTAGAGTCTCATGAACAGAGCGCGTTAATCCAAACTCCATATTGAAACTAAAATTCTCAACACATTTACAATGAGGCAAATCATACTGAGCCCTATTGAGTTCGCTTGGCAGAATTCACATTCCTTGCAGCACATTCACTAGGCCACTCCACCAAATTGGGGGCACTAAAGAAATGGAGTTGAACTTGGAAGTTTGGCGGGAGTTCTTAACAGACTTCAGTGGTGTTTACTTTTGGCATAAGGAGATCAGGGTCAGGAATGCATTAGCCGGTTCCATTGGCTTTGTGTCCTTTTCAGAGGTAGGTGGTGTGCGCTGAGATGGTCCGAGAGCAGCTGACCTCGCATTTCTGGGAATTTCCCTATACTTGTAACAGTCAACATTTGGCCACGTGAGTGGCGGGCGGCGTAGTCCATTCTGGTGATAACCGCGCCACAGTCAGAGGGATTGACAATCATTCTTCAAAGGCACAGCGCGTCATGAGATTGGTGTGGGTGTGCATGCTTCAATGTCTACGCTTTACGACTCTTTCAAAGTAGTACATGTTGCGGGCGTTGATAATTCCTGGGCTCTCTTTCCTGTATGCAGATGGAGCGCTTCAAGGAATTGGCTCTAGCCGCTGCACCCCTCCCAGAACCGACACCTGCTGGCCTGGGGAGTCTTGGCGGGGTGAGGTAACGAGGATGATAGGTAGGTCAATCGCACCCAGCACCTAGAAGAGTCACAGTAAGGTGGCCAGGGAGCTCAGCAGCTTTCGTAAGTCCAAAGGTTCTGGGCCACTGGGCCACTCCCAGCAGACTGCATTTTGAGATTCTGTATGGCCCTTAAGCAAGCAGGCCTCCCCCCTCATGCCACTTTGGGATCATAGAGGGGTGCGTCAAGCAACCACTTTCCGTGATAGTGGGCACCCACTTTTTCCGGGCACCCGGAGGGGTTGGGTGACGTGGGGAAAATAGCGAGTTCTTCAACATATGAGGCTCTTTTGTTCCACGCGGGGGCCCTCATTGCATTTTTGGGTGCTAAGAGTAGGTGAATTGGTTGCTCGGACCAAGAGGGACAGCTCGGGCAGGGCCCTGGTATTCCAGGACCTGTCTGGGGGGGGATTCCTGTCTGGTCATAAGGGGATCTAGGACAGATCAGGCCAAGGGGGGCGCTGTGGTGATCTTACGGGTATGCACTGATGCAACCTTTTGTCCTTGAACGCGCTTAGAACTTACACCATTAGCAAGGGAACGCATGCTGGGCCTCTTTGCGGTCATGTGGACGCAACTCCTCCTGCTTCTGGACCATCACAAAGAAGGCCCAGCTACGATGGGGCATACAGGGAGTCAATTCTGGCACACACGCACTTCACAGGGGGGCAGCCTTCACTGCAGCACAGATGGGCACGTAGGCTGACGACATCATGAGGACTGGTGGGTGGAAATCCTTGGCGTTCCGGCGCTATGCCAGGCCAATTGATCTGCCTTAACGTTTTGAGTTCCTTTCCAGATCGACCTGCTGTGGAGGGGAGGAAGCGAGCATGGATCTGCAGCCACAATTTCATCCTCTGGGCTGACCAGCAGGCTCGTAGTGGTTATATGGGACCAAACCTGGGACTGGGTGCTCGGGCATTCATACGTTGGCTTGGAAAGAGGGGACTGCGGTGGCATAGCGTGCTACCTCTGTTGTTCGGGGAGTGCGGTGGGCCTCCCCCTGATGTGACAGTCATTCACCGGGGCGGTAATGACCTTGGTTCGTCGAAAGGAAAGGCCTTGGTTATACAGGCCATCCATGATGTGCAGTGATGGTCATTCACCGGGGCGGTAATGACCTTGGTTTGTTGAAAGGAAAGGTCTTGTGTATACAGGCCATCCATGATGTGCGGTTCATCCAAGACACATGGCCTCACACTTGTCGTGTTTGGTCGGCATTGGTACAAGAAGGACATGGGGAAGGGGTGCTGACCCGCGGCGCATAGAATGCGCCCGAAGATTTGAGTACAAGGAGCTTCGCTGTCCCTTGAGAGGGGCTTGGGTTACTACATTCCTTACACTGCCTATGAGATATTCCTAAATGATTTGCAAAGGGGGCTGGACTTGATCTTGAGGGGATGGGGGGATAAGGACTAAGCAGACGCTTGCCCTTATCCGTGGCCGGTATGGGGGGATCTTAAGGTTCGGCGTGTACCTATGGCACCCCCTTTTCAGGGTGTAGGATGAATCCTATCCTTGAGGAGGGCCCTGGGATCACCCCACTTGCTATGCAGCGGGGGGTGGGGCTTGGGGCTCACCTCCCAGACAAGGGCTGGCCAAAAGTCATCATGCAACTTCAGCGGTTGGCTTTGGGGCCCGGTATGTCGCTCAACGGGCATGGGGAGATGGTTGGGAGTTGCCTCTTGACCCTAGTCCGAAGATACGGTTGACCTTTATGACCTTTCTCAGGTCATAAAATACAAGTTCAAGTTCAAGTTCAAGTTTAAGTTCACCCCTTTATGTTAATTAGGCATATTAATAAATTGCCCTAGTTCAACCCAAGCTCTGTCTGTGATCTCGTTATTTCGTGGGTTGGGCGGCAAAGATCTTACAGCAGAGGGTCTTCACTTTTCCTTTCTTTGATGTAACTGAGCAGCACAACTGTGCTAAAGACAGCCTTTGTTTTTGCTCACTTTTTCCTCTATCATTGTGCAGAATTTTGCCTTGACTACCATACAGATTTAGACATTTGAACCAGTCATCTCTGGTGATTACAAATTCCATTACCCGCCTCAGGCCACTTCAGCTTCTCTAGCAATCTCATTCTGTTCCAAAGTCCACTTCCATATCTTCTGAAACAATGTCAAAGAGCCAAGGGAAAGAGTGAATTACTGACAAGGAAACAGTCATAACCTATAAAATTAATACAGATTTGACATTTACTTGACTAGGAAGTTGATAGTTCCTAATGGGAAGCTAGCCATAACTTGCAACAATACATGCTTAAAATTCTGGTAGTTATTCAAATTCACAGTGCATCTACTAGATAAAGTTTTACAGCAATGAAGCTTATTAAAACTGGCTATCCTAAGGCCACTTAAATAACAAGGCTGTACTTGTCTTTTTTTTGAGGGGGGTGGGAAATTGTAAAAAATAGCTTATTACAATGAGAATGAGGCAAAGTTTGTTTGCTTGTTTGTTTTTTAAGAGCTGCATGAAGCATCTACACAGTTGGGCCTGGATGTGGGAAACTGACATTCTAATCACTGCATTTGGTTGCAGCTCACTGGGTGAACCAGACAAGTCTTTGTGTCTAAATCAAACCTACCATGTGTGATTATTATATAGCTCAAACCTGCTGTTCAAAGGATGCAGATTTGATAAATATCAGGTCAAATACTAAAAATAAAAGAAATAAGAAACCATGGTCTTCACATTAAAGCCTTGTTAATTTTTTTTCCCCTAAAGAGCATGATGTTTTATTTTGACTTGTATAGACATCAGATCCCTTCTAGTCTTGGAAGCTAAGGAAGGTCAGCCCTGGTTAGTACTTGAATGGAAGACTTCCAAGAAATACCAGGAGCTGTAAGCTATATTTCATGGGAATGAACCTTCGAGTATTCCTTGCCTAAGAAAACCCTATGAAATTAATGGGGCTGCTGTAAGTTGACAAGCAACTTGAAGGCAGGCACACCTACACAATCCTTTTGGAATGGGTGGCTAGATGGGTTCGGAAAGTTTATAATCTCAGCATGCATGAATTAACTCATGACAAGATGTAATCTATATTCAATTTTGGAAAATGACTTGTTTGGTCATTCAGCTTGAAGCTGTGTATTCCAATTCAAACTTACCCATTTATGAAACTGCTTGTTTAGGTGCCTAGAGAGTCACTTGTCTCTGTCACTCTAGCTTGTGGTAACAACAGGGAAAACTACAATGGGGAAAGGCATGAGTTTTTATAACAAGACAGTTCACCTGAGATAGCTATCATGACAGAACACTGCCGTGAAGACAAGACATATGGAGATACCTGTAGTTAAATCAATACCCGTCTAGGTTTGCCTATGGCATTACAAGAAGATAATCTTCTGCTTCTTACATCAAGATGAAGTATACCGGCAGATGTTAGTATGGAAGGACAGCAATTTTGCTTTGAAAAATAGAACTCACAGGAAGGCGTACAAACTAAGCAAGAGTTGGAGCATCTGAAAGTGATTATTCTTTCACAATCAATGTCCAATGCTTAATCATTAGTTACAGGGGACAAAGATTCTTTCTTTAATATAGCATTTCTGCTGCACTGATACATCATTTTCTCAACACACATCATGGATTTAGTTGCTTACAATGAATACTACCATTGAATTAATTTTGTTAATCAACCTGTCCATCATCTTTTAAAATTTGTTCAAGGGGAAAAAAATGTTCAAATGTGTTAAATGGAGAACTATATTCCTATTGACAGAGTAGTCTGGGAGGTGCAGGTGAGATGACTTCACTCTGGAATTTATACTGAAGGAATTCTTTGAGGTCAGAGCATTGGATGAGGTCTGGGAAAACCATGTCCATGCCTTTTTAACTTTCTCAATCCCATCTACATTCCAGAGTGGTTGTGAAGACCAAGCCTGTGCATGGCCAGAGGGAAAGGTGTACCTTGCTATATGCTTATTAGAGGACAAGTAGGAGATAAATGTGACTAACATATAATTAACTGTTTTATCATTTGCCAAATATAGAATTGCTGTGGTCTTTGTCTCCTTATGAAAGTAGGAAAGTATGTGTGGTTTAATTAAAACACTGAATGATCCTATTTGTTTCCAGACTGCATTATGGATTGACTTATTGGTAATAAAGGCAACTGGAAACCCTAATACAGGGTGAAGCAACTCTTGCTCATTAGGTGTTGTTGAACAGCATTTCCCACCAGCCTTAGCCACAACAGCCAATGGGAAAGGATTTTGGGAGTTGCAGTCTAACAATATCTGTCATAACTCACCCTTCGGAGGACTCAGACAATGACAAGGAGGAGGAGGTGGAGAAGGTAGATTGCTGGGAGGCTGCAGCTTTCTCTGGCTCTGAGAAGATGGAGGCTGAGGAGGATTTTGTTTCTAGGTGGGGCATGGCAGAGGCTTCAGACCCTGAAGCCTTCACACCCCCTCTTTCATTGAGAGATGGAGGGGAAAAGGCTGAAGCCAGAGTTGTTTAAGTAACAAACACGAACACAATTAGCACAGATAAGAGACCTCCTGACCTTGATGGAGTTGCTCATAGCTACTGCCTCCCAGTCTTAGTGCTGATACCTGTCTCATCTGGTTGCCTAGCACTGCCTCATCTCTGTTTTGTTTTGACCATGGACTGACTCCATTTTGAGCTAGTCTGCTTATTCTTTGCTGGCTCATGTTTCTAGACTTCTGATACAACTTTTGGATGGGCTAAAGACCTCTCTTGTGTTTATCCCTGCATCTTGCTGAGATAACATGGGATTGACCTGGACTGAACTGGGCTAACTGACCACTCCTACACTCCAGCCTGTTGCTGTGGGCATCTACTAATTTGTGTGCAGAGCAACATCTGGAGATTCAGAATACAACATTCTTGCCCTAATGAATTCTGAAACTGGGAGCTTACACACATAATTGATAACCATTAATTATACAGAAACTAAACAGATAAGATTTTGGCTAGCAGGGAGATGGAGAAAGATTTAGACTGGACTCAACAGCATCAAGATTAGACTTCATATTACAGAAAATTTTGGCAACAGTGGATGGTGATCAACTTTTCTGCCATTCCTGCTTTCGCTCAGAGTTGTCCAGTAGAATTCTAAGGAGTAGCATGTGGTTTAATTAGTCTTTTAATTACTCCCAAGCCATTATCTGATCATGATATTGCTCAACAAACTGTTCTGACATATTGTCCAAATACCTGTAGATAAAATCTGTCACATCTGAACTGATTTAGTGCAATCTTTAATGGCAGTGTCAGAATCTGGATTCTAACCTTCTAGCCTTTAGGAATCATACACTAAAAAGGATCAGCCTCTGATAGTACTTGGATGGGAGACTGCCAAGGTATACCAGGTGCTGCAGACTGTATTTCAGAGCAAGAAACTGACAAAATTGCTTCTGAGTATTCCTAGCCTAAGAAAACCCTATGAAATTCATGGTGTCACCATAAGCCAACATGTGACTTGAATGCACGTGCACACACACATGCTCTTAACCATTTGTTTCCTGAGTCAACTGCTAGTTTTGACTTTCAAAGATGTGCATAGCTTTATATATGAAGGACTGCCTCCCCTACCATGCCACTCCCCACATCACTGTCAATATTTGAAAATCCTGACAAATTTTTCCACCATCTGAAACACAGGGAGGGAGTACTTATAATTCTGGAATCATTGCAACATAAATAGTCCTGTGCAAGAATGTCTCCTTTGCAGTCTCCCCTTTGACCTCGAAGGCTGGGCAGAAAACCCATTTTGGATAGTTTAAATAGTGTTTGTTTCAACATTAGAGAATTACTGTTTAATCCCTTTCCTATCTATCAACATTATTTAGCACCTTCGTCTTTTTTAAAAGAATATTTTGTAGACTCTTCAGATAATGCAATAAAACTATTTAACAGAGTAACTCATGAACATTAATTAAAAATGAGTAAAATATAGACATTAATGACCAAAGAAGAGATTCTTACAGTAATATGAAATATAGGAAGAAACAGCTTCAGTGCTTCTCGTTCCACTTAGGCTGTGTTAGAATGCACCTCTGCAGGCTAGCAGAGGTGTGATTTTTTAAAATATCTTGTACATGCAGCAGATAAGTGATGTGAGTAAGACCTTTCTCAACCTGTTGTGGTTAAACTGATGTTACACAGATTCATAAAAAGTGATGACAGCAGGAATCTATTATCATACAGATTGAGGGATACAGTTTCAGCTGTACATTTGTGATACCCTCTAAGAAACATTTGTTTTATTTTTTTCTTAATAATTAAAATACTGTATGAATTTCTTGCATTAGGCATTAAAACTTCTGTGTAGCGATATAAATCTCCTCCTGTGATTAATTATCTAGTACTCACAGAATACTGTCCCTGAAAATGGAGGTTGTACTTGGAATCAGCATGGGAATTTACCATTAGCAGGTTTCTCTGTTCCCCCATTCATAGCCACTCTGATTATATATTAGATAAAAAAGGAGGGTATACATTAATTTATTAACAATAAATCAATAATATTTTTCAGTGTAATTTTACCAGAGAAATTAAAGAGGTGTGCACTGGACCTGGATGGTAGATCGACTGGAAAATCATGAATCTCACTCTGAATAATTTAATAAGAACAGAACAAACAGGTAACAAATACCACATTCTTTCTATATTTTGCCTATTTTTTTTTAAAAAAAAGCTGTTTAAACTATCTGTAATAACAATTTTGTGTGGCAATGAATTCCATGGTAAAACCTCAGCTTGTGGGGCTCTACATCCAGAACTCAAGAGAAAGTGAGTAAATGTATTTAGCACACTTCTTTATAGTAAAAAAGGCATTTATTTATCTACTACACTTCAAATTACTTTTGGTTAAACCTTTCTCAATAATACTAAGAAAAAAGACATTATCTCAGTTTCCAGTGGAGTCTGCTCTTTGGCTTCTCTGAGTGTGGCAGTTTGTTTTATTTTTTCATGTAGATAAATGCCAGCTAACCTGTTAAATGTATACACTGCCAGCTGTAGCTCCATCTGTCCAACTAAACATTTTCACACCAAATCTTGTGGGAGAAAGGGAGGGGGATAAGTGTTTTAAATGTGTTTTGCAGCAACTAGAAAGATAAAATATTAACCTTTCTTTTCTTTTGTTGAGATTCCCAGCCCTTAGAAAAGGTCCCTTGTATAGTTCCCTTAAACTAAAAATATTAGCAGTAAGAACCGATTATAAGAAAAGGAGCAAAGGCAAATTCAGAAGCCCAAAACTGGATGAATCCCAAAATTGGATGATGTGATGATGATAGGAGTTGTGATGATGATGGTGTGGTGGTGATGGTGGGTAGCTATGATGTAGCAGAAGCAGCAGCAGTAGTGGCAGTTTGCTGGGGAAAGGCAGCTTGTGGAGATTTTTTTCTTAAATAGTTTCTGCCCTTTCTGGTGCAACTGTTCAGTTCACAGAAGTCCTTGTGTATGACCAATAAATAGAACACTTTTCCACCAGATCATCACAAGTTTATTATGGCGCAAGAAAAATAGAGACTTTTCTGGAACTCCTGGTCTGAGGGCATAAATGTCACTTTCTATAGGTTCATGTTTCTTTACAGCAGAATATGTGGACATCTTAAAAAGGTTTGTCTATTTTAGGACACTTTGCCTGAGTATTTGGTAATAAATGTTCACTTTAAGCCATGCATGCTACTTGCCTCAGCAATCACTGGAATGCCAATACTAGACACAGGACTTGGTACAGATCATGTTACTAAAGCACCCAATCACTACTCTTGAAATATTACATAAAAAACTAATTTATATTAAGTTTCTGTGTCAAGTCACCCTCCATGTGATAATCTCAGCACATGGCTGAGAGTCAGTGAAGACTTATTCTATCCCATAGGTTCTTCCTGAAGAAAAAAAAATACAAGAACTAGGCCAGCAGAATTCTAGAGACACTAGAAAAAGTATTTTTGGGCAATGTGTTGCGATATATTTTACCACTACAAGATTAAACTGAACACATTGAGTGTAGGCCGCAAAGGACTTATTGTCAGACACAGCTGTATTCAATAGTTATTGTTGTTTGATAGTTTCTTGTAAAACAGTTAAACATGCTTCTGCCTGAAAGGCAAGTGTCTTTCTTTTTATATACACAAGGAAAAAAGCAGCCAAAGGTTCCATTGATTCTGCATTTGGAGAAATCCATACTTGTGAATAAAGCTAAGGAAACAAAATGTCTGCTGCATTATCACTCACTCTGCATAGTGTATAATATATATATATCTATACACACACATACACATACATACATATATATATATATATATATACACACACACATACATACATTTTGAATTGGTAAAGTTTAAATCACAGACTAAAATGTACTTGGAATATTCATCATCACAACGGCGTATCATGTAATGATAATCATATGTAAATGAGACATCACAGGTTACTGCCACAGACATGAGGTTCAGTCAAGACTTAGGCATGTGCCTTTGGGGTGGTGGAAAGGAAATTCACCACTTCTTCTTCTTCATGGCAGATCCTCCAGCCCCATTAGATAGTGCACAAAAAGTTGGGGGACCGTGATAAATGGAGTGAACCACCCATGCAGGGTGGAAGTAAAATTCATTAAAATTTTGTGGAGGGCCCTTCTCTGAGACTAGCCCTTTCTTCAGTGGCATGAAGATCCTGGATCCAACCCACAATATTTTATATCCCATTAAACACAATGAAACAGTCCAGTGGTGACAATCCACACCTTCTACTGTCATTCAGCAGACCAAGAAATTAAAAAAAAACCACATGTGCATGTTTGAAATGCGTCTAAGTGACCAGAGGTTCAAGTAGGCTACACATGTGCCTCTTCTTAATAAGAGAAATTAAAGGAATTACAACACTACTAAGAAATGGAATGGCTGTAATTAGTCTGTTTCTCATACTCTTTCATCTTTTACATAAAAATGTAATTGAGATGGTCTGTGTTTTAATATCTGTAATATTAAAATGGCATCATTTCACTTTAATGCTGACCTTGCTTTATTTATGTTTAACACTGGCAAATTAAAATATCATTTATTAATGGGGATGACAGAGAAGCTAAACCATTGAGCTCAAACATTGTTAAACAAGAACAATTTGTAGCAATTCAAAATATCTCATTGATGCTACATTCACAACACAAGAGATGTCACTGGAGTTATGTAACATCTGAGTATTTGGCCTGGATTTTTGTGACTGCCTACATCTCTGTAATTATAATGCTTATGTCTAAGATCCTTATCACACCACACGGTTACACTGTCATAGCAGTGGTTTTGTCCTACTTTTGTCTCAGCCTTATTGCATGACATCATGGTTCTCCTAGTGCTATTGTGGTGTACAGTTGCTGGGAACATGATTTTTGTTTTAAAAGAAAAAAGCTGAAAATAATGACCCCCTTTCCTGCTATGATTCAGTAGCCAGTTTGAATGCAGATGCTTTATTCTACTTCACTGCAACAACAACTGATCAATTGTGGGTCTAGTGCAGGTGTGATCTGATGGTCCCTCTCATGGTGATTCCCAAGGAAAGATTCAGCAGGAAAACTTCAGGCTTCCAGAGACTGGGCAGAGAAGAAAACACTTCTGAAGAGAATAGGACAACCTGGAATGACTGGCATGATAAACACTTTCATCTTTCACAGAAGAAAAATATCAAAAATTGTGGGAGGATGGTTTGATCCACTTCTATTCCTGTGTCACCTGTCACAAATCAAGATCTGGGCAGTGATGAGTGCACTGTAATGCTGCTGTGCTGTAAAGGTGCTATTATAGCTTGATAAGCACTAGTGAAGCAGTTTTGAACAGGATAACCTGAAACAACTGACTAGAGTGATAAGCACTTTAATTTTTCACAGGAGAAAGACATCAAAATGGTGGCATAGTTTGGTTCTCTTCCTGTGCCACCTCTCACAATGAGATGTTTGGACAGGGATAGAACTGCCATAATTATTACAGACATTTTTTAAAAATGAAGCAAACCAATCGCAAAGCACAAGGTGGAGCAAATGGGATGGCGATAATGGCATTAGTGCAGATAAAAAAACTTGTGAAACTCATGCTATTACAGCACAAATACTGTGTACAAAGTGTCAACACTCAGCTACCAAGGACAGCTGAATTGGTTTTCTAACGATATAATCTGGCTTAACAACATGATGTGACAAGGACCTAAAACAAACAAATAAAAACCTTGACTAGTTCTACTGAGCCTACTTTAAACACATTTAAATAAACTTTAAATATCAAGAAAGATCAGAACAGGGATCTGACAAATAGCTATAATCAAATGGGAGTACCGTAAATATTTTTTCTTAGAGCACATTAATGGTATTTGTGCCTTGTCAGGTAGGACCAGAAAGGTAGTGGATGGGGTAAAAAGATACAGTGAAACACAGAAGTGAGACACAGATATTTAGCCAATGACAGCAGGTGAGTGATGTTGCTTTGGAGGGAGACCATATTTTGAAACAGTATACTGTCTTCACCAAACACTGACTGAATTTCCTAAAATTAATATAACTGTGTGTGGAGGAAATATATCTACACTTTTAATGGCATCTACATTAATTATGTACTATTTGTCTCTACTCATTTTTCCATCCTAATGGGTAGAAAACCTGTATATGTCAAATTATCTCTCTGCACTCTCTTAACGTAACTAGTCACTCATACAGAATGAGTTCAAAATTTCCTGCTTTTGCAGTGTTCTTTCATTATGCTCGAAATTTGTCCTATCTGCTAAAATGGGAAGACATGATTTTTAAGCACTGCCTTGCAACACAGCAGAGAAGTCAACAATACTGTTGGTACATGTAGCAGAACAAAAGAAAAGATTCATTTCGCAAGCCTCTCTGACACAAGTATGATACTGCAGAACCACTCCAATGGAAAGCAGTAGCTGGGCAACAGCTTGCTTATAAAAGTCAAAGTATGAGAGCTCCAGGTCTGGAAGCTGAGAAGATAATCTTGTCAACTTGATTTCAAAATACTGCAGCTCCATAAAATGCACAAAGACTTCATAAGTATGTTCTTTTACATTCTCTCTTGGAACTGTGACTTGAAGAAAAATGTCACCAAACTCATTGTTTTATCTTAGATGAAAAAGAACAGATGATGGGAAACCCATAACATACTAGTAAAGCATTGGGAAATATCTTTCTGTGAATGACTGACAAATGAAGTACCAGCACATCAAGGGCATTATAGAGAGCTGGTCCACAATGATTTTATTTGCTTCTGAGCTGCTTCTGCATTGTAGGGTTCAGATTTGTTTTTAATTGCTACAAATACAATGTAATGTAGAATCACTGCATGGTCTATTTCCCCAGTCTAATACCATGGATGAATATTGGTGGGGCTTGGAAGCTCACAATGCTGAGTGTGACGATGGTCTCATGGTATTTATTCAAGTTATGGAAACTCAGATCAATATGCAGATAATGTAACTTTTAACATGTAACATGTTCGTTGAAGCATATCTTCTTACATGATCCTCGTCATACTTTCCCAACCAACCCAGTACCAAAACAACATGCTGGAACAACCATAAAAGCCAACTCATGGTCATTTACCAACTAAGTTACTCCTACTCAATGATATTAATGTCTTAAAAACACTACTTGCATACCAAGTAGCACAGGTGCTATCACAGAGTATGTTAGGATGGTATTCAGATCCCACCACAAGATGTCCTTTGACATCCACAGAATGCCCTTTTTTTAAGACGACTATATATAAAACAAAACAAAACAGTACAACTAATCATTTCACACCCATTGCCAAATTTGTGCAAGGGACAACGGCCCTTTTCTGGGTAATCTTTACAAATAATAAACCATATAACACTTGATTCAAAGATATATATCCTTTGGAGATAAAATTATAAAAATATAGATATATATTTCCAAACAGATGTTTTATTGGCTGTGGACCTTCAAAAGGCTCTAGAGTTCAATGTGCAATCTGCTACCGGAAAATCTATTTCAACAGTTTTTGCTGCAGAGCTATTAGAGTGTAAGTCATACTTTGAAACTCCTACATAAAAATTAAACAGAATGTCTCATTTATTGTAATAATGAAGCTTTGAGTGCTTCAGTTTTATTAATGTGATTTCATATACTTCGCCTATGAATGGATAACATAATCTAGCAAAAGGTTAAAATAAATGTAAAATGGTTTATTAATTTTTTTTAAAAAAAAACTGAGAATAGTGATCTACAATTTGGTACATCAGTTCATAGCCTCTCTGGAGGCTTGTATGGTGCATATGCATACAAAATTATCTCAGTAAAGGACATGTTCTGAATAAAGGACCTTTACAGCTGACATGCATACCTAGAGCCTACATGACTGAGCCAGGTTGGCCTGGAACCAGGTTTCTCTAACCCTTCCTCATAAAAACCTACATATCAGCCACAGAATGTAACACTCCAAACTATTAGATGTAATGGAAATGTACAAGTAAGGGAGCAGAGTCACTACATTCAGACCTCTTGTGTGCTTAGTAAGACTACTTATATTATGTTTTCTCCCAGTTCAGAATACATGCATGCTGGGCTATTTCATTTCTTTCCATGTTGCAGCATTCTCTGCCTTTGGTCCTTTCTTCTTAAGGAGAAGTGATTAGAGATATTTCATAAATGTTGTATGCACTACAGCTCCATAATCACAATTCCTGTTTATCCCACGGGCACGAAATCTTTGAAAGAACAGCAATTAAATATTTTTTTAACTATTTAATGTATTTAAGATATTCATACACTGGTTTTCAGAAGGCTCTTACAAAGCGATTTTCATAAAATTATTAAAAGCACAAGCATACATTTTTCTCTGAATTTTCTGTTGGTTCAAAAAGTTAACGTTAGGATTGGTTGTTATGAATGTTGTCCAAGTTATCTTTTTAAATGTGTTTTATCTAGCAACATAAACATTCATGCATTAATTTACAGTACACATCTGGATAGTGGTGTGTAAAGAAACATGGAACTGTAAAGCAAAAAGTCTACAACAAGCCCACCCAATGTACAATAGGTCCATCAAATGAGGATAAGTTAAAGAAAATTTTGAACATTTTATGCATTTAATACAGTTTTGAGGTTTACAGATTCTAACTGCCTTTTGGAATGGCTGGTATTAATTAGAATGTTTCTGATAACAGTTTAACAACTCAAAACTCCTTCTCTGATATTAGTCTTATAGTTTATGTTTTTGGTTTAATAGTACATGGGTAATATGTATCCAATATTAAAATGCAATTTTCAGCCTTTGAAGAACACTGTGATGATCCATGCAGAAATAAAATAGTTAATGTCAGTTTTGGCTGCCATGTCAGTGGTGTGGTGAATCCACACTGGTTTGGTATGAACTTTAAAGGAATTATCCAAGATAACCCGATAGTTCTAGAAAACTGGACAGCTCCTTTAAGGTTCACACTAAGCTAGGAGTAAAATTCAGCCCTCCCAACACAGAAGCCACCTGCAACCACAGCAAATATTGCCACCTCAACTTGTAGAAAAAAATAGGTCAATATGAAGCTCACATTCTCCTAAGTTTTGATATATGGCTTTAAGTAACAGGTTAAGAACGGTCCATAATTCTGTATAGTGAAAAATATTTTTGTAAGGGATATGAGTCACTTTCCTCAAAAAGTTGTGAAACATAGAAATATAGAATATAATAGTTAGAAATGCTACATATTCACATGAAGTACTTCAGAACTGTAATCTCATTCACCGTATTTAGCAGAGAGGCAAAATCTAATGCAGCTGGGTAGGGGTTTCTTTGAATATTAAATGGGAAATTGTACTTTTCATTTAATTGAAGTCTAATGACTTTTACATAATACAGTTACTAAATTGTAGGTTTAGTGGCAGTGAAAGCATCAGTTTTTATTCCCTGGCAGGGAACATATGTTAATATTGTAGTCATATAAATAAAAAGTTAGGGCTACATTCTTTCAGATCTTAGTTATTTAAGATACGAATGACAAAGTCACTATTGAAGTAATAAAAACACAATAACATGGTCTGAAAATCGTAGCTATGCAACTAACAAATCTTCATATAAAAACAAATGGCTGCCAAAAATGGAAAAAATACATGTAAATATGACTGGAAGAAATGAAGTTAATGAACTTAGAACAACATATGTCATAATTCAGGATGAAAATTTATTCTGCCCCAAGAAGGACAGTGGCAGGGGGATTACTATCATTGTACAAACATTTTTTTTAACAAAAACAGAAAAGTTCTTATACAAACCATGAGGGTTTTTTTTTTGTCAATTTAATGCCCCTTTTGCATTCAAGACACACAAAATAATGAGGCCAGTATAGTTGGAATTTTACTACTGTACCTAATACTCAGCAAGTCAGTTTAGTCTTGATACTGGTGTGGGTCTCAACAGCCACTGTGTCTATGATGGGGGATTTCTGTATTGCTCCAAAGCTATAAAGATGTGGAGTGGAGCGGAGTGTCACTTTTTCTGCCATGATGTTTAACATGAATATAGAGCTGCTGCGTAAAAGCAACAGAGGGTTCTGAGCTAGGTGACATCAGCTTCCTGATGACATCCAACTGTATTGTATCTCTCCTTGCCTTCATCTTACATGGGACCAAGGAAATGCTGGACAGATGGCTGGAGGCTGGATAAGTCCAGTACCAGTAAATTAACCTGAAACCTGGCAAAAATGAGAGTAATCAAGCACCTTGCCCTGGAAAGTAAGTAACTTTAAAATTAATCTTTGTCACTAGAGGCTAAAGAAGCCTGGGCTCAGAGTACTTTGGCTAGAACTGTTTGTGTTGCCAGGTGTAACATTTTCTAGACATCTTGAGTACTGCATGGCATTCTGTGCGGGGTCTTCCTTGAGGAAGACACATAAATTGTAGCTTGAACAGAATACAATGGCCACATTAGAATCACAGAAATCTAGAGTTGGAAGAGACCACACAGGCCATCCAGTCCAACCCCCTGCCATGCAGGAACACCCTCAAAGCAATCCCGACAGATGGTCATCCAGCCTTTGCTTAAAAACCTCCAAGGAAGGAGACTCCACTACACTCCGAGGCAGCATATTCCACTGCCGGACAGCCCTGACTGTCAGGAAGTTCTTCCTGAGGTTCAGGTGGAATCTCCTTTACTGCAGCTTGAATCCATTGTTCCTTGTCCTGGTCTCTAGGGCAGCAGAAAACAAGCCCTCTCCTTCCTCTACGTAGCATCCCTTCAAATATTTAAACATGGCTATCATCCCCTCTTAACCTTCTCTTCTGCAGAGTAAACATACCCAGCTCTCTAAGTCAATCCTCATAGGGCATGGCTTCCAGGCCCCTCACCATTTTGGTCGCCCTCCTCTGGACTTGCTCCAGCTTGACCATGTCCTTCTTGAATTGGGGTGCCCAGAACTGGACACAGTAATCAAGATGAGGTCTAGCCAAAGCAGAGTAGAGTGGTACCAGTACCTCCCTCGATCTAGACACCATACTCCTATTGATGCAGCCGAGAATTGCACTGGCTTTCTTGGCTGCCGCATCACACTGCTGACTCATGTTCAGCTTGTGGTCTATGAAGACTCCTAGATCCCTTTCACACGTACTGCTATCCAGCCACGTGTCCCCCATCCTATATTTCTGTATTCCATTTTTTCTACCTAAGTGTAGGACCTTACACTTCTCTCTGTTGAATTTCATTTTGTTCGCCTTGGCCCAGCTCTCCAATCTATCCAGGTCATTTTGAATTTTGATCCTGTCCTCTGGCGTATTAGCAACCCCTCCCAATTTGGTATCATCTGCAAATTTGATGAGCATGCCCTCTATTCCTTCATCCAAGTCATTGATAAAAATGTTGAACAGCACTGGGTCCAGGACAGAACCCTGTGGCACCCCACTAGTCACTTCTCTCCAGGATGAAAAGCAGCCATTCGTGATCACCCTTTGGGTTCGGTCGGTCAGCCAATTACAAATCCAACTAACAGTAGCCCTGTCCAGCCCACATTTTACTAGCTTCATTGCAAGAACGTCATGGGGAACTTTGTCGAAGGCCTTACTGAGATCGAGGTATGCTACATCCACAGCATTCCCTTCATCTATCAAGCTAGTAACTCTATCATAAAAAGAGATAAGATTAGCATTGCTATAGGGGACATCATAGAGAAGCCACATAACAGGAGTTTAAAAGGAACCATGCTGTCTTTTTCCAACATCGTGTTAGTGATGATGTTTAAAGCCTAAAAAACAGTTTGGGACCTCAATATTTGACTAAACTGTTCTCCCTGAAAACTCTTGCCTGAACTGAGAAGACTGCTACTATTAAGGGGACACGAGAAATAAGCATGCCACAAAGTTCTGGTTGTGATTGTTTTCTCCTGACATTACTTTTAGGGCTCATTGTATTAACATGTGCTTTATTGAGCTGACAAGCAAACACTGAGATTTTGTAAGCATAGTGATGTTCAGCAGCATATTAAGTTCAATTTTCCCAGCATCTGTTAGAGGTACTACAACTGACTTGAATGTGGTTTCCAACAAAAGTAACATTCAGAAAACTGAACTCAGATTTTTCTGGTGCTCAAATGGCTCTTTTACAAGTCGGGATGTAACACAAGAACAACAGATATAAAATTATAAAGAAGTGAAATTTCTACTTCAACAAGCAATTCAAGAAAACACAGGAATTCCAATGTTCTTATACAAAGACTCTGAAACTCAAGACAAAGAGGACAGAAGATGGGGTGAGCAACTGCTGGTTCCTGGGCCAAATCTGCTCCTATTCTTAGCGCTATTTTGACTCCCAATGAGGTCACAAGAGAAAGGTGTGCAAAAAACTCTCATCTCTATCAATGGGCCATGGCCATTGTAATGAAGATGATGGCATCACTCTTAGGTAAGTTACTCTCTCTAGCCTCAGCCTCAGTTCTCACCACAAAAATAATAGAGAAATGATAATACTACCCTTGATCTCAAAAGAATTACAGAGCTAAATCTGCTACGTTCTCAGAGCACTAGGTCAAGCAACAGAAAAATTCCTTATTTGGTTAGGTTCCTAAGACACAAATCCAAATATCCCTGCCACTAGTTACAAGTATCTTGTAGGACTCCATATTTTGTATTTCTGTAGCAATCAGCATGCTTGTTGTACTGGAAATCACTTGAAACTAACATTATTTTTTTAAAAAAAGAAACAGTTATGATGATGAATATGTGCAATATGTGTACATTTTTGTGTGCATGTGCACATCTTTAAAGGAAACTATAAACTGACATTCCATTGGAGGGTTCTAGTGATTTCATTATGACTTTAAGTCATTCTGACTTATGGTGTCACTAAGGCAAAACTATCATGTTTTTTTTCTTGACATGATTTCTCCCCTCCTCTGAAGAAAACAGACTATGACTTGCTCAAGGTTACCCAGTTGGTTTCATGGCTGTGCAAGAGTTCTAACCCTGGTTACTGAATTGTAGTCCAAGACCCAAACTGCTACACCATTTTGGTTCTGCTACAGTGAACACAGTTCTTTAAATAATATAGATGAATCGGGAAACCAACGTTAGTTCAGGAATTCTTAGGAAAGTTAGTGGCCTCCTCCATTTTTATCATAAACCCACAGTAAGGGGATAATAATGGTAATCCTGTTCAAAAAGGATCAAAGAGGTACACTTCTTGTATATTCTTTAGGTGGTAGATGGGGTCCCAGAATAATCTAGCTCCTTATATATGACCAAGCTATATAGAAAAGTTGGCAATTATCTTAAATAGTATTAAGCTTCACAATTGTGGAGCTTAAGAGAGTTAGATACTTTTGAGTATATCTATTAAGGGCAGGGATCAGAGGAGATGAAGGAGGAATGTGCTTTCCAGTGATGTATTTAAGTCTTTTACTCCAAGTCTCAAGCCAAGTTTCAAGTTTCTACCTTCAAGTCCTTGCAAGATGCTTCCAAGTCAAGTTTCAAGTCTGGGAGCCAACTTTAAACCTCAACCAGAGTTTCTGGACAGAGTTGAATAAAGTAATTTTTAACAATTTAAGTAGAGTTAGCCCTCTACATTTGTGATTTTGCCATCTGCAGCTTCAGAAGTAAGGAATACAATCCTTTTTACTTTCCCTTTTGTGAAGCTGGAGGCTTTTGTGTCAGTGGGCATAAAAGAGTCTGCCGCTTCAGAAGTGTGGAACAGGACCCTTCTTAACTTTCCATTTGTGGAGCTGCAGGCTTTTCTGGAAAGTGGGATATAGGACCCTTCTTACTCCACATTAATTAAACTCGAAAAGCTTTAAAAAGCAGAATGCTTCCTCCTCACATTTGCTCTTCCACTCTGAGAAACACACCCTATCTTGCCTTCTGTTCTTAAGAAAAGTTTTAGAAGGTTCCTCTGGTCATGCCCATCACCTAATGTGTTTGCTGTTCCCTTCTGAGAAATGCACTCATGCTTTGGGCTTGAGACAGATTGTCACAGTAAGCAAAAAGAGACAGAAGCATTGTTCAATGTCGTAAGGTTTCTGGCTGAATGTGCTGTGTTACTGAACCAAGGGCAGTAAGTCAGTCACTAAAAATATGTACATCTCAGGTCGAATCGAGTCAGTAACTCATTTATTGTTGAGTCAAATCCAAGTCAAGTTACTGAAGCAACTTAAGTCTGACTTGAGTCTGAATCAATCAACTCGAGTCTACATGTCTGGTGCTTCCTTTCAAAAGCATTTCATCATGCTTTGCCTTTCCAATTATACAGTAATTTGACAGTTGTACAGAAGTTTTTATAGACCGTAGGCTTGATGCGCAATATTGTCTCTTTTCCTATTTTAGTAAACAAGCCTATTTGAGGAAAAAAAATGTTTGTCACACTTTTTTCAAACAAATCTGGTTTAGGAGGCTGAGTCACTGTATCAGCTAAAAACTTAACTAATGGGATGGACCAGACTCCTAATCTTTGGTCCAATATAACTTCCTGCTCTGATACCCAATAAATGATGTGATAAATAACTGTGGGCAAGCCTAGGTATGATGTCCAAGCCATGATGTTTATCCAGAAGTATTGTTCATACAATAGATGTAACGTTCGTAAGTCTCTGCCATGCACTGGCATACAACATGTTACCAAAGCTCCACAACGTGGTGTTCAAAAGTTATATACATGTGAACCAAGATTCCCTTATAATACAACAGCTGCTAAGTGACCACCAAAGCAAGCAATTTCTGACATCTACACTAAAACAATGTCTTTCTCTCACCCATATTTATAAAGTTCAGAGCAAAACTCAAATTACATGATTCTATCTTCCTTAGCATGTTCCATCTACCTTTATTGATTTATTTATCTGACCAACCATGGAGCAGAGTTATGTGTAAGCATATATGAATTACCTTAAGTTTTATCTAAAAACTGCAAAGCAATTTCACCAATAGTAAGAATTATGTTTGAGAGATAAAGAGCATAGGTTTCAAGTGTCACATGGGAACAAGTTTACAGAAAATCACACATAACCCACTCATTTCAACTCTTGTTTTATCTGTAGAACACTGAAGACTTTCATTTTTACTCTAGAACAAAGCAAAATTCCTCATGAAAGCCCATACTAAAGACCCATGGTTTGTTATTACTGAAATCACTATAGATTACAAATGAGGACATCAACTACAGTTTGATCTAACCGCAATTCAGAAGAAATCACAGTTCTCTGAGTCTGGGCATAATGTATGTGATTAGTTTTAAAGTTAAAGAAGAGAATTAATTCCCCTATTTAACTTCCCTATTTTAAATATGAAACAGAAGGGAGAACTGTGTGAAACTGAGCCTTCTACAGATACATTTTCATGCTAACCACAGTTTAATGTTATACCTGAACCAGGCTGTAAATTATACCGTCATTCCCTGTTCCTTCCATCATCTTATTAGCTACACAGTGCCTATGGAATCATGACTTACAGCAACATTTATTTTTTGTGTATGAAAGTTCCTGATATGTCCAGAAGAACAATTCCGTACTCTCTTGACAAAATATGTATCACAATGGCTTCCTCAACTTTTTGATATTTTAACAAGTACAACCCTAAACATTTAAAATGTCAAATACTATACATGTCAGTAGCAAAGTGAATACAAAGCCCTGATAGTGTACATTTTGCCAATACACTCACTATAAATGCTTCACAGTTACCACTATAAAATATCAGCTTCCATTTATGTAATAATACCTTCCTTACTATAGTTTAACAATGTCTTCATCCCTCCAATTTTAAACACGGGGCATCTGCAGGGATGGTAGCCTCTGATCACTATTCTTCCCACACACAATGCAAAGCAGTGGCTAAGATCACAGATGGCCCCTAGGTGTCTAATGAGACAATGCAATTCATTATTGTTGCTGCTTTTGTTGATAAAGGGTGGAACAACAACCATATACAATCAGAGACTAAGACAATAAAACATAACACTATAAATAAACACAATAATACTATAAAAATCCCAACATGCCATGAGCTCTCAGCAACCCAGCAGCTTACAACTCAGCAGCTTAATCTAGTGAATCAAAGAGGAAGGTCTTCAATACCTTACAAAAGCAGATGAACTCCAGCTGGAGGTCCAAAGGAAGACCATTCCACAGGTGTGGAGCCAGGTCTTGAAAGGCTCACAGCCTTAACAGAGATGTGTGCATGAGTGGAACAGACAGTAATCTTTTGCCTGTAGTTCTTAAATTCCTAGATAGTACATATCATGCTAGCTGAGCTGCCTAGTAGTGGCCTAGAGATCAGGGCGCAAGGCCCTCAATACAAGAACCCAAAGTCTAAAATGGGACCTGGCCCAAACTAGTACCCACTGAAAGTGAGGGAAGAAACATGTGAATATTTGGGAAATTTAAAACAACCCATTTTAACTATTTAACTGACTGATGACCAACCATATGCTCCATTTCCTTAGAAAAAAAAGTTCAGCATTTATACATTGTATTCTATATCTTCTCTGTTCAACAGACATAAAGTCATGAGTAAGGATTATGTATGTGCATTATAAATGAAAAGAAACCATTCCCTGATGTTTTCAGATATAACTTTCATGAAACTATACATTTAGCCTTAAATTAAACAGAACTTGAACCAGTGATCTAAAGTTAAGAGTGCGTGTGTATGTACTTCCAGGAAATAGATTATAAGGAGATGATTTATAGAAGTTTAGCAAAAACACTTTCAACATCTGCTCTGCAACATTAACAGGAACATCTCCCAGTGAAAAAACTTTTCAGGAAACTTATAATCATCCTTGTAAATTGTAAATCATTTTGCAATTTTTTAATTGAGAAGGAAAATAACTTCACAGCTAAACAGGATAATTTGTTACAAAATTTGTAATTTGTTACAAAATTATGAGTGCTAAGAACATAGTTAATTTTTTTCTTCTGTCTTTTACAAAGTATTAAAACTTCTGGTTATTACTGGTTAGTCATAGATAACAGACGAAACGGAAGAAATTATTTCACACAAAGCCTATTTAACTTGCAAGAGTCACTGATGAAAGATACACTAACAGACACTTGGTTTAGACAGCTGTTTAAGAGGATTAGATCAGTGCATGGATGGTAACTTCTATGAGCAGTTTTATTAATGACAATTAAAGCCAATTCTCCAGTTTAGAGGTGGCATACCTCACACCACCAGGGGGGAGATTTTGACTCTCAGAAGTGTCTGGTTAGCTGTTCCTGGATACACTATGCTGACTATGTACTGTGAATTCTACCCAAAACAGAAACAAAAACAAAAAAACTTATGTCTTTATCTTGTACATAAAATGAACTGAGTATTTTGAAAAATACCGAAAAACCTAAAATGCCTTCTAAAACAAAATCAAAACCAAGAGTTCCCTAAATTGTTGAAGAGCAATAAGAAGTGTGACAAATTTCTGATACTGAACTGAACTGAACTGAAAAAGAATTGGCTGGAAATGGTTCACCCACACAGCTCAGTTGAATCCCATACAACTTACCTCTAAGGAGATATGCATGGACTTATGTTGAAATGCTTGCAGGATAGGGTAGCAATACTGTGACAAAAGAAAACTATACTGGGAGTAAGAAGGCACTCAGTCAAAATGAAATGGTTTAAGCCATTTTCTTATTTTTATTTCCAGGAGGGCAAAACTTTCAGTAATACAAGATAACTTTTCTTTTCATGCACACATATATTTTC
This sequence comes from Ctenosaura bakeri, assembly GCA_948474755.1. Taxonomy (NCBI): domain Eukaryota; kingdom Metazoa; phylum Chordata; class Lepidosauria; order Squamata; family Iguanidae; genus Ctenosaura; species Ctenosaura bakeri. The sequence continues at coordinate 356,569 of CAOLHI010001143.1, read as the reverse complement.
CTTCTCTTAGAGTACACAAAGGCTCTAATTATGTTTCTAATTTTTCTACCATATTGTTCTTTATTCTCTCCACAGCTTCCCCCATGTTATAAGCTTAATTACTTCAGACCTTAGCTGGAATCCTTTTAAAGGTCTACAGAATAAGAAATAAGAGTAATCTTCTCTACAAGACTCTTAAGATGTGTGCTCATATGCGGATTTGACTGTACATTAAATGGTATATTTTTCTAAAGTCCCACAGGGTAAGTGGAACTCTAAATTATTACATATTTGCAATTTATGATTTCAAAATGATATATAACTCAGACCACGTTAGAGGCAGACATCATTGCATCACTGTACCCTGCGCAAACCCACTGGGACAAAAGTGAGATTGTTCTTTTTTTGTTCTTAGATCATGAATTCTAAACATAATTCAACATACCAAAAAAAAAAGTTATTCCCCCCTATACATACACACACACACAGACGCACACACCATCCTTCAATCTTGAATCAGTGTTGTCATCTTCCAATTGTCTTTTCAAAGCACATACTACAGTCAAGGTGGTTGCTACTTTGATCATTTTTCTGTTTCACTCACTTTGTGAACTGCTGCCCTCAGCCACATATTCTGAACATGCTGGCTAGTCAAGTAAAATAAGCCAATCACTGCCAAGTGAGGGTCACATTTTAATTTGGGATGGGGGTGAGGAGTAGAAAATTGGAGACCCTAAAAATTGTCTCATGGTGTGTTTAGCTTAAAATAGACCAAATACCCATCCAAGCACACATAATTCAAGAGGCCTTCCTGCCAGCAATAAAGGCCGAAATTGGATACTTGGTGAGATTAATTACCTAGATAGGGCATGATAATGCAAGTCAAATGGGAATGTAATTAAAGTGCACCTTCCATGAAAATTATTCATTGCTGATGGATCAGGTGACAGATAAATCAAAAGGCTTTTTTTTAAAAAAAAGCCACAGGTTAACTTCAGGCAATCCTTTCTTCTTTTGAGGCTTATAGTAACTGTAACTATTGAATTCAGTCCCTGCCCTTCCCCCAAGTAACTCTGCTATAACCGTGGAAAGCTAAATACAAGATTTTTATTTTATCCTCAAGAGAGATTATAAACATGCCTGGAAAATAAAAAAGGCATCTAAGGTGGAACAAATTACCCAGCAACCTTCAGACTGGTCCTTGTGTTTTTAATGACATTTTTAATGGTGAATGTAACAGTAAAAAACAACATGATGAATTAATGAATGGAATGGTCTAACGGATGATGTTCTCACAGAGGTAAGACAGTAGCTTGTACATGCGATTAAAAAGGACACAACACCTTTACATCACCATTATTACTGTTGTGTGCGTTGAAGTTGTTTCCAACTTATGGAGACTCGAAGGAGAACCTATCACAGGTTTCTCTTGCTCAGATTTGTTCAGAGAGGGTTTGCCTTTGCCTTCCTCTGTGGCTGAGAAAGTATGACTTGCACAAGATCACCCAGTGGGTTTCCATGGCTGAAAAGGGATTTGAACCCTTATCTCTTAAAGCCCTAGTCCTGGTCCAACACTCAAACCACTAAGCCACATTGCTCATTATTAAATATATCAGTGTGAATTCTTTGTAAACATCAAAGGCAACTAGGTGCCTATAAAAAGCAGGGGTTTTACAATTCCACTTTTTCAAGACACTCCCATCATGTTTCCCATTAGTTCCAGCTGCCCTAGTGCCTAACATAATTGCTTTGCTCCAGATGCATCTAAGCCCCAGCTGTTAAGAGGTATAGCTAAATAAATACCCATTTACATAAATACCCCTCTGAATGCTATAAGCTGGGATAAACAACAGGAGAATGTGGTCATTCTTACATTTTCCAGAGGCATTTGGTTTGTCAGCTAGAAAAAGGATAGCCTAGATAAAGCCCTTGAAGACAAATTAAGTACAAGTCAGAGAAAGAATCTTCAAACACCAAACTTCTCTCTTGATTTGACATTTGGTATTGCCATGCAACATCAACATTACAAATGGCAAACTAGCGAAGCAAATGGAAAAGTAATTTTAGCAAACCAGAAAATAAGAATAACAATAACACAGAGATGATGAATATGAGTCTCTCAACCACCAAGATAATTATCTATCCACAAACTGCTGGGTCAAAAATTTGCAGCAATATTGTGCTACAATGTGTGCTAAATTTCTCCTATCACTACTCCAGAGTTTAACAAGCTCTACCACTATCCTAGCAAGATTTCACAAGAGATTAGCATGGCATATAAATATATTGGATGAAACTGAAACATAACAGTCAATAAAGTTGGGCCAATCACATTATGAATTGGTCCTACAGAAAGCATACTGAAACATGTCGGTGTTTCAAATAAAATAAATATACAAGTAACCCTTTTAACAGTGCAACGGTGCAGGCGTCTAGTCAGAAGTAAATTTCAGTGCTGAATGGAATTTATTCTCATGTAAGTGTGCACAAAACAGCCTAAGTGACTTTGCATTACATGCTTACTTCAAATATTTTTGTTCACACTCCACAGTACCCAAGATTTCATGTTACTGAAGAATGTAAAAAGTTGGATATAAACGATTTGAATGGTTTACACTAATCTGAAAAGTCACTGTTAGAAAACACATTTTTAAACATAGTATTTTATGTACAGACTAACTTTGTTGTTCTTTCTAATATTTTTTTACTTTAATCTTTGCTGGCAACAAAATTTTTTAGCATTATGTATAAGCTGTGCCTCTCCTCCAAGAACCGAAGTTACAATGTAAATTAAGGTATCTAATTTTATTCTAATAAATGCTTATTAGAATGAATGAATCCATACACGAGCAGAATATTCCACGTAGCATTGGAAAGCACGTCAAGGTTTCACCTCCAGAAAGTATTTTAAAATAAATGGCATCTTGAATTGTGACCCAGTTGAATTCTAGAACCCTAAGGTATCTATGTTTTTAGTTTTGGCGAGAAGATGAAGAAAATGAATGCTTCTGTAAACTGGTGCAGATAGAGGCATTATTTCTTTTTTTCTAGCATGCCACCCTGATAGAGTTCAGCCCTTAAAAAGAGTATATACATACATATATACATATATACATATGCAAATACATATATATAGGCTGCATGTATATACTATATACTATGTATATGTATGTGTGTATATGTGTGTATGTATATATATATGTATGTGTGTGTATATATGTGAAACAGCTGAGTCTAATACTGATGAGAGGGAGGCAGCACAAATCTTGAAATTTTGTAAAACTCATATGACAGAAAATAAGCACAGTAACGGAACACATGCTAACGCACAAAACAATACCTTTTTCTCCAGGCACCATTAATAGTGAGCTGTGTAAAAAAGTGAGGATAAAACCCAGTAGTTTTCAGTTGTTTCTGGTATTGGTTTCCCCGATGGGTGTCTTGTTTTTACCTGTTAGTAGCACCATCATTCTTTCTAAAAATAAAACTGTCACAGTAGTAATAATAGGATACCATTTGGCTATACAGTATGCAGGTCTTAAAACAGCAAGAGTACATTCTTAGAGAATCTGATTTCAGTAGGCTGTCAATCAAGCGTTAGCTTAGCTGCAAAAAAGGCAACTTGAATAAGCAAGATGTGTAGATGTGAGGGCTGCTTCTAAACCTCCCATTCCAGTTGTGAACTTGGATTCACCTTTTTTCAAATTCCACTGAAGTTTTGATAAACCGTGAACCAAAAGGAAACTGGGAGCTGGGAACCTGAGCGTTGCTCTGTCACACTCAATGATGTCACTGTGTCAAAACAGTTAAGTGGAATAATGAAATACAGACACAGTTAACAGCACTTCAGGCTACACTGGCCTGAGTATACCTCAACCTTGCATACCTTAGCAACTGATTCTTACACCACATGATAAAATAAAAGTAAAGAAGCCATATTCCATAGTATTGTTACTTGTAATAAATAGGAACAGCAATGATGTGATTCAGCAAATGCCATTTATTTATTTTAGATAAACAAATAGCAATTTGCACTGCCTCTGAATCTGACTGTACTATCACTAAGGCTGAAATCTTAAGCCATATCTACATTATACTGTTATACTGCTATTATTCCCCTTTCAACCTCCTGTGGAATTCTGGGGTTTGTAGTTTACTGAGGACAAAGAGCTCTCTGGCTGAGGATTCCAAATGCCCCTTCAAACCCCAGGATTCCATAGGATGTTGAAAGTGGAATAATAGCACTGTAACAGTGTAGAGCGGAAATGGCCTTATACTCACTTATCCTTATTTCCACAGAACTCAGTGGGATCTACTTCATCAATGCCATACACAGGATTGCACTGTGATCAAAATACATGTATGAACATAAATATTAACTTTCAGTGTAAAATGGAAGTCTGATGGAACTGTGTTAAACCAGTGCTTTTCTAATTTACTAACCAATAGTAACATGCACCCTTTTCCCTCTAACATAATGATGTTTTCAATATTTACTTATTACATTTATACTCCACTCTTCAATACACATATTTAAAAGACAGCTTACAAAGAAAATGAGCTTTTTCATAAAGAGGTAAGAAAGAGGCAATGCTCATCACTGTCTAAATGTAGCGAACAGTCTCACAGACACAACACAGAATCTGATGTCATGTTATGTTATACATCAAAATTTAGGATAACACTGTACATAAATAGCTTACTTAAGCGCTGAATAGTAAACGCTGGTGTTTCCTTCTAATGGCTGTGTAAACAAGACAGAACTCCTAAGAAGCAAGAAAAAGGCAGGAACAAGCCAGAACAAAAACTTAGAACATTAGGAAAAATAAACCTAGAACACCACAAAGAGAATGAAGCATGCCCACTAGCCACAAAATCCACAAAGAAAGTGTGGCTACAACACTGATTTGTAGGAAGTGCATACTTTTGTGCATTCTCTAATTCAAATTACAATATTTTGTTGCAGGTCCCATGTGTCTTAGATTTGAAAGAAAAAGGACAGAAGAGATGTGTTGCCTCTTTCATATAGAATATCTCTTTTACTGATTGTTTTACGCTACTATCTCTTCTTTCAGACACAGACAGAAACATACGTTGGAACATACCTATAGCTATAGGGACATAGAATAGATAGTGTATTTTAAATTAAGTGGTTCCTTTTATAAGAATGCTCATCAAGTCCATGAAAGAAGTAAAAAAACAAGAGAGCAGAACAGAGAATAACTTGAGTAACAGGTTCTGGGCCATTGCCTTCGCTGCCACTAACGCACACTATATCTCATGTATGAGATGAGAAATGGAGGTGGAGAGAAGAGATGACAGTGAAAAGATGAACATAATTCCTCTACCCATTTTTGATCCTCTAGCAGACATGGAAATATCAATCCAGCCATGCCATCCTTGTTCAAACAAATTAATTAATTATTCATCCATAACAGAAACCATAACCAACCTACAAAAGAAGCCTGAATATTGCTGGTTTTGTGTAGGGATGTCACTCATTGCTTATTTCGCACTCATATTTTTTATAAAAAAAATTGCTATAAATGTTTTCTCCCTTCGAGTGAGACGGCAATATTTTTTGTGTGTCTTTTCATATTTTTTTGCTCTTTGGCAATTTTTTTGCTGAAAACAAGTCTGTTCTGCAAAAACCCTGGTGTTTATCAACATTTTGTGCAGGAAACAGTGTAAGTTTCATTAAAAATTTTCATAAAAAATGTCAACAAGCTTGCAACAGCTGACTATTTTCTCAATGATATGTCTTAATATGTGAAATGTGCAATAAATATTTGGCTGCTGTTACTTCTTACAAGCTATAAAGGCTACAAGAATATTACTTTTGGAAGCATGCACAATAAACATTTTAACAAACTGGATTATAAACAATTTCACTATAAATTTGCATCTGTTAGTAAATTTTAAACCAGTTTGTTCGGTTGTATTGCCACATAGCCAACTGTGTTCAATCACATTTTAACACTGAAGCTGTTTTCTGTTTTTGTCCAAAGACAAAGGTATCAAGATTTCAAAGACCTTTTATATTAGCATTTAAATGTCAAAATTCTTAAGTAAAGGCCTACCAACAGATATGCTTTCTAGTTTATTCTGCTGAATTCATGACTGCTGACAGTAACAGATCTGAAACATCTTACAAAAAAAGAACATAAGATGAACAAATCTCGATTCACAGAATACACATGTTAAAGTTCTTGACTGTCTTCTACAACTTGACAAAAAGGAGACAATCTAATGAATTCATGTTTGCTTTACCATATTTGCTGGCTTATAGGACACATCAGTGTATAAGATGCACCCCATTTTCAAACAGAGAAAAAAGTATATCTTATATGCCAACAAATATGGTATCTACGTATTTTCATTATCTTTTAGAATGATCAATCCTACCAGCTTATACAGAGGACAGATATGAGAGGAACAAAAGATCCATATGTACATGGGGCATGATTACATTTTTCTTTCTAGCATCAGAAGCCATGCACTGAAAACGCTCTCCTAAAAGCTAGTGGATTTTGTGAGACAGTATTCCACACCAGCCATTTGCTGTCCCAAACGCTATCAGCTAAATTCCCACTCCTATGAAGCAACGTATACAGAAAAGCAGATTGTGAATGTGTTTCCTCTTATTTTAATAAGAGATTATTGCAGTCCTACACATTTGAGTCAAAGAACAGCAGGATGCCATCATGTCATATAAGTTCTCTGAACTGGATGACTTTGTGCAATTTATGTAACACTTAGACCAAACAACTGCCTTTATCCTTGTTCTTTCCTGTTCAACTGCAGTTAATCACCAAATATTGTTAAAATTGGAACAGTAATTATCTCATGTCGACATGCTATGGATAATTAAGAACTGCTCACTCTGAGCTATGCTAATTGTTTTTTACAGGTCTCCTTCTCCTGTCCTTGCATCCTCTCCAAGAAAAGAACCTATAAGTTTGTACGTACATCTCTGTCACACACTTTATCACAGAACATATATCATCCTTTCTTCCTCATACTGGATTAATTTTGCTGCCTTGCAGCAATTATCTCTCCCTTTGTGACTGACCTCCTAGCAAATGGAGTGCAGAGTGGCTGGATATTCCCCCCTGTGGATTTTACCACTTAATTGATATTTATTTTCCACTCACAATAGAAGAAGTAAATGTAAGTTATAAGGTAGCATATGCATAAAAAGTAGTGACAGTGATTTACCAGTTATAATTGACAGCTTTTAAAATTTAGATCTTGATAATGTCCTTTCATTTACCCTATTACTTGGATCAGTTGGCTAAAGCTGTTAATAATCCTTCTGGATCAATGTCTGTGGCTTGTAGCAATAATTTACTGCACTGGCGGAATTGTACAGATGTTTCCGTAGATGGCTCTGCATCATTCCACCAGATTGCTTGTCTACATCAAATCTATTCTCATTCATCACTAATGAAGGGAAGAAATAAGATAATCAACATTTACTATGTTAGCTAGATACCAAATACTACTAGAAATTTACAGCTACCTCAGCAAATTGCCCACAGGGTAGTTGTTCTTATTGCTTTTCAGACTGAGAGAGCATTCTGCAGCAGAAATATACCAAACTGACATACTCTGTGACTTTATCAATAGTTTAATATGGTACAATGCACAGAAATAACCATTTAGAAACAAAGACTTCACAGCATTGCCCATTATCTAACATTTGCTACACTGCTCTGATTTGGCTGCAGAAACTGAAAGATAATTGTTTGGCACAGTGTAGAAGGTAATTCCATCACCCCCAGCTGGCATAGCCATGGTGCTGGATGATGGGAGTTTCAGACTGACAACATCTGGACTTCTCATTTCTTATCGTTTCATAAGACTGTTCTGAACTGGTATTTGTTAGAGTTCAAGGAAACATACACTGGCTGAGATACAAATGACTATGTGCAGGACTTTTTTTGCCTTACCAGAAGAGAAACTTATAACCTATAAGTGTGTTTTGTTTTTTAAGCATAAGCCTGAGTAAGTTTACATATAACTCACTCTTCTTTTAAACAATTTTTGCTGGGGGAAACAGCAGGTTACTTTGAAACCAGTTTCCCAAAAATCTGATTTTGACATCTAGGAACACATGCAGACTGCTAAAGATTTTAGCCTCATAATAAAGGTTTTCCATGAATTTTCAAAATTTTCATTTTTTATGGCATCCACATCAAAAGATATTAGTGAGCATTTTTTTTCAGATGTTAACAGATATTTTTATCTTTGAAAAGAGCAGCTTAGATATCTGGATCCTAATGCCCTGTAATACCATAATACCCTGTGTGTTGCTTCTCTACAAGCATCTGCGAGCAATTTATCAAATCATACTTAATAATAAGAACAAGGCTCTTATACAAGCCCATAAAGATATGGCTCAAGAGAAAGTGTCACTGTCCTTTATCTGCTTTTCAACTTGTGTTATTACAATCAGATTCTGTTTTAATGTTTTAGTAATGAATTTGTCCTTAATCAAAATTAGTCATCATAAAATGCTTCACTTAATCGCTGTTATTTCCAGGACAATATTCTAGAACATCTGCACCAGTTGTTCTTCAGGGACTGATTAAAACTGTACTGATGTCCCCACTCATGCCAATCCTGCACCTCTCTTAACCCAAACAAGAATTTAAAAAAAGGCTGCTGCACATCAGCAAGGACCCCGTTATCCTTGTTGTGTTGTTAACTAGTCCAGAAGAGTACCTTATCAAACTACTTGATTAAGCCATGTAAATTAAAATTGGTTTATACCAATTAACATAGATTGCAAATCAAAGTCACAGATGTGTAAAGCTCCCTTTGACTTTGCCTCATAGAAATGTTTCTTCTCTGACAAGGTATGTGGTATGTTAACTGAAACCTATGGTACTTTCTCTACCAAAAGAGGAATGGGTCCAATGCAGACAGTTTCTATGTCTTCTATTGCTTATTATTTTGTCGAGAAAGATTTAGGTAAGAAATCAAAATTTAGTTTCAGCTGTATCTATTTATGTTTATCCTCAGGACACCCCAGAAGTATTTCCCAAACTATGGAGCATGTATAAGAATTTTTGTCGAGGTATCTGTTACAAAATCAAACTGAATAAATTAGAGACGTTCTTTTCGTTTCTGTAGCTTATGCAGCCAAAGTCAAATAAATTGGTACAAATACTGGCTATATATGCTTATATCTTGCCTGCACTAAGACCAAAATGTAAAAAGGAGTCCATGTTTAGATTCAAGGAGAAGTCATTTACTAAAAATCTTTCTCACACAAACATGCAGACACATATTGCCACATCTAAGGAGTATGCTTCTGTCAAACCTAAACACTTCAAAATCCTATTAATTTCAATGCAAGATATAAAATACACTTAAAACTCATCTACTAAAAAATGATTTGAAAGTGTTTAACCACGGCCAGAGTACACCTTCAGTTATTTTTTTCTTAATGTATGTGCAGTGAAAAGGACGAACTATGTTCTTGCACTATTCCAACATTGTGAAATACCAAAAGTACATTTAGAATTATACTACAGGCATAATTATTTATTCAAATCACGTAACCATAGTTCCATAAAATAACTGCAGGAAGTTGTAGCAAAGTTTTTATTCTCTTGGCAAACAATTACACTCAGAACATTCCTGCCAGTGGAAAAGGAAGAAAGAGGTATTTACTGACTCTGTCTTCTTCAGACTCCAGCACTTCTTCTGCCGCAAGTGGAAGGTTCATCATACATTTGGAGAAAATTTGGAACAGGGCATATGGAAATGCATGGGGCAAGGAATCAGTGAAGATTGTTCTGCTGGCTCAAAAAACTAACTGAAAGAGAAAATTCATGGAAGAGAAAAGAAGTACTTGATAGCTAATCATCAACTGCTTAGGTCTTGAAGGTACAGTGATTCTTCCTGTAGTATGACCTCATCATACATCAATCTGAGGTTGCACAAAGTGTCACGTTCATTATTGCCAATAGATGCAACAGGTGTGTGTCCCTGCTGCCATACATGTCACATCCATTGAAGATAACTGGATGCAAGCATATATTTTTTTAATTTCTGGAAGTGAAGACCTGCATAGACGAAGACTGCACTGTATATGAAAACTAACTTTCTGCTCCATTAGACCTTTTGTATTGTTGCATGACAACTTAGAGCTTAAGGAGACAAAATAACAAGATACATGAACTTCCAAAGTTCACTCTGTAATGAAAACTAATAACCCAGATGCTTTACATATAACAAATTGTATACCTTTTTATATACCTAACTGTAGCACTTTATATTGACTGCAATATTGGTAGCTTGCAAATATGGTATAAACAGTTAAGAATTAAAGATATTAGGACTATGTATTATGAGCTATAATTGGGCAAGTGATATTTAGAAGACAGGATGGGCACCTGTGGGACTTGGAGAATTCATACACCTGTCTAAAATAGTGTTCGGTGGGCCCACTGTATTTGCAGGCTAACAATCTGCAAATTCAGCCCAGAGAGGAATCAAATGTGTACAATACTGTACATCTGAATCTGCAGTGGGGAGCATGCTAGCTGCCTGCTTCTGCCTTTCAAGGCACAAGTGGTTGGCTGGTACCATTTTTAATAGGGACTTATTGTATAAGCCTCAACTTGCAAGGCTTCACAGTTGTCTTGCAAGGCTTCCTCTGCAAGTCTCTCAAGAGACATGAGGTGAGGCTTATACATTAAAAATGGCATAAGGCAACAGTAGTGGCAAGTTCCAGTCACCAGGTGCACCACATTCTTCAGGATCCTTCACCTCTGGGTAACCTGGCTGGCATGTTCACCGGGTTGGCAGGAGGGAGAATGCAGCATGCCTGGTGGCTGGAATTCACTGCCACGTTCACTGCTCTCCAATACCATTTTTAATAGGGGCTTATAAATCTCACCTCAAGTTCTCAGGCCCTTTGCAAGTCTCATAATGTTGACTTGAGCACACACATTTTTTGGTATCTACAGGAGGTCCTGAAACTAATCCCATATGGATACTGTATTAAAAAGACACTCCCCCCCAACACACACATACCACAGAAACAGAGTTCTAAAAACAAACAAACAAAACTCTATTTCCCAACATCCCAAAACTATGTAATACATAGCTCTTGCTGTCCTAGTGCAAATTCCTAGTTTGTTTTAACAAAAATATCTTTGAAGGCTATTTGACAGTTCAAAAGGCAAGCAAAAGACAAAACCTATTGTGAGCTGAAAATGATCTGAGAGGCAAGTTACTCACAGTATATATATTTTCCCCTGACTAAAAATTACAGCAATCTAGCTCAGTGCATTTTGAGATGTTAAAATGATAGTATGACAGTTCCTATAAAAATTAAATGGCCATGCTTCTTGTTTTTCATCTGACACTTGTTTCATGAGACAAGAAAGCCACTGTATTTAGATTAGACTTGGGCATAAAAGCAATTACTAAATCCTTTCAGATACTTGATATTTTCATCTAGCACAAGGACAAATTACTTTTATTTGGGCTACACAAGTGTAATACGGTAAATGAATCTCTCTATAAACTAGACTCAATTGAGAACAATGTTGAACACTGTGCTTTAGTCTCACAACGTTTCAACTAGTACTAGTATTTATAGAGTGAACAAGTTAACAATGATGGAAAATAAGATACTTCTGGTCAAGCAATTATAGAGCAACACTATTACTTGTCAATGACACCAAACTTTTTTTTACATATGACACACAAATATTCTGTATGCCCTTCTGCTTTGAATGACCTAATTTTGATATGAGGAGATAAATGAAATGAAAGAAAAAAGCAACAATGATTTACTATGGGGGCAATATTAAAAGCTCATTTTATAGCTCCCTAATTCCCCTTAAAAATAAATAACACTTCAGAAACTTTACAGTGTTAATAATGTTTCTCAGTGAACTAAAACCTTGCCCTCTTACTAGTTAAACTGGTGTGACATTAGTGATAGAATGTAGCAATACAGTATATCCCCCATAGCAGCGCAACTGCTACATGTAATTTACTTACCCGCACTGAAATGTGATTCGAAAATATTACCTTCAATTTTATAGAAATTAAACAGAAACTAAAGTAGAAAGGGGAAACACAGTATTAAGCTATTAGCCCCCATTTAGTTCAATGGCCCTTTTCCCTGAATGTTGCTTAGATCTGCTATGACAACATTTTAAATTAAATTGTGAGGCAATCCTAAACACGTTTACTAGGCAATGATTCCAATGATCTGAATGAGTTTTCCTTGTGGATAAAAATGCTGTTTACAACTGCTGTAAAAAAAAAAAAAAATTGCAGTGCAACCGTAAACACACCTGCTCTTTGCACTGGAAAAGAGAAGGAGGCCTGGATCCACCTGTCATCCTCGCACCAGTGCATTAACAAGTCTTTTTAAGCCTAGCAAGAAGCCAGGCAGAACTGGAAGCCAGCCAAGATGGAGCCAGCAGTTGAGGGAAGGGTGGCGGCTGAGGAGGCTCCTTCACGGCATTGAAAATGAACCAGAATGGGCTGGCTCTGCAGGAGGCATACAGTCAAGCTGTGGCCTCTGGAAGCCCAATGGACTGGTGAGTGGACATTGGATGGGCATGCATTTCAGGTTGTTTTCTTTGTCCTTTCCCCATCTCCTCTGCCCAGCTTTCATTCCCTCATCCCAGGGAGCTGCTTTGGCTCCTGCGCCTACCTCCCTATGACCACTCAGTGGAAAAAGTGAGGGTAGGTTTTGTTGGGATGGCCCAAGAGAAAGTTGTGTGGACTCTGCTTCCATGGGGTAGAGAGTTAGGGTTTGAGTCCCTGCTTCCCTTCCTTCTCCACAAGGGTGTGGGGTTAGCTGGCTTCTTAGACTCTTTTCGCACGGGCTTCCTGTCGCGAAATAGTCCCGTGTGCCTCGCGGGAGTGGGAGCGTCGCTCTGCACGACACACTCCCACTTCCGCAGCACAGCGTCTTGCACTTACCGGAGCGCCGTCGCAGGCGGGACTCTCGCGCTTCCTCCCTGCTTCCGCCCCCAGCGCTGCCTACAGCTCCCAGGGAGCACTGCGGAAGCTGGGGGCATGGCTGAAGAGCGCCTGTCGTGGAAAAAGATGCCACGTGCAGTAAGGAGGCGGGGGGAAGTGGCAGCGTTTCGGGAGAGGGTTGTTGCGCGAGCTGCTCTTCTCCCTTGCGCAAGCGCTGGTGCTGTGAAAAGGGCCTTAGTCTGGGATCAGGGGTTTATGTTTTTACATTTTAGAATCTCATGATTCTAAAGTTCTGTCAAATTTCAGAGCCTTCTTTTCCAAGCTTCATATTGTGCTTGCTTCATCATTCATCTCATTGAAGAAACAGCATTTGCTATTAGTCATATTTTTCCCTTATCCACAGTAAGTCTAGAAACGTATCCCCTGTGGACATGGGGCTCCTACTGTAATCTACTCAGCGCTGATTATTGGATTGGCCTTATCCTATGTCCCGCTGGGCAATACCGGTATATTGTGGAAGAGGATCTTCTTTCTTGTGATGTCCCAGTTGTGGAATAACCTCCCTTTAGAAGTTAGACACATTGGTTTCATTCTGGAACTATGTAAAAACATAGCCTTTTATCATAGCCTTTAAGACCTACTTGCTTTCTCCATATTTTCGCAAACACTATGGTCTTAAATTGTTTAAAACTGGTTCAAGTGTTTTTAATTGTTGACCTTTAACTTATTCTATTTAATATGCTTCCAATCTGTTACTATGGTCAGTCAGTAGCCTATTAGTTACTGCTCCATTCTATTTCAAACTGATTAAACTGTTTCATTGTATGCTGCCCTGAGGATCATATTATCCAGGTTGTAATATAAATATTAAAATGAATAGGTGAATAATAAAATCACTGCTGTTTTTGTGGGATGAATGCATCAACTATGATGCCTGACTTACCTAGTAAAACTTTATTTATGGAATTGCAGTGATGAAAAAGAATGATCTATATGCAAACATCCATATTTGTCTCCTATCTGATGTTGCTGGACCATGGCCCTTGCTCTATCACAGTCTGACTACAGACAACTGCTGGTTGTAATATTTTCCTCTTAAAAAATATACTCATTTGTTTTAAACAATAATGTTCTTTCTTGACTGCATAATTTGATGGTGTGGTAAGTTCAAATCAACAAATGCAATGCTTAATAAAACTGCACATTATGAGGCTACGCTTTAGATTGAAGCCTTCAGCTGGTATCCCACTCCAAAACAAATACATGCCAATATTTATCTTTAGGTAAAAAGTGCCTGGTTTATCTTAGGAGAGCTTTAAAGGGGGATTAAACTAATAATTTTTAATTTGTATTCCTATTTTCCTCCCAGCAAATTTTAGAGTATAGATGACTAAACAAATGAGCAAAAGAGTCATGACCTTTTGCTAGAACCTGTGCCTCTTACATACCAATTTCAACTTCAATTATAGCACAGCACAAAATAACTATATTATGAAGCCTGAGCAATGTGGCCCTGCTGTGTCAATTATCCCGTTAAATACACCTCCTCTGCCATACCATTCCAAAATGACAAATAATTTGATCTTAATAATCTGCCATCTGCCCTCCTTTTCTCAGATGATTTGGCAGTACTTTCCCCTTTTTTGATATTGCTTTTTGTCTCCTTAGGGTTTGATGTTGTGTGGGCAGAACAAAAGAGATATAATGAGTTGAACATGCCCTGTAGCCCTGCCCCTTTCCTCTAAGTAATTTGATGCTATCTTTACACAATGATTTGCATTCTGTGAGTGCAGCCTCTAAGAGTGAATACACTGTAGAAAACCAAAATGACATTTTTTAAAAGAACTACCTACATGATGAGTGATCCATTATTGCATATGACCACCTACTGGAAGAGCACAATAGCAAGTATACAGGGCACAGGCACACTCACATCTGCACACAAAAAAAGTCTAACTGCATAAAATAATCATTCTTTTTAACACGGCACAGAACAATCACAGTCACAAATAAGAACTGTGTGAACCCAGGTTTACACAGCTAAAAATGAGGCTAAAATTTTCCTTCCCTCCACAGCACTTTTTTTTTTAAAAAAATGGAAGTATGACTCTGTTTCATTACAAGCCTTTTTTATACTCCATTATAGTTATCAATCATTTCCTCTAAAATATTTCCTCTTTTTTTTAATCCATAGAGGCCCCCAATAATATGACAAAACTGTTTTTAACCATAAAATAACATAATGAAACAGTTTTCATTCCTTGAGTATCGCTAACACTACTTAAGAGGAAAACAATTCTACTCGTTTTTGTTTTTTTTAAAAAAGAATTTAGGCCTAAAGGGTATTTACATAGTAAAAAACAGTACTTACATAGCGAAAGGCAATGTTCAATGTTTAATTATGAGTAATTAAAATTATAAGGGCACATGTTGGGAAACTGAGAAACAGGACAATATTAAGGAATAATAGTTTGGTTATAATTATTGCCCAAAAGTGTTCTCAATGTAACTGGGCTAAAAGAAATCTTGACAAAGCCTCCATTCCTGTCAACCAATATATCTATTGGGTCTACACTGAAAGAGTGAGTGTTATTGTCCATTCATATGCAGATGAAATTACTGGATAACTTTAACAGAAACTCTGTTGGTCTCAAATACCAGAGCACAGACAGCAGCAGAAATGATGCTGGGACCGCCCTTGTTTATCTCCACATCTTGAAGGTATCTTAGAAATGAAATGATAGTAACCATTTGTTTCTATCCTATTCACAAGTATGTCTATGATTCAATTATAAATTAGGCTGCCCAATTCTTCATTATTGCTGATATGAATGTCTTCTGAAATGTATGAAAAATAAAATGTGCCACAGGAAAAGAAAACAGAAAAAAAGAATAGTATTTCCGGTGGCTTACAATATCCCACTCTGCATCATGTCACACAGAGCAACTCCAAAGCCTAGCATGATTGCAGAATGTCACGAAGAGATGAACATGATCTTCACTTGGTGCGGGTGTCTGTAAACAATGACTCACGAAGCTTCTTGGCTTGTGTGGTAAAATTAACCTATTGGGCTTTAGAAAAACAAAACAAAACCCATACCCATCAAACCAGAGTACCATTGTCATCATCTACATTTCCTGCTCAGTCTGGAATGAGATGGCAATCTTTTGGAAGCAACAGATCTACTGCTGTTTTTCCTGTTCCTTCTTAGGTACTGTTTATAATTTTATTCAGTACACTACTACAGGTTCATACCACTGAACTCCTTCTGCTGTACTATGAAGAAGTCCACCTGGTCAGCTTAATTTGCGGAAGAATCAAGTTCTTTACTCCTTATGGCAGTCTAAGCCATTGACAGCAAGGATGTGTAAGCTACACAGAATGGTCCATTTCCCAACAATTCCGTTAGTGTCAATGAGCAAAAGAAAAGAGAAAAATAATTCATCCACAGACCAAAAACCTATTTTCATGGCGAAAAGGTGGTGGTATTCAGATCAAGTATTCCCTGGATATCTGATGTGTTGTGCCATGATTCCTCTGTTTCAGGGAAAAAACAAAACAAAACAAAAACCACAAGAGAGACTCTAGGGATACAAGAATGGTCTTGGGGCTGCATGCACTCTGTAAGTCATCTAATTCCTAAGGCTGGCACAGCATTATTTCTGAACTAAAATACTGTGGTTGTGACTGATGATGTGCCTCTTGAAGCACTGAATTTAGAGATCAGAATGTAAGCACATTTAACATGAAAGCAGACAAACTGTTCTCAACTAAACCGTGGCTTATTTGTACAGTGGGACCTCTAACATCAAGAGTCTAAAATTCTGATTAGTGAAAATGTAGTTGAGTGATGATTACACAAAGACGTCTAGTCTATCAATACTTCTAATCTAAATATTTAAGTATCAGAGAAATCATAGTGAAGTCTAGGAACTAGATACACAAGAAAGATATTCAGAAAAGATTATATATCACTTATTTCTGTTTGAATTGAAGATTATTATGTATTTATTGGCTATGATTAAAAGCTTTTGTGCAAGATAACAACAACAATAACAGCGTCCATTTCTTTGTAGGTGTAGATACATTCATAATCCATGGGAAAAGAACTGGAGGCATACAACTGAGTGCTCAAACTTGACCTTTGGTATTTCCTCCAAAACACTGTTCTTTCACAATGTTAAATGTGGCTGAGTCTGAGAACTGTACTGTAAGGACAGATGAGGTAAGTGATACCTGTGCAAATGCACATTCTGACTCACGCCTTTAAACAAACTACAGTGTGTCCTCCATATATGTGGGGGTTCCTGCAAATGACAGAATTTGCACATGCTCACATCCTATTATACAGAATGGGGGCAGCATGGGTGCTTCAGGATGTGTGCATGTATGTGTCACCACCATTTTATGTACAGGATGTGACAGGTTTGGAGAATGCAAGTAAGGAGGGCCCATTGTAATAATTCTTACTTACCCTCTGTTCTATCTCTCGAAGTATTTTAGTGTCTATAAAACTGTTATCTGATCGTAATAGTTCATGTTCCTTGTTGTTGAAGGAACACCAAATTTCAAGAATAAACAGAGCCACAAATGTTTCAAAATTTCAGTCAAAAAAAGTACATTTAAGAGACAGATCGTCATAGCCCTGTGTAAGAACAGAAAAGGTATCTCAATTTTCCCAGCAGCATCATTATTTTTAGGCAGTGGTAGAAATATAAATTACTGCAACTATCACAAGAACTTGTCACTATAAAGATCAGCTCAGAGACACAGAAGTATACGTTGCACTCTTGGCCTTACAGCTGAAACTTATATATGTCTACTTAAGAAACCACACTATATTCAAGGGAACTTACTGACAGATAAGTATGGAATAGAGTCTCGAGGGTAAAGACTGAACCTTCCATTTCTCCCTCTGAAAGCTGCAATCTTCCTCATCCTGTTTCTCAGTACCTGAGGAACTACAACTTATACATACTTACTAGCTATAGAACAAAAGTTCCCAAGCCAAATATGAGAAACACAGCAATGACGTAGCTTGCAGTGTTTTTTTCCTGGGATGGAAAACAAATTATAATGTCTTGTCCATTTCTAGCATTAGCAGTGTCTGTTCATCACCCAAAGGATTTGTAAACACTCACCCACCAATTGCCACATGGCCCAGGAAAAACAGTAGCAAGTTGTATCCAAGATTAAGAAAGGCTACTGAAACGTAATTGAAGATTATACTAATTATGGGTGCCAGAATATAGTCATAGCAGAAGACAACATGATATAGGGTAATTTTTGTGGGGGCATGATGACTGCAGAACTCTGTTATCTATATTCTGATTAGTTTCATCTTTGCCAATTTCAGTCAGGCCACTGAAAATGTTCTATTTAGCCTGTCGTTTAATGGGTTTTATAGATAGACGGAGAAGTATAAGAGCAAACCATCTTTAAATTCCATTTTGTTCTAAAACTGTATATTGCTATTGGGAGCAGCTTATGAGGAGACAGGCAGTTTATTCATACTTTAATCAAACAATCAGTAGATCAAATTCCTCGAGGAGCTTCAATATTTGTTACATAGAGAGCATAAGGTACAACTTGATACAAATAACATTGCTCTCCCCACATATGTTGGTAAATAGGCATATTGTTGAGCAATCCATGTCTGGAATGTCTAGGTATAAGCCAACCACTTTTATCCATTTTCTTAATTAAAAACGAAACAAAACAAAATAGGACATTTTAATCACAAAATTATGTATAATAGCTTCTAGTTTAAGTAGAAGCACCTGAAAGAAAGCTTGATATCAAATATTCTTTATTTTACTGCATGCTTCCATAAAAAGGAATGAGAAATCTTTTGCCTCAAATTACTAAAAAAAATCTATGAAGTAATGATGTGTGTCATCACAGTATATTGAATTATGTTCTCTTCCTACTTCAGGGAAAATATTTGACAAAAATGTTTGCTTATAACAGCAATATTATTAACAGATTTACTTAACAATATAATTTTTCCTCTAAAACTTGTTATAGTTATCTATACAATGTGATAAAATATAAAAGCATTAAGAAATATAGGCCACTATCTACTTCCTACACATGCAGCCTAATGAAGTAACAGTTACATGTCTTTCTTTATAAGGGCTATACATGGAACATCCATAGCTGAAAAATAGCTGCAAATAGAAGTGCCTGAGGGTTGGTAGAAAACAGGAAGATAAGCAAAGTTCTTTCCTGCCCAACAGATAAGCTGTACCTACTATAAATGTATCTTGCTAACTAGTATTAACTGAATAACTTTTTCTCCCCTTAAAAAAAATTAATGCTTCTGTGTTTTAAGGTCTAATAGATCCCACGCGGCCTGTTGCACAGTTACCAGTCTATTTTGTACTAGCAAAACAAAGCAAACTTGCCATTCCATCATTTCATCGGAAAGCAATTCATCATTCCACATTCCTGAATGAGGAACTTCAACATGTAAAATCACTAAAACACATTTTCCCCCTTGGGTGATATGCTAGTTTGATTTTATTTTCCCTGACATTTCACCTGTCGGATTATCATAAATATAAGAAACAAAGAATAATTGTCACATTCTCACTGAATCTCATCACCAAATATCTGAAACTATTAAATGAGTTGGAAACATAATCTTCAGGGAAGTATGTGAATACTGAAGTTATTAAGTAACTCAGGATTCCAATAGGGGATTTAAACAGTTCCAGAATAAAATGTAAACAGATTAGAGCATCCAATTTTAGCTTAAAAATCCTAGGATATGAATTTAGTAAAGAAGAAGACAGAAGAAACTGACTGAATCAACAACTTACTATCTCGTTAAAAATTAAGTATTGCATTTTTATTTTTTTTCCAGGGATGTTTCTTACTGCATTAAGAACATATGTGGTAGCAATTCTGTAAGGGACAATCCAATCAATGTTAAGCATGGTGAAATCACACTGAGGAAGGTTTGATCATATACTTAACTTGAACCTTGGAATTAATAGGGGTGGTAGAAATGCTTAACTGTGTACTGATACAGTGTACAAAACATGAACATCTCAGTCGGTGCTAATACAACACAGAGAAACTGATGTTAGGTTCTGGCAGAAAAGCACAAGTTCAAGCAAAGTACAATATTTTCTTACTTTGTGCTAGCACTGCAATCTGGCCTTAGTGCATGCAACAGAGCTGCAGGAACCATCAACAATTTTGTAGCACACCACAAAAAAGCTACCAACTATGACCCCATATACTCCCTTCTGTCACAGTGGTATCACCACAGCACTGGTGAAAAGGAGAACTGTGTATATTACAGGACAAGGTGATGAGATGTGCCACACTTCACAGTTGGCAAATTTACTATACAATACCTCTACTGCATATATACCAGAATGGTAGAGTTTGATTACTTACCTGCTTGACCAGTGGTAACAGTTACAGCTGCAAAAAGCCTTTGGGAGCGGCTCAAATCAGAAACACCATTCACAGCTTCAACTTCAAAAGTGTAGTTGGCATGAGCTAACAGGTCCATGACAGTGACGTAGTTGTCTGCTAATCCAGTTTGCTGGGGCATATATCCAACATTACTCCCGCAGGGAACACATTCGCCCTGTTCCCAGCTGCACCTCTTGCACAATACCCTGTAGGTCACATCGTTTCTTCCCCCGTTATCAGCAGGAGGGCTCCATTCCAAACTCACAGTAGTTTGGTTAATATTGAAAATAAGGTTCTGTGGTGCAGATGGAGGCCCTTCATTAAACACAAACAGAAAAAAATGGGGTAGGGGAGAGAAAAATCAGCAGGGAAAAATTTAGCTCATGTTTTAATTACCTAGGCAAAAGCTTGCCAAGACATAAACTTTTCATTATATTTACTACATTTTACCAAAAAGCCTACTTGAACTCACTTGACAAGCAGCTTTATTTATTTTCCATTAAGGAATCAGGATAGCCACTTTCTGAATATTTACTACCCTAGCTCTAGCAGCTTTTCTTCTGTGCAATTAAAGGGATATGTTAATCCTACTCTGAAGCTGACACATAAAATATTCTTCCAGTTAAATTTTGTCCCTTTTAAAAATACATGAAACAAAAATCATTTAGAAATACAGTTTCAATGTGATTTACAGCAGTACTGGTGTAAAGCTTTGGCTCTGAGGGACTTACTAATAAAAACAAAACCAAACAAGAAAAAAAAATGAAACCAAATATCTACACCGGTTGGTCTACTGCAGATGGAACATTAAGCCAGATCCCTCTGCATTTCAACCAAACAACACATTTTACTCATTCAGCGCTATATCAAATTAGGTACATAATAATGTCTGCAGGAGAACCATGTTCTTGTTTTTCCAGTTGTTACTAGCCATGTGTTTCCTCTGTTGGAGGAATATGGAAATTATATTTAGGTATATTCCACATTTCTCTTCTTCTCTTTGCTGCTCAATCCAAACTTTTCTTTTCAACCATGTCTACCCTCACAACACTGTGCTAGAAAAAGAGCACACAGCTTACAAATGGCTCTGCCTGTGGCTAGTTAAGCAACATCCTTTGTGATGACATTCATGAATAACTCACTTGTGCAAGCGACATATGGAGGATCAGTAGGTGCTCTGTAATAGCTGTCTTCACAATCACATTGTGAAGATCCTTCCCTGTCTGAAAAACTGTGCATAGGACAGCGGGAGCACTGCAGGTCTTGTGAAGATGACTTGTAGAATCCACGGCCGCAGGCTAGAGGAGAATGAAACAAACAAGACATATGAACACATAAACCCCATCTTGGAAGAAAGGCGGAATATAAATTCAATTAATAAGTAAAAGACTCCATTTTGAACATGACTGTGTTTACAGGGCTCTTGCTTTCAGGCATGCCCAAAACATATGGTAAATATATCAAACATGCAGTTTACACATTCGCAGTTTCCCTCCTCAGCAAACCTGTGAACAAGAACTTTGACTTTAATGTCAGCTCAGCAATGAGCTCCCTTGGCAAGCTACCTTTTTTTCAGCCATCAACTGAACTTGTAATATTACGGTGTAACAAATGTCAGAGTATGTAACTTCCTGCAGAGGACATCAATAATATAGATAGAGGCCGTTTCCATATTATACTGTGATAGTGCTATTATTCCACTTTCAATATCCTGTGGAATTCTGGGGGTTGTAGTTTACTGAGGCCAAAGAGCTCTCTGGCTGAGAATTCTAAATGCCTCTCCCTAAACTGCAAACCCCAGGATTCCACAGGATGTTGAAAGTGAAATAATAGCATTATAACAGTGTAGTGCGGAAATGGCCAGGCTGTTTTGCACATACAGAGGAAAATTATATATAAAAACATAAAGAACTAAAAATAGCACATACTGGAAATAGTATGTAAAAATACTGAAATATTATTGTCAATAGCAGTACATCCTAAACAGAGTACAACTGTGCTATGTCAGGATTTGCTTCTAGCAGGAACTCCGTACTGTTGCAATAAGGGGAAAAAACTTCAAATGTCACCATGAAATGGATAGATTGCCCTCCATTCCCTTCCCCATCAGATTATTATAAGTGTTGCCATCATATCACCCACGGACATGCAACAACAATGCCATTGTTTTGTGTTCCAAGCTCTTCCTGGCTCCAAACATTCTGGCCGGCATAACTATACTGGAATAGGTGTGGCAGTGCAACAGCAGGAGGAAATTACCGCAGGGGCTGCAGTAACTGGAGAGCAGCATAGGAAAGTGACTCTGTCAAGAAACAAAGTTGCCCTGATAGTTTCCAAACCAGAAGGATAGTTTTCTCTAGGGACAGAGATGGCTTCCTTTTCCATCTCCCCACTGTCACTGTGTACTACACCAAAAAGTGACTTACGTGACTGAAACAGAACATTATGCTTGCAGCGGTCACAAAACCACCAAAGTGACTGCAGCTTGTATTTTACTGTTCACTGAAGAAAACATTGACAATGCCAACTAGTTTGCATAACGTCACATATACATACATCAGAGTCAGTCTGTGAGATGCATAAAACATGCAAACAGTAAAATCAGTCATCATTTATTACAACCTAGATTATCAGGTTTTGAGGACGGTACAGAAAAAAATATTCTATCTATTACTAGTTACATTCCTGGGCAATATCTCTGATTCAGTGTGACTTGATGAAGATCACCAAATGGATTTCTATGGCTGTGCAGGGATTTGCACTTTGGTCTCCCAGATTTCTAATCCAACACTCAAACCACTAGACCACACTGGCTTTCCCCCAAATAAATTAAACCTATTGAAATAATGGCAATCTGGTAGGTCAACACTTAATAAGTAAATATTTTTTTAAAAGCTTTGCTCCTAATAGTAGTCACATTGTCAATGTCTGAATTCACTAAGATCATGAAAAAAGTATTTCACTTCATAAAATAGAGGACTTCTGAATACAGTGTGCAGAGGAAGGTGAAGGAAAACATATAAACAAATGGGAAGCCCTAGATAAAAATCTGCATGAAGGTTTTAAGTTATTTGTAATAAGAGACCAAATTCAAGACTCTGCAGCCTTTGATCATGTTCCTCTTGGCTTAGATACACATTCTGTGTTGGCTGACAAACCTAGTTCTGTCTTCCTCACCCAAAAAAATTTTTACTTGAAAGAAAAAGCATTATGCTGGAATAGACCATGGCTCTTTTTGCACGGCATTTGCCATGCGAAAGGGCCCCTGGAGCTTCGCGTGACTGTGAGGGGTGGTCCATACAACACAATAGCGCAACACTCCAGGGCCTGGCAGGTGCCAATCACGCATTATTTTTGGCTGCGAGCCGAAAATAGTGTGTGATAACGCATCACTCCGGGGGCCCGCATGCACTTGTCGTGCATGCGGAGCTCTGGAGCCGCGGCACTCGCACTTCCTGCCTCAGCACAGCCTGGGTAAATCCCAGGCTGCACTGCGGAAGGAAGAGGAGGGGCTCTTGCGCGAGCAGGAAGGAGCTGCAGAGCTGAAGGAAATGGGACATGAGAGCCCCTCAGAAGAGGCTGCCCGCACAATCCCCACACCCCGGCTCCGCAAAAAGGTGAGTTGTGGAAAGGGCCCATGTTGTTGATTTAAGTAAGGAGACAATAG
Source organism: Ctenosaura bakeri (assembly GCA_948474755.1). Lineage (NCBI taxonomy): Eukaryota > Metazoa > Chordata > Lepidosauria > Squamata > Iguanidae > Ctenosaura > Ctenosaura bakeri. The sequence goes on along the minus strand of CAOLHI010001143.1, from coordinate 332,528 downwards.
GGGCCTATATGTTTTTTGAATCTTTAATGATAGCACTGTAACACTGTAGGGTGGAAATGGCCTAAATTATATCATCATTTAATGCAATGAAAGATGAAGCCATCCCTTTTGCACAGTAAGTGTAGCTAGCTATTTCTAAAGCTATAAATGTTAAAATAGTGTAATCTCACTACTCAGGTGTAACTTTATACCACATATCAACAATGTGTAGCATTTGGACTTTTCTAGAAACAAACAAAAATCCCAATAAACAAGAAAGAGGATTATTTACTTTTTGTTTACTTTTTAAAAAAATGCAACTATACTGGTAACTAGCTAAGTTTTGAAGCACTGGGATCTGTAAAAATTACTTTGTACAAGGAAGGTTCCAAACTCTAATTAATGACACAATTAGTTCTATATCGGAAATCCTCTGATGACTTCTAATAACTACCTCTTAGCACCATGGATTTTATAAATGCAAGGAAAGAAATTTTGCTCATGCTGCAGGGAAAATGGTTTAAAAATTAATAAGAAATCAGAAATCTTAATTTTTGGAAGGGAAACAAGGCACCATAGGTGGTTCTTTGATGCCAACAAAACTGAATTGCTGGGTTCCCTTACGTATCTTGGACTAGTCTTCTCATCTACATGTTCATAGCCAAGGCAGATCAAGAGAAATTAGCTAAAAGCTATTGCCTGCTTTCAGTCTTTTGAATTACAATTATATGTATAAGACCCAGGTGTGGTCATTCTTAATGTATGGCTCAGAGATTTGGGGGTTTTCTGATTACAGATTAGAAAAGGCCCAAAACCACTTTTTGCTCAGTATTCTGGGAATGATTCTAGCTTTTCCGCCTGTGTGCTCAGTCTCAGTCTCAGACAAAATTCAGGCCCTTTTCGCACGGGCTTTCTGTCGCGCGACAGCCCCGTGAGCCTCGCGGGAGTGGGAGCATCACTCTGCACGATGCACTCCCACTTCCGCCGCGCTCACGAGGCTGCAGCGGTGCAACTGCGGGTTTTTTGATTTTCGCCTCAAAGCGAAAATCACCCACGCTTGCGCAACGCTCCTAGCGCCCGCGCGCACTTACCTCCTGTGCGGAGTGTCGGGGAGGTGGCCGGGTCACACTTCCTTCCCTCCGCCCCTGCGGAAGGAAGGGGCGGGGCGCTAGCGCGACGGATGCGACAGCCTCCTGCTTGGCGCGAGCGGGGGGGGGACAGACGCGAGAGCCTCCTGCTTCGCCCGGGGGGAGGGCAGCTCGCGCGAGAAGCCTCCTCCGGTGCCGCTTCCCCCTCGTTCCTTCGCCTGTGGAAGGGAGGAGGGAGAAAATGGCAGCCTCCCGGAGGAGCCTTCTTGCGCGAGCTGCCCTCCCCCGCTCGCGCGAGAAGCCTCAATGGTGAAAAGGGCCTTCAGTGAAGGCTATGTAACTATTGGTTCAGGCTTGTATTGATAAATGAAATTAGGTTTCTAAAGAAAATCTACCTGAACAGTTGGTTAAAAAGATCTTGGTTATATAAATTTATAAGGATGTTGCCTAACCATAGCTTCAGTCTGGAGGTCCTATTGGTGTCCAACAATAGCATAAATATATAGCTAGGTTAAAAATTCATAACATCTCAGCTCAATCTGATATTGTTCCTTTGTCTACCTTTAGAACTTTAAAACAGCTAGCTAGAATCAAGTCACAATTTGAGGGTGAGAAGTATCTCTTTCTTGAGATGTGAAGGAATGGCATAGTGCTATCGTCCTCCAAGGAAGTCTGCAGGACATTCCGCTCACAGGCAGGTTGTGGATATATGCCGCCCAAGTAACAGAGGAGCTGGCACATTGTCTACTCAAGCACCATTTATATTCAAGCTGTAGGGAATATTATCTGGGGCCCTTTTTGACTCACATGAGAAACTGATATGTGACAAAGAAGTTCACTTTCTTTTTCAGTGGTTCTAATCACTGTGTGTCCCAAAGGATTGCCCTTTTTGCAACTAAGGCTGCCAACTTAAGGAAAAAAGAGGTGGAAAGTGTTTAGTTTATTAGCTGGTGTATCTTTAGTTTGGCTCAATGTAACCTTAATATAAATGTTACATGGCAATGTTTTTTATTGCAACTGGGTTTTTTTTAGCATTTATAATCTATTTGTTTTAACATTTGTAACTGTTTGAAATGGTTAGCAGACTAATTCAATAAATGTTTTTATTCACCTAGTTAGAATTAACAAATGAAATTATTTTTAGACATGAATCTAATAAAATTAAGGTAAAACATAAAAATATAAAAATTTGTTTTTGCATATGTAATATTGCGGAAGGGGAAGTTACACAAATGCACGAACAACCACACTCGTATCTCCAATGCCTTAAATGTGTTAAATGTAAAAATTCATATGCAAATATTGATATGAATGCTGAAATTCACATGCAGTGAATGCCAATCTGACATACAAGATGAATTTTATGAACATGTATAAACAAGAAACAGATTTTCAATCACACAGTATAACTTTGGGAATAGTACAATGATCTACATTCAAGCTAAAGGAGCGATACCACCTGCCATACATTAAAACCGTAACACATGTATACTCACTTTTGATGCAAGTACCTTTTACTAAAGTGGGCTTACTTCTTAGTGAACATGCATAGAATGGGATGCCTTTCCTCTGCACATGAAATGTTTGTTAAGGAACAGCACTTGGGAAATTACACGCTTGGAAAAAAAATGCTTCCCTAAAAGTCCGTAAATTATGTGATCATTTAAGTTGTTAAATCAAATCGTAAAGCAAACTCAAGCAACATTATGGGCACATAAAAGAGCATCTGGGTTTAAATAATGTTTGTAAACCGAGCAAACGGCAAGTGAATCACGCCAAAAGGATGTCTGAAATTACAAAAGAATTGTTCCAAGTTGGTCTGAGTTTTCTCAGTTTTATCCGCCACAAAGAAAAACACAACCACAATAACAAAGTATCCTTTTTTCTGTTGCAAAGACCACTGACAGTTGTCTTCCAAGTACAAAAATATCACTGAACAAAGATCTCCAACTATTCCAGTAGTCTAGATTCATTATAGCAATCACGAGTATTTTCCAAGAAGCATTTCACAACATCACTGTAATTTACCAGATTGAGTAATGGCTGCAACAATACACTCTGCTCTCTGGATGTGATTTTTTTACCTTTCCTTGCTTCAAATGCCCTGGCCATTTAGAAATGTTGGAGCAGGGATGTTAAGGTAGCCCCACTTCAGAAAAAGTGACTCTGTATTCTGAATCTTTGTTCTAGCAAAACATAACAACATGAACACTCTACCTCAGCCATTCCCAACTTGACCTCTGCTTCCAGGGCTAGATTATAACACCTTTGGATAGCTAGAGGTTAGGGAAGACTGTGTAAACCTAAAGTAAGCAATGACAGTGGATATGGCTAATATATATATATGTGTGTGTGTGTGCGCGTGCTTGTGCATAACAAAAGGTTTGGTAGTGCAGGAAGGATTGCTGTAGTGAAAATTAATAATGTTTATAATATTTTGCCCATTTAGAAATCCATATGAAGCAAATTTACTCAAAAGCTACACTGTAACCCTAATTCATTTTGCTAGCTTTAGTAGGCATGTGTTGTAGAGTCACACTATTTCCAAGTTTTCTCTGATGTTCAACAGTGGGTAGGCAACTAAAGGGAGTACCAGGCCAATTTTGGGTTTCTGAAACTACCTGAGAGATAATTCTACTTTCATAATAATTAAGAATTCTATAAATTTTACAACTGATTCAGGAATAAATTTTATACTGGATTTATAGAAACTAAATACTGGATTTATAGGAACTAAATATATAAAACATTATCATTAAGTGTAAATGTCATATAGGAAACTGGGAAGAGGGAAGAATGAAAAGCAAAAGAAGGGAACTTTGGAGAAGACCAAGACGACACAAAGAGAAAAGGAGAGAAAAGACATGTGGAGAGAAAGAGAGGAATGCATAAATGCAGACTCAGAAGTGGGGGACAGAGAGAAGGCAAGCAGAAATGAGGGGTAAATGGAGATGCTTGCAGACAAAAATAAGTGTGTCTGTGTGGTACCTTGTGCAGAATGCAAGGTGCATTTACCATTATTGGCACTGCTTGTCCTTTAGCTGACAGAACATAGGGAGTAGATTCTCAAATCTTTGAGGGTCACAAAAATCAGCACTGTCGCCTGCGTGCAACCCATGGTCTGCACCTTTTCCAGCCCTATCCTAAGTCAATTATATTCAGTCCTGACTTCTTGGGCAGCTTTTTAAAAAGCCCTTTGCTGTGTTCTGTGTGATACAGTTTCATACAGAGTCAGAAAAAGGCATGTCACCTTAAAAAAAGGTGTTCTTAGACTCTAAATCCAAAACCACATTCTTTTGCCACAGCAAAACAAAACTGAGATGAAGTAAACCATGTGAGGCTCTGGATGTGGTAAATGTGGTTTTAAGTCAAACTTGACAATAACTCCAACAGAACACAGTTCAAAGAAAGAAATGGTAATAGCTATTATTATATGTTCAGAATCCCAGAGTTGGTCAACAACAACACAAACAGAACTGCCCTGTGCAGTGTGCTCAGTTGAACCATCTATTAACAGCTCATTTGGCCCTTTCAAGTGACTGGTCAGGTCAGTCTGACCTGCTTTAGAATGAACAGCATGAAAGTACCCTCATATTATATTAAGAAAGGGGGAAATGTCAATTGCGTGACAATCGCATAAACAAAGTTTCCAGTGGGTATTTTTAATGCTTCTGAAAACATGACTTTTAGAGTTAGTGAGTCTGTGATTATCAAACTGCTTTGTTGCAAAGAAACTCTAATGTAAAGCAAGTACCATGCTGCACAATGAAGTTTCCTGTGGTACATACATAACACAGACTACAATGCAAATCATATTGAACTTAAATGCCCATCTTTTCATTTAAAAAAAGATGCAAGCAGAAACCATACATTTATTCTTCTTTTGTCGCTTTGTCCGGTTGGCAATGCCTTTAGCTGGGATCTGAAATGTCTCAGAGAAAGTGTTAAGCTGGTGGCAAAGTGTATCCAACTTCAGATCAAAGCTAGTATGTGATATGTCCGCTTCTACATTTTTTTAAAAAATAGAAAATTAGTGCATCAGGATCAAAGCCACTGGAAAAGGGCTACACTTCAGTGGTACAGCAGATGCTTTGCACATAGAAGGTTCCAGAATGTGCTGATAGTCCTGTTCAATCTCATACATCTCTACATCTCTAGGCAGAACTGGAAACTATTAGGAAGAACTGAACTATTAGGAAGATGCTGCCTATTAATGTGGAAAATAAAGAGCACAATGACCAACGATCCGATGCACTGTGAGACAGATTCTCAAGATTCTCCAATGTCTCCGAATTACACACAACCTTTCTGTGTTTTGCTAGTCCCTAAGTGTAGGACAACTGTTATACAGAGTAGCATTAGATCATGAAAAATTGACTTCATTATAAAGAATACTACCAGATTCTACTTGATCATTTTCCATCTATTGGTGGATTATCTCTGGACACACCCTGGCTATATTCATAACAATTTTACAATATACACCAAAATTGTGCTTTCCAAAGTATAATGATCACCAACATCCCCCAAGAAAGAGAACTCAGGGGGCTGGTGTGAGCACTAAAGACCAAATGCTCTGTTGTTTGAAAAGCATCTGGGAGAAGGAAGCTTGTCTCCTCATCCCACTTAATCCCAAACAGTAGATTAAGACTGCATTGCCTCATTAATGCATAGCTACTTTGTTTCATGTAAGCAAAAGTCAGTTATTCACTAACTTGGATAAACCTAAAGGAATGCACTTGAAGCAAACATAGTCTCTATCCTGGCAGCCCCACGGGAAGAACATGTGGGGAGGTTTTGCATATGTATACACATGCATGTTTCTGTGCATTGTACATCTTAAGTACAATACAAACTCATTTTCATATTCATCACCCAGGAGAGCCATTTTGCTAGTGATCACCCACTTACGAATTCAAACAGGAGCAGACTGACAACTAAGGTGGGAAATGAGGGAGCCAAGCAGGGCCTCTGATTTCCCTTCACAGTATTCTTTCATGAATTAAGTTACACAGCTGCAAAGAGTTTACTGATCCTAAATGGTAATGATAGTGTTCTGTAAATGTAAAGCAATGTACTTTCTGCACTCTACAATTAATACACAAAAGAGCTACACAGACTGAAGGGAATGTGGGAAATAACAGATAACTTGTTATTACTACTTTTTTTTTTCAAATGGACATCACAGACAATATTTCAGCTTACTTGTGACAGTTTTCTTCACCACTACAAGTTCTAAGTATCTTGTCATACTGATGTCTAAAGTTCTGTAACTGAGAACTGAAAGTACGACTTGCAAAAACAATTCTTCCACTGCTAGTGTTACTGACCTCATCTTGGATGGACAGACTCAGAATCTTTACTTTAATCCTATTGACAGTGTCTCAGTGGGAATAATTACAAAACCCCCAAATCCAGACATTGATACATATATAATCGTACTCTCACGCTGAAAATGAACAGCAGACCAGGTGGATAGAAAGAATATAGTGCAATGATAAAAGCTTTGGGAGCATTCTATAGCATTTAGCTATTCTTATTATTCTATAACCTGTGCCAATTTGACACAGGAGAAACAAGAAATGCAGATTTTGATCAGCTGAAAAACACATGACTCCAGCAAATATACATCTGTTTAAAAGAAAACTGTGGGAGGCTGGAGAAGATTTTTCATTCTCATATTATCTGCATTCCTATATTAATGAGGCAATTTGGACTGATTTTACTTTTCTGGTGTAGCTTTCACTGAATTTTAACATTATACTCTTATCACTTTAGTTTTTTATATAAATAAAGATATAAATTTATGAAATCATATACTTCCAAGGACATATAAACAAAATGTGGCTGTAATGGAAATAGATATCTAAGTCAAAACCATGTATGCTATTGAAAATCAGTGCTGGGCCAAAGGAACAAGGTTTAAAAAAAAAGGGCAGGAAAGGGAGATGTTGTTACCCTACAACCTCCTTTCTATCATAATTCTCAGTCATGGTGACAATGTCGGATATTGCATTTATTTTCATTTTTATCAAAGATTTAATGTGCTATGATTTAATTGGCACCTAATAGTTCTGATATATATAAAAGTCCCAGACTGCTGTATTTTATTTGTCTAACTAATACACTGTGATAAATGCCTAGCTTTAAAATGCGTTTACTTATCTTGCAAATGTTTCTTTTAAACGGCAATAGTGTCTGAAGACTATGTGTGCTTCCATCAAAGAATTACATTGTATGGTTAGCCAAAGTAAACACAAGACTTTTAAGGGTTTCTCAGCAATAGTGTGAATGACATCTTCAAATAGGACTGTCCTCTGGCTGCATACCATCACCAGCTCAATGTTTGCTGTTGCCTGTCAAGAATCTCTCAGACTTGTTATTGTCCTCCACCCAATAATACTCTGGCTGTCATGTGTGTCCCTAATGTCTTTCAAGATTTCCTCTCTATTATTTACATAAAAAAAGAAGTGTCTAAACTGGAAAAAAGCCTTGTTTTAGTTTTAAAAAGATGCACCTAGGAAATGTATTAGTTTAACACAGATTTTTCACATTTTTTTCCCTAGAGCGTATGTACCATTCCTATTTCAGTTCTGTTTTAATGAATAACTGTTTTGCTCACTCATATAGCGAATACTGTAAATTGTCATGGGTACCTATAAATCACCATAGTTGGCATGTGCGATTCCCCTCACCCTCATGATATCTTGGCACACAAACCCATGTTTCAACTAAACTAAGCTACACTTAATACCAATGTAATAGTCAAACAGTGGTTTGACTCCAAGCCAACTAGAAACCTATTTTAAAATTATGGATTTAAAATACAACATTAAGAGCGGCACTAAGGGCCTTTCTGCACTACTCTTGCAGCCTTTTTGCACGGGCTTTCTCTCGTGAAATAGCCCCCTGAGCCTCGCGGGAGTGGGAGCGTCGCTCTGCACGATGCACTGCCACTTCCGCGGCACTCACGGGGCTGAAGCGGTGCGAGCGCGGATTTTTTTATTTTCGGCTTGAAGCGAAAATAAACGGCGCTCACACAAGGCTTCTGGCAGCGTCCCGCACTTACCGGAGTGCAGAGCGCCGTCGCAGGCGGGCCTGTCGTGTTTCCTCCCCACTTCCGCCCACCGCGGCGCCTACAGCTCCCAGGGGGCGCTGCAGAAGCTGGGGGCGTGGCTGAAGAGCACCCGTCGCGCAAGAAGACTCCATGTGTGGTAAGGAGGCGGGGGGAAGTGGCAGCGTTGCGGGAGAGAACCCTCGCGTGAGCCGCCCTCCTCCGTCGCGCAAGCGCCAGCACTGCGAAAAGGGCCATGGTGTAGTGCTATTATTCTACTTCCGACATCCTATGGAATCCTTGGGTTTGCAGTTTAGGGAGGGGCATTTAGAATTCTCAGCCAGAGAGCTCTCTGGTCTCAGTAAACTACAAACCCCAGAATTCCACAGGACGGCAAAAGTAGAATAATAGCATTATAGCAGTATAGGGGGAAAAGGCTCTAAGATTTAGCTGTTTCCTCCAAACTGAGCGCATACAAGCTGTATGACGAAAGAGAACTATTTCATGTGAGTGAATAATCATGTGAATAATTAGAATTATGATGCAACAGATAAAGTGGTGTGACTCAGTGACAAAATGGCCTCTTGCAATACAAACTGCTAAAGAAAGAAAGCAGTAAGTTAAGCTGGTGTTATAAGAGGCTCTGTCACAGTAGATTTGAATTAGATTTTTAATTTAAATTTTCTCTAATATTGTTTACCAGCAACTCAGCAAGAAATAAATCTGGAGGGCTTAGACACAATAATAAACGGAAGAAGACATGTCTACAGGCTTTGCAATTGAAATGTAATTAAAAATGTTTAATATCAGATTTGTGTTTCTTTTGGAAAGTGGCTTGCCCCAACTGCTCCAACATGCTTTTATCGAAAGGAGGAGTGGGGAAAGACATAAACCTCAGCATTATTGTATAGCCATCAATCAAAGTGTACAATTATGAAGCTTTTAAAAATCTGAAGATGTTTTGTACTTGACCACCATACATATACATGTGTCAGAGGATTCAAACTGTTCAGTGTTTAAATGTCTCTATGTCATTACTGTGATGAAACAATGTGGGTCATGGCCATTTTAGCCTTTTTTTAAAAAAAAATAAATTCCAAGACACTTTCCCATGTGTAGGCTTTTCAATGTCATCTTATAGCATTTTAGAGTGCTCTTTTAGACTTTATCTCAGCATTATTACTACTCATGTTTTAGGTGGGAAGTGAAATGGAGAATCACTGAAGCCATATACTGAATTCACTGCTAAGACAAAATTGGACTTCAAAAATCACAGCTCATCTTCTTAGCTACTATCCCAGAGCTGTGTTCAAAAAGATAGAAATTGTTGGTATAACTGCATCTGATCAACAGTTTGAAAGAGAACTATAATGGGCATTATGCTATGTTGTGGGTGTATGTAATCTTATTCTACTATTTTTTTTAGATGAAAATGGATTATACATTGAAAAATATAAAAGAAACTCAACCACAGTTTGTGTGTGTGCATGCGCACCTTCACATGTTTGTGAATCTATCTAAAAATTCTGAAATGAAGTAACTTAATATAGTTAATTGAAGAAAATAGATTAAAACCTGAACAACAGAAGATTGTGTATGGTTGTGGTAAGGGAAATGTTGATATCTGAATGATATGTTTATTTGCTACAATTTTTTTTCTAAAAGAAGGCAATCGCAGAAACTCACACCTCTGCCGTTCTATACAGTAAAGCAAGAGTCACTGCACTGTGAAATAAAGCTGTCTCTGCTAATTGCACACCCAGATCATCAGAAGTATATCTCAGCTGATAGTGTATCTAATCTGCCTGGATGAACTTGAGGATTTGGCAATGTCACTTTCCACTAAGTATATCACAGAGAAGAAAAGGGGAGGGCACAGTAAAGTACCCTTCTGAAATAATAAAAGAACACACAGAGGAAAAACAGATGACAGATTGTGAAGACAGAACAATCACAGATGGAGTCCAGGTGGAACAGGTCAAAATAAGATTTTCAAAATGTGTTTCCATACTTACACTATACCCTGGTGTGTAAATGTTCAACAAGAATCAGATAAGATAGCGCATTTGTACTTGTGTCTGAATAAGTAAAACATCTTCTACTCAATAAGGGCATAGATATAAATAACAGAGAAAGAATATGCATGGCTAGGAAATATGCATAAATACAGCATAAACCCAGAATTTTTTTAAAATGATTAAACAGTAGAACTAGCACTAGCTTCTCTGCTTGAATAACCAAAAAAATCCTGAAATTATGGTAGAGATTGCCCTGAATACAAACATCAGGAAATGAATTAATGATACTGCATATTTATTGGCTGTCTGCATGTGCATGCGAGTGCATAAATTATTTCTTGTAAGGATGGGACGAATCCAGAATTTTCTAAATCCAGATCCGGATCCAAATCCCTGGAAGGTTCTGGGAATCCATGAATCTCATGAATCTCAAACCTTTTGAACCCCTTTTAAAAAAAAAAAAAAAAAAAAGCAAGGGAAAGAAGGATAATCTTGGGCAAGACACACTCTCTCAGCCTTTGCAAAAGCCTAGGCAAAGGCAAACCTCCCTCTGAAGAAAACTGGCCAAGACAATTGTCCTAGTTTTGCCTCAGGATCTCCCCAGATTGAAAATGACATGAAGGCCCTTTCTACACATGCAGGAGAATGTGGATTAATCCCACATTTTCCTCCCTGTGTAAACAGAGCCACGTACTACAGTAGAGAGATAACCAAGGTCAAAACTGGCTTTTCTTTGCATAGCTCCTTCTGGCATCCTGGGGTTTGTAGTCTGATCATGCACCAGCACTCTTTGGCAGAAAAGGCTGTGACCTCTTGTAAAACTCCAAACCCCAGAATTGTGTCTGAAAGGGATTTGCAAGGGAGCTCTGCAAAGGAATGTTTCAGCTATCCTTGAAATCTCAAGCCTGTAACTTCCAGTCAAATATTGAACTTAAATATGAAATGTTCAATTTAAATATCTTAGAATACAAGCCCAGATGTAATTTCTGAAATTGTTAGCAAAGGCCATTATTACTCCAAGGGAAAACCTCACCTACTTACTATCTTCCCTTGTATGTATGGTCTCCCAGGTTTTCAGGTGTCCCAGTCTCCCAGGTTTTCAGGTGTCCCAGTCTCCAACAATCTAATTAGTTGGCAGATTCAAAAGATTCGGTTCCTCAATTTTGGCACAGGGATTCAGATTCAGGAATCTCGAATCCTTACCAAGGATTCAACGATTCGGTTGACCCAAACCTAATTTCCCTAATAGTAAGATAAGGATCTCCATTCATTTCTATATTTTCAGCTTACTTATTGTACAATACAATTACTTATTAACCCAGTTCCACAGTCTACCTGGTTTTACTGATTGAAGTTTTAGACCCTGATTGATTTGGATTCTATTCAAGAATCTAGGAATCAGTGAGGTACTGTCAGATCATGCAGTACGCTCCAAGACGTGTCATTTTTTAAAAAAAAATAAAATGTGCTATTGTGACCCCATCTATAGTAATTGCCTTGAATTATACAACTACAGTACCATATAGCTGGGAAGGTACCACAAGGGCCATCTAGTCAAATCCCTGCCCAGTATGAACACACAACTAAAGCACTCCTGAAGCAAAGCTACCCAACATCTGTTTAAAGTCCTCCAAATGAGAATTAACCATCCTTCCAGATTTCATCCAGTGTTTTGTCCGTCTATTTGTAAGTGCTCTCAACTATCATCATTGTGATTTTCATTTCCCAAAGGCTGAGAATCTCAATTTGTAGAAATTAAAAATCTTGATATCTCATATTTTTCCCTTCTCTTTGTCTTCAGTTTCTTCTGTCCTTCAAGACTGACCCATTCATAATTCAAGTTTACTTTTTTTTAACCAATAGCTGGTGCTGTTGTTTTTGTTATTAAGAAAAAGGCTCAAGCAGACTTAACAGCAATATTAAAATAAAAAATTAAACAAAAATAAGTCAGTTGTCATTATTAAAATAGTTATTCATAATAATGCAAGAAGCTCTGATAAAATAACTAAAGCCATGATGAAAACATTAACAATTATACAGCATAAAACCAATGGACTGAAAGATATGTAATAACATACAGAAGAAGACTTCAGTAATTTAAACATGCAGCAAAATTCAAAAGATTATACTGACCTCAAAGAATGAACTAGAAGCCAGTAGTGGGACACCTGTTCCCAGTGGACCTTGGTTTGATCAGACTTTACCTATGCAAAGTACAGGCAATAGGCTCTACAATTTGAGAATTTCCAAGATGAATGGGGACTTCAGCTGTGTACTATGGCTTCCTATAAAAAGGGAAAACAGGAGGTTTATTAAGATCTAATGAGTTGTAATACATATTACAACTCATTAGATGCTTAATAAACCTCTTGCTTTTGCTATATAGCTTGTGGGCTCACTACATTCTAAGTCTAATGTTTTTGTTCTGTACACCAGCACAACAAAACCCTTTCCATTTCCTCCTTGCTGCAGTCTTGGTGGTATCCGAAAGCCAAGACTTCCAGAATAGGTTCTTGGATGTATGTAGGAAGTGATGGTATAAAGGATATCCCCACTGAGCTCTAACAGAAATAGATACCGGTATGTGAAATTCCTCAGGGTAGTATCCAGTACTGGACCTCTGTTGGTGGAAGAATGTAATCCGACATAGTCATGAAGGAATAATATCTAATTCCAAATGCTTCTCCCCCATGCACCTATAAAATCTGCTTCCAAGGATTGGGAAACTAACCACAGCTGGTTTGGGGAGGATGTGAAAACTTCATGATGAAATTCCATCACATCTGCACTGTAGCACTATTTAATGTTACATTTTGGCATCAGTCTTGGGTTTCATTGCATTTCTCCCAAAGCCCTCTATATCTGGTTGCAAGATTTTGGTTTTTGTTTTCCACAAATTTATTTTGTGTGTGTGTGTATATATATATGTGTTTGTGTGTGTGCATGTGTGTGGGTGGGTAGGTGCACACACGTGTGCATGTGCATTTTTCTCAGGTACACATTTTTATGTATTATCCTTAATGTATACATTGTACAGACATTGAACATAAATCCTGTTACTGAAGGTTGCTTTATCAGAACACTGCTTCCCATAATATCCTCACTCAGATCAAAAAACACTAAGCTCAACCTCCAACTGTAAGGTGGCATATGATCCATGTACATTGTTTATTTTAAACTGTAACTGTTCTGCAAAGGACACAAATATGGCCTAGGATTTAGAGATGTCTTTATTTCACATAGTCAAGCAAGATTTGGAGAATAATTATACCAGGAAACAAGCTAAAGGAAGTACAAGCAACTGTAAAGCTATAAGACAGGCTCTGGTAATTTTGAATGCCTAAGACAATGCAATACTTTTATTACTGTGCCCAATTAAATTCATCACAAGGATAGATTACTAAGTACCTTTTCCATGAAGTAATAGTTCAGGAAATTTTGAGTTGGAATACTAGGTTGAAGACAAATATTTCATAGTGATCTGTTCCCTTCATATCATATAATTTCAAATACAAAAATAAAACACTACTTTATTTTGAAAACTTATGTTACATAGTAAATTCAAAAGAATGGGGTTTTGGTTAAACCCTCATAACCCCATTTGTAGTTTTTATCCATGAAACATCTCCACTTCTACACAACTGGTAAGCATTCTTTCTCTCTTTATTTTGAGGTGATAAAAGAGGAAGGAGTTATACTTGCCTAGTGGGCTGTTCTCAGCCAGACAGCTAAAAAAGTGTATAGTTATACTTAGATAAACGGCTTGTGAAAGTTCCAAGACATTCAAAACAGAAGAAAAGTCCTGCTGGATTAGATCAAAGATCCCCCTACCATTACATCCCCAAAGTGGCCAACACAGACTCAGAATCTGGATACTGGAGTGGGGGTAAAGGCTTTTAAAGGTTTCTTTTTAAGACACTACTTTCACTTTTTTTAGCATATTAGTATGTTGTAAGGAAAAGGAACACCTACTCTTTCTAAATGTCTAGCGTCTAGTCCCTTACATTTTGATTTAAAATCATGCAGTCTCATGGGGCACTAGCGTTTTCTGGCTGAGCAATTCTAAATACTCCTCCCTAAACTACAAATCCCAAGATTCCACAGAATGTAATCATGGCAGCTGAAAGGGATCCATACTCCAACAGTATACTGCAAAAGGCCAAAGATAACAAAAAAAGATACTCCCTATACCCCTGCCCAGCTGTTACAGTAAGTGGTACATTCAGCCCTTACCCTGCAAGACTATCATGAAGCAAAAGTAGGTACAATTTATTCACTAAAGGTACATATAAGTCTAGCAGGGGGCTTAAATATTAGATTTTTTTCTAGTATTGATACCAGAAGAAACAAAATTACTTTTAAGTTAAATTCCACACAAATATATGAGCATAAGTTCTTCAGAGATCTATCCTCCTCACACTCTAATCAGTGACTAAAAGAAAAAAATACTACCACTTGCTTACTCACTTGCCTTGTCATGCCAGACAGAGTAAAATACAAAATCATTTTGATCTCGATTTGGATTTTATGTTTGGCATGCTGTCATGAGTAAGCAAGGCTGCTGTGTATGGGCACATGAATATGTCTATACATTTACAGGAACATCTCTGTCCTTGAATCAAGACAGAGGTTTTCCTAAAAAACTGAAACTGGTAGGATCTCAGAATCAGCTTCTTGAACACATGTGAGATCATAAACTGTAATGGCAAAGACGGAACAAGCTGCTTACAAGTTTTGTTTTGTTTTATCATAAATGGCAGAACCACACAGAATAATCAAACTGCACCCTGAGTAGAAACCCAGTAAGTATCATGAGATGGGAACAAGATCACGAGATGGGTATGAAATGTCTGAATGGTCTTCCATTTTAGACTATTATTGTTTGTAAAAGTCCCTAATCAAACACTTTCCATCTCATTACCATCTCTTTCTGTCACATCACTAGATCCAGAGAGCAAACATTCTCTGCTCAGTAAAATTTTCTAAAACATTCTGAGATTTATCCAGTAAGATTTACATTTCTTCTTTTATTATACCGGCTGGTTTAGCATTAGACTAACTTTGCTATGGTATATATCAAGTGTGGTCATGCTTCACATATTAGACCTTAAAAAATATCCCAACATGGCACTAGGCTACATCCAATTTTAGAAGATTTCCTCTTGCTTTTCTCTGTGAACCGCTTACACATACCCCTGAAAGCTGCTCCAAGATTTCTAACACTCCAAAGAAAGTCACGGGGACAGAAGGAACTAAGGCGAAAGAAAAGATCCATTCTACCAGCTGTGTCCATTCAGTTGGTAGATGGATAATTCTGGAAATACCCCAGTATGACTTGTTTAAAGACCTGCCATTAGTAGTAAAGGGGTAAAGATGTTGTGCAAATAATATATAAAACTGAAGTTTTCAGTAAATTGAAAGTTACATAGTGCCACTCACCCACATATAGTGTTGTACATATTCAGAATGAGAAACACTGTCTGGAAAAAAAACACCACCACTACCTTGTGCAACCCTGGATATTGTAACCGAGTATCTATAAAGCAGCAATGGAAAACTTTAAGAATCAGAGTCCAGTTTTCAGCTGGTAAGTCCTGCAGGCCAAAGCAGGATACCAAAACAAACCAAAAATGGCCTGAAACCTAGTTCCAGTTTTGTACTGGAGCAAAACTAGATAAGGTGAATTGCCACTTCTAGGTGCTTCAAAAAAGAAAAATCTCTTTTTCCTGGCCAGAAAAAACAATGGTAATATGCAGGCAAAGCCAAACAGAATAGTAAAACAGTGTTTCAGAATCAAATTATTCTTACCTAGATGCACAAATCATATGTATTTAATTTCATGGGCAATAACAAATCAAAATCTTGCCTTTACTAGGCAAGAGAAACAAGAATTCTTCTGATTTTTTGGATATATATATATTTTTTTTTTTGGTAAAAAAATCTCTGGTGGAAAAATAGCATTGGGTTCTGAGCAAAAAATTGTTGTTGTTTTTGTTTTGTTTTTTTGCACAAAAGATCATTTCTACACAGAACGTCTTTTTAAAAGAAAAGCCTATTTTCAGCAAAATGTCAAAAACCTTGCAGAGGCTGACTCTTACAAGTATCTCAATGTGTAATGAAACCCCTTCTCCCCAAGCAGGGAAAAAAATGCAAGATTTTTTATATTCCTATTCCTACCTTGCTATAAGGGGACAAGTACTGACGAAGATTTTAAAGGAAAGCCAAAGAGTCACAGGAAGCAAGCATTCTGTTCTGCTTGATAAAAAGCAATTCCTTCAACCATATTTCCTAATTATTCTGTCAGAAGCTAGAGAAAACACACACACACACTTCAGCCAAGGAAAGTGACAGACTTGAAATCAGCAGTAGTAAAAAAAGGAATTGTGAAAGTTCAGAAAATAGAAGAGGAATAAGTTAAAAAGGAGGTGAGGGAGGATAAATTTCTCTTAATCCTCACAAATATCAACATCTTCTAATTTTGAGAAGGATCCCAATCCTACAGCAGATTACAAGGACACTGGAGACAAATGTTTCCTTCAGAAGCTCATCCTTCACAACTTCTAACTTTCCACACAGCAGCACCAACTTAAGCTGTGCCTCTTACTAAGTTTGCTTCTCTTTCTATAGATAACACTTCAGAAGTACAGAAAGATTGATTTATGACTGTAATGGAAAATTCTCTAGGCATTATTCATGCCTACAAAATCTGACATTGCTAATTTGGCTGTGTCTATATCATCTTCTTTGAAGAACACTACACATTCTGAATAAGTTTCCTTGAAAACATGAAGGCAGATGCCTTGTTCAGACCTCCTGCCGTCCCCCATTTCCCAAGATGTTTATTTCTCACCTAAAATAACATCACTTTTCAGCACAGGAAGCCTCTACCTTTTGTTGCCCTGTTATCTGACAATTTGCTCTTTTGAAGCTTCCAAATGAAGGACAAAATCCTTTAATTCAATGCAGCTTCTGCTCTTTCTTCCCTATAGAGGCTTCCTTAGAACCATCTGCAAGTGCAAGCTGTATGCAAAGTGAGTTGGGGGGGGGGCAGGCACTAAGTCACTGAGACTTTGCAAGCAGCGTGTATGTGGTTGGTCCCAAACGAGCCCCTGTCAATCCTTCCTGCTCTCGTACAACAAAGGGTTCTGTTTTTGAGTCCATTTCATATTCTGACAGTGTTCAGGTCCCTGAACACTGAGGGAAGCCTGCATCATAATTGGTTGTTGGAAAGTTATGAAGTAACAAATTTTTAAAGAGAGAGAGAGAGAGAGAGACAGAGAGAGACAGACAGACAGACAGAAAAAAAATAGCTGTTTCAGAAATTTCAACCAAATTAAAGTTGTTCTCCATATACACACTGGCATGACAATCGTTGCCACTAGTAAACAGAAAACACACAATGAATGTATCTTTCTCAGACAAGAAAGGTTGTGATGTGATTAACAATTCTATGGATGAAGATGGAACTTCATGTGATTCTTTCAATATTTTCTCTTAATTTTGGACAAAACATGTAACAACTTATTTATACGGTGTAGCTCCACTAGCGTAGAACAGGGATAGGGATGAAAAACGCTTGAAAAAAATGTCAACAAGTAAATCAAATTCTCTATCCAAAGCCATGGGCATGATCTGAATTCTACTTGCTGACCTCTCTGCTTATGGCTGATTTTAAATTGTTTAATAAGAACCATTCATCATTACTCGTTTGTGCTAGAGTCATAAGTCTCTTCTCAAAGTTTATTAATAAATTAGCAGCTATTGATTAGAACTCTTTCTGAAGACTTCTTGAATAGCAATTGTTTCTTCATTTATTTACTTGGTTGACTGACGTTCTAGTACCTTTATTTCTTGCCAACACTATGCAAAGTACATCTAGATAGACAGATGATGGATAGATGATAGATAAACTTTCACATACGGCTGTCACTTCTTTCAAAGAGTTAAACAAGTATACAGGACAAGCAAGTAGTACTTGACATGCTCCAATCTAATATTTTGATAATATTTTAATATAGTTCATTCTTTAATTCAACTTTAATGTTGACTTTTTTTGTATGGTTTTGTATGGTAATCTACTTTTAAGGCATATTGACTCCCAGTTTTGACAGGATATAAATAAAGTTAATAATATCTACAACTGTAACAACACAGAACAGGGTGGGAATCACACAGTGCACTGGATGTTGTTGAACTGAAATAGCATAGCTAAATAGCATAGCTAATGGTAAGAAGTAGTGTTAATTTTAGCCCCACATCTGGAGGACTATATTATTTCCATCCCTGTTATAAAGAGTAGAAGAATTTTAAAAATACAATAATGAACTTTATAGGGGAAAGTAAAATTAATTATTGATCTCTTAGGAAACATGGGTGGGGGTCTCATTTCCAGACAGAATTACATTTTGGGAAAAATTTGGATAAACTCTATACTGAATTCAATTACTAGGACCACCTATCTAGTATACTAATCAACTAATGTAGACCCACTGAATTAATAGGATTTATATAAGTGTTGACTTATCATTCAGCAACACATCCAATAGTTCCATTCCAGCTGAAGCCAGCAATTAAGACTTTTTGGCATCTTTCTTCAGCTGTCTTCTTAGCATTAAATATTTTGCCTTAAATCCAACTTGACACTAGTGCCAGCATCAGAATTTTATGCCCTTCTCCCAGGTTTTTCTCATAGTGAAAGTCTACTCCAAAAGCAACCCTGCCCTCCAGCGTGGTTTTAGAATATGTGAGCATTGTAGAAAGAAAGAGGGATTATGCTCCTCCGCCTGCATGGTGACACAGGCTGCTTTCACGGGGCAATGACAGTAGTGGATCCTGCCACAAACCAATCAACATTAAACATTTTCAAATTCCAGTTTTTCTTAGTGAAAAAGTTAAGCTCAAGCTTAATTTTGAATCAGTGAGGAATAAAAATGCCTCAACCATAGGAGATCATGTCGCTTATGGGTACCATAGACATAGATGATTAGCTACGAAATTACAGTGTAATAAAGATGTTCATTTCATTAGAACAACAATTATACACTGAATAGTAAAAAAGTAAATCTTAAGTGCAAGGACAGAGTAAAGTGGCAGACTGTCACTTCTGACTTGTGTCAGGTGGTTCAGGCAGTGAGGAAGGAGATTAAATTTACACTTTAAGGAAAACTTTCCAATGTTGTTTTGGTTTTGCTTTAGAAATCCTTTCAAATTCTCATGTTAGCCTAGCACAGCTGTTGGCAGGGCCTCAACAGCTACCTAACTGTGAGAACACCCTCAGTTCCCAATGTAAGCCCTTGGAGCCTTTTGTGGGCTTATCTGTGGTCTCCAAAGGAGATGCTCCATCATCACCATAAACCAGTGAAGTTTCTCTTTGTTTGGGAATTGGTACCTTTACCTTGTACAGCCAGGATGGTTTGGATTGCTCTGCAAGGCTACAGTCCTATGCTCACTTATATAAAAACAATTTTATTCATTCATTTACTTATTATATTTGTATGCCACCTCTCAGTAAGTCCCATTCAACCAAGCAGGGTTTACTTCTGAATAGACAGATATAGTATCACACTGTTAATCCATCCCTCTCCATGTATTCCTGCAAGGAAAACAATATAAAGAGAGTCAGGGCTGGGTCTTGGCCCAAGGTTAAAGACCTGAACCTGCTCCTTCCCCAAATTCAGGACACAGTTGTGTGTGTATCGCCAAGCCTCTAGTGCTCCATTCTAATTCTCTCTACCCACAAATCTACCTCACCCCTAACCTTCTGTTTTGCTTTGTTTTGCCTAGCTAGGAAAACAGCACCTCAATAAAATCAAAATTGGAAAGCACTGTAATAAGCAAAATACAGGATTTCTTAAAATGATTATCTGAGATTGAAAACTGTTTTTCCCCCTAAAGCTTTTTAAACAAAAATGAAAAAAAAATGTGTGTGTGGGGGGGGTCTGAATAAAATATTTAGGTATTCACATATTTAGTGAGCCAAAATCGTTTCTAAAACTATGTAAGAAAAAGATCTTTAGCTAATCACTATAATTTAGGATTTGATTTCATTTTCTCACTTCATTTTAGGGAAATGAATGCACTATGTCTGTTTAACTTTATAGAGAAATAGTGGAGACAAAATAATTTTGTCTACTTTATTAAAGTTCAAGTTTTGTTCTGTTGTTAGAGGGGTGAGCCGCTGTCCCTCAAACTTGAAAAAGAAAGAGTTCACTTATAGTTCCAGTGTTGAGGACCTCCACTTATAGCAAAAAACAGATTTTAAAAAAAGGAAATTCAAGTTGTAGCTATATTTTGAACAAACTGTATTTTGAATATGTAAAACATGATAACTATACTAATGATTTTATGTTCCTGAAGTAACAAAACTACTTTCATTATATAAAGGATTTTTTTAACTCTTTCTAAAAATTTCCAAAATTTCCAAACAAACAAACAAAAAAGCCTGAAAGGATATTCTTCCTCCATGTCTTCAAAAAGTTCTAGAAATTTTATTTATCTATTACATCTCTAAATATTTTGCCAGCACAAACAGCAGATGTCACAGTGTTGATGAAAAATGTACCCATCATTTAATATTTTTTAGATTTTTATGATCCTTCAGAAATAAGTCCATGAAAATAATAATCAAAACATGTTTATATTTGTAATGAGGGACCTGTATGAACATTATAAGTAAATATGTTTAAAAACTAAATATATGCACCTAAATCCATTCTAGTCCCAATTAGAGCAGACCCCTTGAATCAATGAGAACTTGTTAAGTCAATATTTAATGACCATTTCACTAATTCAATTGATCTACTCTAGCTAGGACTAATAATCAGATTAGACCAGCAAATATTATTCTAATTTTTCTATTTGAAGTTTGAACATTTCACAAACTGTAACAAGCCTTGAACTTGCGTTTTCCTTTGGTGTTGTATGTGTATTTTCAAACTTCCATTAGTTACTCTCAGTTGATTCAGAATACAGTGGAATTTGATGCAAGTAAAAAGAAAGTGTTACAGCAAGGCCTTAAGATCCTGTCATATAGGGAGTATCTGGTATATAGTCTCCCTCCACATTCACTAGGGTTAGGGGCACAAACCCTCGTGAAAGTGGAAAAACCATGAAGAACTCTAGGCGCTCCAAAACCATATTTAACACACACACACACAAATTATGATCATCATATTCAACCCACTGTGGATTCCTCTGAGGCATCAGGATTCCTTCACAAGACATAAGTGGGTGGCTGGTGGGGCTTACTGCCGCCTCCACTGCTGCCCCATGTCATTTTTAATAAGGACTTGTAATCCTCGTTTGCAATTTCTCAGTCTCATAAGGCTTGCAGTCGCTATTAAAAATAGCATAGGGAGGGAGCAGAGGTGACAGCAAATAATCTGTGAATAATCAAATCCACAAAAGTGAAACCTGTAAATGTGCAGGGCTGACTGTACTCCTAAATTGTACCCTGCACAAAATACCTGAAGATGCATAGAATTCAACAATAACTGCAAGTATTTTTCAGACCTTGAACCCAAAGTAATTCAGTCCTATATGACTGCATAGCTACATCACTAATATCACTATCTTTCATTGTAGGATTCAGAAAGTGTGAACTGGCAGTGTAAAATATTTTCTAAGAGTTTCTTGTTGTCATGATGTGTTCCAAGTTCTCTCTAATATTTCCAATTCTTTTACTCATGCTGGGGGGTTGGGTGGCTTTTTTCCTGTTCTTTCCCTAGCTCAGGACTTACACCTTAAATCTGTGCATTGGAAAATGGGTTTGAGATATATTGAGATATAAGCAACACTTCATGCTTAAGTGAAGGACAAAGAACCTTAAAATGGAGGTGAATATTATGCATCCACATGAAGACTCCAGACGGCAACCAGATCAATACAACATAACCCTATTTGTAAATGTGAAATTATAAATTATTTAACACTTGGTTCATAATTTTAGGAGGAGGAAATAGCTGAAACATACAAGAAAAAGCTGATATCCTAAGCTATTTTTAATCTACTTATGCCCTAGTATGTTAATACCACTCATTTATCACAAGACAGTAGAGTATATGCTGACCCAGCAATACAACTTATTGCAAATGCACAACAGACATTCACTAATAGCTCAAAGTGCTATTAGCACAGCGTAGTGAGAATAAACATAGAATGTGTTTTTAATGAGTTTAAAATGGGTTACCTTTCTGCAGCATCAGGAATGTTCTTTGCTTTTAGACAGACAATATATTAAAAAAGATATTTGTGATTTTTTTAAAAAATACTTAAACAAGAGAAAGGTCATTTGGAAAACAAAGCAAAGGAAAGCCTATCTTTTCCATCTCTGATATATTAAAAAAAATCTAATCACTATTTGCAGTATGTTTGGCACTTTGGTATTCAATGTGATATATACTACAGCTCTATCTTACTGTAGAAATAGGTACAAAGTTAGTTGTGACTTCTTAGGGGTTGCATAAACGTGGACCCTAGCAGTGAACTTTCGACAAGCACATACATACACAGTCCTTTCTTATTTTTGACTTGACAAGTGAGGAGTTAACTACTGTGCAATGGCTGAGCTGAAATTCATGGCAACCACGACATTAGATCTTCAACTGAGGATTTCAGCACGACTACATTGCAATATATGCTAGAAGTGTATAGGATCTTGGCTATTGTATCTTTTAATTTTGCAAGCATCTCCCAGATTTATTTAAATGCATCGTAATGCCTATTCGTGCGAAGTCAGAGCATATGAGCGTGTGGCTTAAGCTCAGTTGCTGTAATTTCTCCCACTTCTTTCTTTCTCTCATGGATTCATCCTAGCTAAACATCTATGCTATACATGGTTTGTATGACTGTGTACTTATAATTAAAATGTTTTTTAGAATTGTTAGGAAATTCCGGAAAAATATTTTTCTCCCTACACAAAATGCCTTCCGTGCTTCCCTCCACAGAGCTAAGTTAATAGTTTCTGTGCATTAGAATATTTATTTATTTATTTCTCATTATTACTGTTGTCATTGTTCTTATTTCTTACCTAACTTTCCATATGGATTGAGGCCTAAAGAACAATACCAACTGGGATTCCATTTATCTACAAGAAAACTGGTAAATCAAACCCATCTACAGATGGACATTAACTCCCGTATGCAAATAACCTAGGATTACAGCTAAATGAGTGTTACATTCAGTTAATTCTGAAACCAAAATCAGTATCTGTATATAACACCTAGTTTGGCTTTGACAACTGAGAATGGATAGAATTTACATAGGTATTCCATACTTGCAGCAACAAGTTGTGGACGTGGTACAATCAACAAAATGTTGCAACACAAGAGTAGCGAATGTGAAGCCCACAGGCATCATGCCACTCGCAGGGTGAAACAGTATAAAGTACAATGTGTAAAACAATGTAAACAATATAATGTACAATGTACAAAAACATTAAACTGAAATCCATGGGAGATTCCCCTACCCTAACAGGGGCTTTATTTTGTTAAGAATGGAAGGAATGGAAGCTAGGAATGGAAGCTTTATTTTTTTATTTATTTATTTATTTGTATCCCACCTCACCATATGGATCGAGGCGGCGAACAACTTAGAAATAGCATGTATTTCGAAACATTCCCACACACTATGGTGTTGATGATCATCAAAGCCTTGCACACATACACATTACATTTTTTAAATAAATTGTGACATCATGCTGATCATGTCCTTAGCATCACTTCTACTTGCTCCATCAATGCTTCTCCAAGAAGTGGGAAAGCTACCACAGTGAACACAACTCTTATATAGCTAAATATTACTTTGCTGCAGCTGCTGAACTATTCTGCAGACCACCTGTCACATACACTGCCCCTAATAGACAAGTATAATGTTCTCTTTTGCAAGGAAACCCTTTCCCTCCGTTCTTGTGGTCTTTTTACTTAGCCTAGGATGTGGAACTTGGGACCTTGTCCACTTTTTATGTAAGAGCTTCTGCAGAAAATACATATATATAATCTGTTGCTTCATAAGTAGCATCCCTATTATAAGCAATAGCACCAATTGTTGTTGTCGTTGTTGTGTGCCTTCCAGTCATTTCCAACGTATGGCAACCCTATGGAAAACCAATCACAGGGTTTCTGGGGTTGAAAGTGACACATCCAAGGTCACCCAATGGGTTTCCATGGCCGTGTGGGGAACTGAATCCTGGTCTCTACAAACCCCTAATTCTTGATTAATTTGCACAAGTGATAGGACTGTATAAACACTTCTGTGGACAAGGAATCAATTTCATAGTCTCTCTGACTCTTGCTAAGATGTTTGACTTTGCAGAAAGGAGCAGAATAAAAATGAAAGTCACAGATGCTTCCATACATGTGCATGAGACATTTTATTAGGTAGAAGGAACGTTGATTTAGACTACATGAACACAACTTTAAATATAACATACTGAAAAACATGACATGGAAACCAGCTGACACCTAAAGTTGTTTTTCTGTTCTGGCACAGGTTAAAATGCAGATTTTGTTTTAATGAAAAAATGCTTCACATTTCTATAGAAAAAGATCTGTTTCAGTATCAGTAAAATGCAACACAATGCACTGCAATTCTAACAATGTAAAAACAAAATATAATGCAGTCCAACTTTTAAAAAGGAAACATAGTTCTGAGTTTCTATTTGAAGTGTTTACATGGTTCACATCACATTTAAATTCTATGTTCTCTGTAAAGCCGACAGTATGTACTTGAACAGTTTCCTAGAAACTCACTACAGACTGGCAGGTGATGACTCATGGACCACCACCGGTCTGTAGACTACCATTTTGAGTAGTAGTAACTGTAGGATATAATTTATAGAAAGAATGACCAAATGACTACCTATAGCAAGACACTTTCTGTTCTAATTCTCATAGTTCTCACAGTGTAACAACTGCATGATGATGGCATCCTGGCATGGGGACGCAAGAGGAGCAGGACCATGATGACGCTTCTGCATGATGTCATCATGGTTCCAACCTTCTCACATCACCAGCCAGTGCAATTGCAAGCTATATCATTGACAGAAAAGCTCCATCAACGACCCCCAATCAGACAAGCCTTCTGCTGCAGCTAGCCATGCAGAAAAGTCAGAAGTGCAGTCTATGTGTTTTCTCCCCTACTGCAGTATAGGAAGAAGGCCAGCCTAAGTCCAGAAGGACAGAGCGTGCCCCTCACACTCCCTTCTGCAGGCCGCCAGTCGTATCCAGTCGCATGCAGAGAGGAGCATTGGGAACATGCTCCTGTCCCAGCAGAGATGCTGCCAGGACTGTGATGGGATGACACTCAAGACAGTTATCATGTGGAAAAGGCAGTAAATTCTCATGCATTTTTTTCACTGTTCAGGCCAAATTAATTGAACTAACTTTCTCTTAGGATGGAAATGTTGCAGTCTTGGGAACAGAAGAAGTTTTTATTCCTGTATGAAAACTGGTAAAGACTAAGTTTATTTGCAGCTACAAACCTGGGTGAATTCACGTATGCAAAATCTGCAAGTTAAAGCCACTCTTTTAACATCAATATCCAACTTTTTTACTTCCATTTACATGTATATGTGTGTGTTTCTTAATTAGTGTCAGTTATGTTACTAATGGTTTATCTGTTTTACCCTAATCCCTCTAGCAAAACCCAATAGGCATATTTGTTGTTATTTGCTGCCAACTTATGACTTATAGCAATCTCATGAACAAGAGATTTCCAAGAGTCATGTTCAGTACTTGAAAGCTCAGGGCCATGACATTATTTACTGAATCAATCCATCTATAATGTGGTCTTTTTTTCCTCCCTACTTACTTCCATTTTACCAAGCATACACATTGTGATTATTGTCTTCCAAGGTGATTCTTTATTAGTCACGTAATATTTTTTTTTTAATTGAGTAATGCCAATTGCTCACCATAAAATATTCCATCTACACTTTCAATTGATTTTGTTTTGCCTTTTCCCTTGCAATATTAGATTTTTCAAATATAATTTTGATGTTTATTCTTTATAAATTTAATTATCTACATATGTGCTGAAGATTGCACAGAAGAATTTCAAAGCCTGTTTTCTAGAACTCTAGAGAACAAAGCAATTTTTCATGCTTTAATTCCATTTTCCCCCCTTCCTTATCCCCACTGATGTAACTGTCAGGGAAAATCACAGCTATGCTGACAATGCAATATACAATGAACTCCAATCCATACAGACTTTTTCTACAGAGACCCAAACAAAGAGGAGGTGAAAATTACCTATTATTCTGAATAACACAGCTGGGTCAAAGTTTGACTCTTGCAATCTGGCCCCACTACACATGAGACTAATCAGAAAGAAAGACATGCTAACTCCTCGTGTGGTTTTATTCTTCTGTTCCCTACATGATCTTTTGCCTGATCCTCATAGCAAGAAGTAATGGACAGAGTGACCATGTTAGCTCTGGACAGAGTGACTACACTAAAACAGTTGTTGGTACTGCCAGGCTTATTTTTTTTTTCCTCACTCAGCTACAAAGAAAAAGCAGCCACCTCCTTAGAAACCCACAATTCACAGCTAGAGATGTCACTACTGGTGTAATGAATCTTCTGCTGACATTTAGTACAAAGAACCTGTCTTCTGACTATTCTTTACTTCTTTTCTTTACAGACAAAACAAACAGAAGTATACCTTTAAGCAAACACTTTCAATTTACATTATTTGAGGATCAGCTGTTTGGCCTATAAAAAGAGTAACATTTTGTAAACCCAAACCAAAAAGGCAAAATGTGTATTCAATAGTGAAAGCAGGAATGCATCAAACACTCTGATTTAATTAAATGGTATTTCCCCCTTTTCTCACACACACAAAATAAATACATCTTCAGATATAAAACAATATTCTGTACCTTTATACTACGCCATAATGCCCTACTCAGCATGTAGGTTTTTAAGATGCTTACTCCAAGGAGCAGAAACACATGGTAGGACAAACTGGGGCCTTTCTGCACTACACTTTTATAGTGCTATTATTCCACTTTTAACATCCTGTGGAATCCTATAGTTTAAAGAGGGGCATTTAGAATTCTCAGCCAGAGATCTTTTTAGTCTCAGTAAACTACAAACCCACAATTCCACAGGATCTTGAAAGTGGAATAATAGCACTTTAACAGTGTAGTGCAGAAAGGCCTCATATCTCTCTTAATCCTCCCCTCCCCCGCCGACCTCCTCCCTCTCTTCTAGGTAGGTAAATGAGAGGCTAGATCATGGGTACGCATTGTGGCTCTTTCCAGATGCTTTTGGACTTCAATGGCCACACTTGCTACCTAAGATATGGAAATTTGACACAAATAATATCTAGAGTGTAAAAAGTTATCTACTCTCACCTAGATAATTTCAAAAAAGGAATTTGATTCAGTCCATAGACACGAGCTTCTGAGTGTACCATCAAACACCAAACCACCATGAACAAAATAATGTCTTCTCATTCTGGAAGTTGGATAGGTTGGTCCTTGTGAGTTCTCAGTTCATTATTCTTTTCACCCAGTTTTTAAAGTCCTAAACCACTGGATTTCATGCCGTATTGAGAGGAATCAAAGGTGTTATTTTTAAGTTTATCAAGGACTCGTCAACATAAAGTTTCTGAGAGTTTTAGTCTAAAAGGAAGAAAAAAAACACTTTTCCCAGGGTCTTGTAATGATGGACAACTTTTCCTCAAATTTAACCCCATCCATCAACCTTCTCCTGCAACGTGCAGGTGTGTAACGTTTGTTTTAGTGCACAGTTTTAATTCACTTTTGACTTGGGTAAAAAACCCCAGCCTATAATATCAGTACAGTCTGACATGTTAAATCCTTCTAACCAGAGAATCAGATGGGTGAACTGGAGTTAAGCAGATACACTAATGGAAATATTGCGGATAGAAGGCAGTCATCATTTCCTAAACTGTCACCAAATTCTCCTCCTGCCAGAAAGGGATCCTAAGGGTTGGCCTTGTGCCTCAGAACAGAAAGGGAAAAGAAGGTGAGAACTCCAACAGAGAAGGCAAGAGCATTCAGTGATACAGTTTGGCTCAGACTCTTTCCAATTCTGATATAAATGCCACTGGATTTTCCAGTGGGTCAGTGGCCCTTGACAGAAATTCTTCCACCTCTGATCTACAGCAACAGACAGCTCTAACAAGTCTAATCATTAGCTAGCATAAACCAAGTCTTGTAAGAGTTCTCTGAAATCTGCAGTGGTTCTTCATTGGGCAAATCAATGTGGAATAATATGGTTGAAAGGGATGTGAAAGGTAACCTATTTCAACATCTCGTCAATATTACAGAATTCCTCATAGGTGCTCATACAGCCTCTTGTTAAAAACTTTCAACAAAGGAAGTCAACTTCCTTCCACATGGTGCAGCCTGCACCACCAAGAAGTTCTTCCTAATGCTAAATCACCTTTCTTTTAATTTGAATGAGCTGGTTTGGTACCATCGGTACCAAAACAAATTTGTACGTGAAAGGTGTTTGAATATTTCAAGTTGGAGATCACCTCTAAAATTATTCCTGATCCAGGTTAAAACATACTCATCTCCATCAACCTACTGGTAGAAACAGTAGCTTCTGTGCTTGTTCTTGCTGCTCTCTTGTCCACTAGGGATGAGACAGCTTGGATTATGATCTTTTGGCGTCCTTTCCTCCCCCCTTGTTTTTCCTTCTTCTGTCAGCCATCCATCCCAAAAAACCATTTTGGTCAGACAACATTTTCTGGTTCAGTCAGGGTTAATTAAGTGACTACCTTGCCTGCCTGCAATTTGGTTCTTCCAAACTCTTCACTGTGACTGAAGTAGAGACTCGTTTTCCAGTTTGTCAGCTTCATTCCCAAATTGTTTACAGTGCTCAAAATATGGCATGAATCTGCCCAAAGCAGAATGAAGTGAAACCATCAGAATGAGCTCCCTGCAGTTAGAAATACTTTTAACACTGGCCTAGAGAAAAGGATAATAACTTCATTCTGATCCCAAAATCACAGGTTACTTACAACACAAACACTGCAGAATTTTATTTAGTCTTCACTTATTAAGCAAAACAGACCTACCCGTATATTCCCATGTATAGGGCGACTGGGCGTATAAGACGACCCCCAACTTTTCCAGTAAAAATATAGAGTTTAGGATATACTCGCCGTATAAGACCACCCCTCTTCCAACGCACACCAAATAAAAATTAAAAAAACATCAGATCTGATTTCAATATGGTAATTTTAATTCAAAGACTTATGACATGCAGGTACTTAGCAGGAAAACTGTCACTTATAAACATAAGGCTGTTTGTCATCAAACATGTAAACATAAAACAGTGCAAGTGGATTAAACTTTTCCTAACTCACTCTATAGCTTAAAAGGAGGACAAGACTGGGGTGGTGTAGGGTGGCGGGGGAGTTGTTTTGGGCAGGCGATGGCAGCGGCGGCGGAGGAGAGTTGCCTCAGCGGCGGGGGCCGGCGTATAAGACGGCCTCCCAACTTTTGAAAAGTTTTTTGGGGTTCAAAAGTAGTCCTATACATGGGAATATACAGTACTTCAAACTTCTTGAACTCATACATAAATCAGAAAATGGTTGTTACTCTTCCATCTGTGCACTTCTCTAAACAACAAGCTATTCTCCCAAACATGAACAAAAATGTGTATTATAAGAGAGGATGCATAAAAAGACATGTTTTAAGAGAAAGTGCATACAACTTAAACGGAAAGGTCCATGTAGTTTAAACCACATTTTCAGAAATGCATCCCTAACTCTAAGACAAAACCACTACAGCACTTACAGTGCTCATATCTGCCTTTATATATCATAATGGTATATGGTCTGCGAAAGCTTACACAATAATACATTTGTTATGCTACAAGACTCTGTTGACAATGGAAAATACATTTTCTTCAAATATTTCTGTCAAAGAAAAAACCCTGTATCTCTTTATCCTTGTATTATTTTCACAGTTGTACTCCTACTGTTTCTGAGGGATGCTTAAACTGCTCCTACATTTTCCAAGACTAACATAACATCAACCTGATGGATGGTTGCATACCCATCACACATTACAGGTGCTTTGTTCCCTTAAATCAGGGATAAGCAACTGTGGCAGTGCCAATTTTCTACCCCTGGGAAAATCAGGGAGAAAGTGTATGCTGCCAAATAAGAATTCCTTAAAAAAAATAAAACCACCTGGAAATGGCCAAAAGTCCTGGTCAGGGGATGGAATAAAAAGCGATATGCAAGGAGATACCTGTTATTTGTCTGCTTCAGCATAAAAGAGAAGGGTAGGAGAACCCAGCAGCACCTTCAATACTGATTTATTTTATCATGAACTTTCATGGATTTCAGTTCACTTCTTCACCTATGTTAATAGAGTACAAGGTTCACCACAGGTGTTTATGTTCAACAACACAAACAGGTATGAAAACTATTTTTTACAGTAAATTGTTACTCCTAGACCAACTCATTTTGTTTTTCCCTTTTGACCAGAAAAAGGGTACCATACATAGTTGTACATAAATTGAAAAATTTATGACACAAACTCAACCCAAAAAAACTGGGTTGACTTATACACAGGTCAAGGTGGTACTCAGACATGGGCCAATATATTCAGTGACACCACTTCTGGCTTTTTTTAATGCCTGCTCAAAGAAAGAAAGAAAGAAAGAAAGAAAGAAAGAAAGAAAGAAAGAAAGAAAGAAAGAAAAGAAAAGAAAGGCAGGTAGGCAGTGGTGGCAGCTCTCTGGTGCTTCTTTGCTGCAGCAGACAGAGCAGAGGGGGTTGATGCTTCTTTCAGGCTTCCCCTGGTCTTGCCTTAGTCCACCCTGGGAGAACCTGAAAAAAAAAAATCCTGCTCCCTTCTACTCTCTCCACCACACTGGCAGCTCTTTGGGGACTTTCCATCAGGGAAGAGAAAGTGGAAGATGCTGGGGGAAGCTGGAAAAAAGCCCCAAGCTGTTCTGCTCTCTCTGCTGCAGTGGTGGCTCTTTTGGGAATTTTCTGTGGGACAGTGGAGGGGGCTGGAGCTTCTTTTAGATCCTCCAAAGACAGACTAAGCTCTTGCCTTGAGAGCTTAGTCTATCTGTGGAGAACCAAAAGAAGCACCAACCCCTCTACTCTTTCTGGTGGCCTTCTGTAATTCCTGGATGAGAAAATGGCAGCTGCAGTCACTTTGGATCTCTGAGGAGGATCTGAGGAGCCCCATTCTGAACTTCAAAGTTTTACCCTCAACTTATCCACAAGTCCTATCAAAATCCACTATTCTGATCCTCAAACCTGCCCTCAATTTTTGCACGAGTTCAACGCATACATGAGTATATATTGTAACCTGAAGAATCAGAGAAGTCAAGGTCCACAAAAAGTCTCAGGGGGCACCTGTGGCCCAAGGGCTGCAGTTTGCCCACTCTTGTCTTAAATGGACAGTAAGATTATTTTTTGAAAATAATAATAAAAACTGTGATATAATAATGAAAGATTAAGGCCAACATCCTCAATACTGATCATTTAGGCCTTCTAACGGGTGCCATTTAAAAGTTTTTAAAAGATTACTAGAATTCCAAGTGAATTTTTTAACATCACACATAGTCTGATATTAGTTAAGATGAATTCACGAATAATGACAATTTTAGTTACCAAATGAATGAGGCAACTCTCAAATCCCTTACCAATGTTCAGAAAATTAAGGCAGGCTCTTTTTTTATTGTTTCATTCATCATCTTCAGATGGCCAACCAATAAACACAAATATACATTTTCTTCCTTCTTCAGCATTCATTTATTTCACATCCTTTAGTTTTAGAAATATGATCAGACTCATTCTTATCACATCTGACTTAAATTAATATAATGGGGAGAAATCTGATTATCTGCTGTCTGAATAAATCTGTCCTTATAGAAAACACATTTATGTCTTTAATAACTACAAATAAACAAGTCTGATAAAGTGAAGAGAAATCAATAGAGACCTTCAAAATTTCTGTCTACTGTTTATATTCACATCAAGCACAAGTGGCGTAAATGAGATGCAGATCTGTTCTGGTCATTCTTAAGAGATTTATCTAGCACATCAAATAATCACTTTATCATCCACCTTTATAAGAAGTTCACTTCCGATGCTCCCAGATCAGTCTGTGTTAAAATTATCTATAGGCCCTGCTGCCCTACACTGTTATAGCGCTATTATTCTACTTTCAACCTCCTGTGCAATTCTGGGGTTTGTAGTTTACTGAGACCAAAAAGCTCCCTGGCTGAGAATTCCAAATGTCCCTCCCTAAACTGCAAACCCCAGGATTCCATAAGACATTGAAAGTGGGATAACAGCCTATAACAGTTTTGTGCGGAAAGGTCCTAAGTCTGGATTATTCCATACTCAACTTCTGTGTAAATAAAAATTGTAGATCATCTTTAACATATTTCCCTAATTCTCATTAGGTTATCAAACTTCAGATAACCAAATGTTGTTTCATTAGAGTTTACGGTGCCAAGAAACTGATTAATTAGTACTTCAAGTTTATATGAAACATAATTGCCCTATCTGTTTATTTATATCTTACTATTTCACCTCTTGAACATTGGCTTAATGTCAGCTGCTTTTTAAAGTGCAGATGTAATTTACTCTACCACAATTGTTTATTTATTATTTCAATTTTAAAATAACATTACTAAATTTTACAGTCTTCAGTCCACAAACTGATACCCAGCACAGCTTACAATGAAACAAGTAAATAACAAAACAGTGAGTATATTCTGTATTTTTGATCAGCTGTTTGATTCCATAAATTGTTGTAAATTCTATATACAAGTCATATCACAAAACAGAATGAATAAATGTGTAATAAAACAATTCATATCATAAGAACTAGCATAAAGCATTTGGTGAAGTCATAGGAGATAGCTTTCTCTAAAGCTGCTCAGTCTGTGGAAATCCCTTCCGTAGGCTGTTGGTTGGCCCCCTCACTGCTCTCTTTCTGCTGGATGAACACCTTTCTATACAGGCAGGTCTTTGAGATCTAAATTATGTAGCAGTAATATGAGTTAAGTGGTATGTTTCTCTCTATATATCCTTTATTAGTAATTACAACTTTATTAGTAATTATAGTTAAATGTGGTTTAACTGTTTTAACTTTGGTTTTTAATACTGTGCGTATGTGCCTTCAGGTCGCCTGTCAACTTATGGTGACCCCACAAATTTCATAGGTTGGTTTAAGGAAAGGTATAACCAGAGGGGTTTTTTGTCAGTTTCTTTCTCTGAAATACATCCTGGTATTTCTTTTTTTCTTTACTAACTTTACTAACTTTTTCTTTACTGACTTTTTTGATCTTTACTAACTAGGGCTGACACTGCCTAGCTTCCAAGATTGGATGGGATCTGGTGATATTTTTGATCCCAGGTTTAGGCCTTGTTTTTTAATGAAGTTGTCATTGTATGCCTTCAAGCTGTTTCCAACTAATGGTTACCCTAAGCTGAACCTATCACAGGGCTTTCTGGGGCTGAGAGTGTGTGATGCATCCAAGGTCACCCAGTGGGTTTCCACGGACAAGGAAGGAATTCAAACCCAGTCTCCAGATCTATAGTCCAGCACTCCAACTACTACACTATGCTGGTTCTCTTTTTAATATAGCTTTGTAATTGTTTTTTTAAATTTTTGTAAAATAAGAGTTTTGACTTAATCTTGCTTTAAATTACTGTAATCCTGCTCAGATCCCATCCCGGAAGAAAGGTGGGAAACTAAGTAAATAAATAAAGTTAAGAGTCTTGTTGAAACAAAAACTTTTCATCTGCTGCTGTAAAGATACCAAATCAGTGTTAATAGGTAAATCTTCCTAAGGAGATGATTCCAGAGGCAGAGGAACATCACTGAAAAGACCCTGTTTCCCATTTTAATTGATCTCATTTCCTATGGTGCAGGAACCTAAAGAAAGGCACCTAAGATAACAGCCACTCTCTGAACTGTACCCAGAAACAGCTCTGTTCTGTTTTGTTTCTCATTTTTAAACGACTGGTTTGTTATAAAGTTTCTATTTATACAAAAAGCAAAATAAAACTACAATGAGTAGTCATTAAATCTACTAATAAAAGGCATCCTAAAATGTTTGTTTACTTTATTAAGATTATCCCTTAGATATTTAAACTTTTGCATATCTCTAATATTTATCGTGAAAACATGCTATTAGAGCAACAGCAAGAAACAATTACTAACAGCAAGGTTAGACTGGCTTTTAACAGGGCCTCTCTGAAATAAACAAAACAAAAATTACAGCCTGCTTCAATGTAAAAAGCTGTTTCTTCCCTAGTTGCTGTTACTCAAACATTTTTAAGGTATACACATTTAATATTTTTCATGTCTTCCAATATTCAATAGAATAAAAACATAAATGTTCTTTCTTAAGAACTGCACCTCTTCTAATGTCAATCCTCACTTATCGTTTCATATAGACCAGTAAGGCTTTGTAGCATAAAAAATCAGAACATACTTATACTGATTTAAGTAGAAGTATCCTCTTGGTGGATAATATAAATCAGTGGAACAATAGAGCTCTGCTGAGTAGCACGGCACACCAGAAGGGGGAAAAAAAAGGAAAAATACACAAACAACCTGCCAGCATTTGCTTTTGAAGTGTCAGATAACATTATTTCCAAGATGACACTGAGGGCCTTCATTGGCTATGCATAAGGTCAGTGAATATTAACTTCATTTACACTTGGCTGAGAATTGGCTGGTGTCAACAATAGAGGTTTAGATCCTCTGCTGAGCAGGGTTAGAAGCTGACAGAAAGCTGCCACGGAGGAAGATGGATGATCGTACTGGCTGACCCCATTCCTCCCTAAGTGTCACCGTTTGGGCCTCTTTTCTATCTCTACAACAAAAGACCCTCTCTGAGCTTCCCAGTGGCCTTCAGCTTTATTGGTACTAACAGGTCCAGACATTTTCATCGATTGGATTCTATACCTCTTAAACACAAGGGTTTGCCCTCTCTGGCTAGCCAAACCTTGGCACAGATGTCTTTTTATTTTGTAACTGCTTCATTGCCGTCTGTTGGGAAGGATGCAATCGGACAGGCGAACATCATGTCAACACAGAAAATGCTCCACTATTTATCTCAGTTTCCCAATGGCATTTTGAAGAAACTGATATGTGGCTTGGCTGTGAAGTTAACCCTTTTATAGTTCACTGAATGTTTTCAGCTGAAGATTTTTCCAAAAAAGAAAAAGGAAAGGAAAGGAAAGGTAAAAACTGTGACTTTGCTACAAGCGTAAGTCAACATCTTTATTTCAATACTGAATATCACTTCTGTCACAGATTTGCTACACAGATAGATTTTTAAGCTCCATGTAACCATATATACAAAAAATGTATATATACGAGAGTGCTACAGGACTCACCATCTGTAAATCCCAAACCCCAGGACAAAGACAGGAGGATGGTTATATCCAACAGATGGCACTTTTAACTGTTCTCTGCCCTACCTGGAGTCCTTATATATCTAGGGCCTTTTCCACACGTGGTCGCGAAATCACGTAGGGACGGTTCTGGCCGGTTTTATTTGTATCTGCGCAATGGCGCATTATATTTTTTAACGTTCCACACAGCTCTAGCGTGTTCCGCACTAGCGTGTGTCTGCAGATCCACACTGTAATCAGATTTAATCTCCCGCTCGCTTCCTAACCACGCCCCCTTCGTCCGTGATTGGACGTTTTTTTTAAAAAATGGCTCCGTGCGTCACTGCACACGTGTGTACCTTGAATGTTCTAAAATGATAAATAAATATAAATAAGTGAAAGAACCCACATACCTAGAATCCTCCCTCTTTTTTTCTGTTCTTCACTGCTTACCGAGGAAAACAAAATGGCGCCGCCCAGCTCTTTGGGCGAATCAGTGCGTATCTGCGCTTCCACACACGTCTGCAGGTGCGCACAAACCCGCATCTCGGGAAAAAAACCACATTTTTCAAGGTTTTTAAAAAGTGCTCGCAAAGCCAGTTCGGACCGTGCCTATGCGGATTCACGTGTGGAAACAAAAAAATAAATGCGATCAAACGCACCACAAGGTGTGGAAGACCTCCATTAGAGGTCGCATTGATCCGTTTTATATACACGTGTGGAAAGGGCCTAAGTCTGTTCCTGAAGATTACCCTGCCAACCCAGCATATAAGGTGGGGCTGCATGTAATCCATGCTGTAAGAGGATATTTCCCGCCCTATTTCATTTCATTTATTTATTTATTTTCAGTGGATGAGAATAATTGGATTTCAACCAGAGAGTTCAAGATTGTGGTCACAGTGTTATCTACAGAACGCAACAATATTATTTCCCTGTTCAGGCAAGCAAACAATTCACATGAAATACTAAAACACTGCTTTGACACAGCATTTAATTCAGTGCAGGAACTCAATCATATCCATGATAAATTAGAAATCGAAAGCTGGATTCTAACATTTGTGTGCCACGAATACCAAATTATGCTAAACATGATAAAGTGAAATTGAAGCCTTTAGCTATAAGACTGAATCAAAACTACTCCCATGGTTTTGATATAGTTTTTTTTTATACAGTTTAATATGATTTTGTCACATAAAAGCTTTTAAAAATATTTTTTCCACGTTTATGAATTTATTTATGGGAAAGTGACAAACCTCTTTCAACGCACTGAGGGCAACTGAAACAGCTTTCACCTACTAAGGTGCAGACTCTGAACGTTCTTCTAAATCTGCTCCATTTGAGGCTAGCCCACAAAGTGGAAGAACTTCTTTCTTGTCCAGAATCTTTCAAATATCTCAGGGGCAACTTTAAAAGTGTACATTTCCTAAATTACATAGCGTAAAAAGCAGCACTCAGACCAACAAAAACCAACTGATACTGCTATTCTGTCTCATTTTACTACTATCCAACAAAAGGATGTTTTGTAGAAAGCACACAATAAGATAGGAAAATCTAAACCCACAAAACACTCAAGTTAACCATATTCAAATATCCTGCTGTCACAGAATGGTATTTGAATATGATATGGCAATACAAAGACAAGAAAGCTAAACAAAAAGAAATGATCTGGAACAAGCTGGCAATCTACATACCTGCTAGTCTAGATAAAAACTTCTTCAGTCATTGCCCTGACTAAATACAGTGTAGTCTCTTGCTCAGAAATATTCTGTGTGGTGGGCACAGTTTTGGCTATAAGAACGAGCATGAAGTGCAAGGCTGTTCATACAGTCCTGAACCCTTTTTGGACTGCCCTTTTCAGGCAAAAATCTTGTGAACTACTTGTCTCTGAAGCCTCCAGGTAACAGTCCACCTTTTAAATGGGCTTCACGTCCCCTCCACCACTGTTCAACATTAAAAAAAAAGACCATTTTCCAAAACAAAACATGGACATCTAGTTATTTCTAGTTTTGTTTTGCTAGCCCATAGCAACTCCAGAGAGTCCCAAGGGGAAAAAAACAAAAACAAACCTGCCCTCCTGAGCTAGCACAGTTGTCCACCCTTGAACTCTACTAAGGCCATTTCCGCACTACACTGTTCTAGCGCTCTTATTCCACTTTCAACATCCCATTGAATTCTGGGACTTGTAGTTTCCTGAGGCCAAAGAGCTCTCTGGCTGACAGTTCTAAACTCCCCTCCCTAAACTGCAAAGCCCAGGATTCCATAGGATGCTGAAAG
Organism: Ctenosaura bakeri; assembly: GCA_948474755.1. Taxonomy (NCBI): domain Eukaryota; kingdom Metazoa; phylum Chordata; class Lepidosauria; order Squamata; family Iguanidae; genus Ctenosaura; species Ctenosaura bakeri. Next base: position 294,753 of record CAOLHI010001143.1, on the reverse strand, counting down.
TGGAATAATTGCGCTATAAGAGTGTAGTGCAGAAAGGCTCTAAGACTTTGACTTTTGCTTGTGCTACAAATGCACATGGATATGTCCCCTTTTCTATCTTTCTACTATTTCAACACATGACGGCCATAGAAAGAAATAAGCTGCACAGTATGTATTGCATAATTAAACCAGGAAATACCTCTGAAGTAGAATATATCACATCAACAGAGTGATGGGTGAGGTCCCCCACACACAACTCAGATTGACTTGGAATAATTTTGGCTCCTAGAACTGGAAGATAACTCAGCTTATTCTCAGTAGCAAAGTTCTGATCTCCAATCAAAGGTATGCTATCAAACTTACTCCAACCCCTTGAGATTGCCAAAACTCATTACTGCCAACTCATTCCTAACCTCAACCTTCCACTTCTCTCATTCTTGCCTTCCTCCCTCCCAAACAACATTGCCTTCTGTTTACTAACAATATGTTGCTGCATATGCAATCCCATTAGGGATAGACCACCAGCAGAAATCATTTGTCCCTTCAACTATTCTTGGATAGTACCTCTTATCTGTTCTAGCCCACATAGCCCACTGCAGTCTATCTGCATCCGGAGAGCTACAAGATTCCCAGGTCAAAGACAGACAGGTCTAAGTTTTCCTTTCCTGAACATTTGAATGGTTTTCACCTCTAATTCTTTTCTTCTCAAATATAAAGACATTTTGGGATTTGAGAATTTTGGTAGGCTCTTATCAAAAAGGAGCTGAAATTAAATGTTACTTCTATCAGCCCTGGCAAAATTAATTAATACATGGGTAAGCCCACTTTGTGCCCACCTGTCATGCATTTGTTAAAGGTGAGGGGCTTTTCAGAAGAAAAAAAAATCAGGTGGCAACACTCATCCTCTACTACAAATATGGCTGAACGTTCAAATGCAGATTTTTAAAAGCTAATCAATGAGTTCTATCTAATGTCTGGATGTTCAAATCTGTCTATTTCAATTTTCCATCCATTCCACTTTTAAAAATCAAAATCTTCCCTGCACTCTCTCGCAAGGGCAAGCAGGCTTGTTTCCTCTCTGCTCTAATTTTCATTCAGATACAGTTTTGACATTCAAACTGAGTTATAATTAAAAGGAAAAGTACTCTTCTCCCCACCACATTTATAGTGATGCATTTTAATTGTATTTAATTTCATTTCTATGCTTTCATCAAATCTGTTTTTATTTGAATTTCATTATTATTAGCTATCCTTGAGTGCCATTTTAGAAGCAATAAATGTAGGATATAAATTTAATAACCATAAAACAATTTCCCACTGTTTTTTATAAAGAAATTTGCCATTTTGGGAAGGTTCTTATTAAACAACACAATGTTAATAAAATTCTTACATATACTATCACTGGGAAACTTCGGTATATGAAAAAAAGCTCATCATCATGTTTCTTCCCTTGACCTAGACTTAAGACTAGTCTCTTAACTACTGCATTTTAACTACTGCAAATAACCTGGACTAAATATTTCTCACATCCTCTGTGAGGGGGACCCAAAATATTATCTCTATTTTATAAGCTGTTTCAGAAAAAAAAATGCAGAAAGCAAACTGAAAGTTCCACAGTGCAATTTTAAAAAAAAAAAACCTAATGCAGCTTTTCAGGCAAACTGTCATTTCAGCTTGCTGGGAAGTGTTTTGGTTTTCTGATGCAGCATTGCAAAATAGGCCTTTGCACACTTACTCACTGACAATTATTATAAAGGTGTTAGTTCACTCCCCCTCCAAAAAAACAATTTGTGTTAATAATGCAAGCAATCCAAGGGAGGTAAGCAATTAATAAGCACTACTTTTATATAAATAACAGAAAGGAGGAGTGGTAACTCATTGTTAGAGCCTAAGATTTTGCATGTATCATTGTCATCATCCCACATTTTTCCCAGCTGTGGGACTAAAGGTGACTTAACGAAAGTTAAGTACAGCTAAAATATGCATCATACAAAACTTAAAACATAATTAAACTGTCAAAAGACTTAAAAGCATGCCTATTAAGGAAAAAAAAAACAATACAGGCAATACAGCACATTATCAAAGTCCTCAAAAGACTGCCAAAAAAACAAAACAAAAAAACTTCATCTGCCTGTGGGAGGACAGCAAGAAAGGTGCCAATCTAGCCTCTCTAGGACATAAAAGAACCCATTCTTAATCCTGAAAATATGTTACAGAAAATATATTCTGCAGCAGGTTCAGGAAGAACTGTGTACCTCAGTTGCTTTGGAGCTTCAAAAACAAAAATGGGAAATATTCAACATCAAATTAAAATTTATTAAGGAATATCTATTATAATGCATTCAATTTTGAATTCTAGTGCTCCTTTGTTAGGGAAATTCCAAACAAATAAATTTTCAGATTTGAATATACTACCTTGTCTATCTCTTGTACCACAATTAAGACAGCTAGAAGGTCAGAAAGGAACAGATGGACTGAATTTTTGACTGAAGCAACTTCCTATTCCTTCTTTAACAATGCACAGTATTCATTTTATACATCCAGTGTTATTTTTAGGCTGAATTTAAAGGAAAAATCTCTCACAACTCTCTCTTAAAAGTCCTACCGTATATTTTTCTATAAGACAGAGAAAGAAACTAGGATGGTGGTTTGGATGTATGAGGTACTAGGTCAACTGAAAACAGTTCATGAATATCAATGATAAAATGATAAGCAAGGATCCTAATAACAACAATAATAATAATAATGGCGGCGGCAGCAACAGCAGTTTTATGGCTCCAAAGACAACTCCTTTTCATACCAAAGACTTTAGAACTGAGAGAGTCTGAAAAGCTGTTTGTAACGCTACATCAGGTGTCAGCTGTCCAAAGGGAGCTGGGGAAGGAATCACACATCTCAATGGACTAGCACAATTCCAGTCCCTGAGCCTGGTCACCAATTCATATCCCAGTCGAAATGTACATATGCACTCACAAAATGAGATTTTAACCTGGGGCTCAACTGCTGAAACCTAAGACTACTTTTTGTACCCTTGTATCCTAGTGTATTCTAATGGAACAGAATGTCCATATTACCAGGAAGAGGTGACATCATGGAGTTCCTATTACATTACCTTTCTTAAAACATTAGCCCGTGATTCTCAAACGGTAGATCAAAGTCTGTCAATGGACTCCAAGAAAACTGCTGGTGGGAAGTAAAAAAGAGAGCTTGCTAGCTTAAATTGTTCAACACATTGCTACGCTAGGAAATGGGAGCCAAAGGGGGAAAACCTTGCACATTACAAAGCACCGACACTACCAGCACTCTGCCAGAAGTTCAATTAATAAGACTAACAAAAAGCTTTTATTATACCAGCAAAACATTCTGTTTCCATTGCTAAATGCAAGATGCAGAACTATGCTAACTGATACAATAGAAAGTAATCCTGCACAGCCAGGAAGCTACTGAAGATTAATTAACTATAGGGAGATATGCAAACTAAAGTCAGCCCTCCACATTTGCAGGTTTAACTTTTGCGGATTTGATTATTCACGGATTATTTGCTGCCACCTCTGCTGCCTTCCTATGCCATTTTTAATAGGGACTGCAAGTCTCGTGAGACTGAAAAACTGCTAACAAGTCCCTATTAATGGTGTAGGGGAGCAGTGGAGGTGGCAGTAAGCCCCACCAGCCACTTACTTTTGAGGCAACCCTGATGCCTCAAAGGAATCCATGGGTGGCTTGATTATGGTGATCACACTTTTTGTATGTGTTAAATATAGAACGTAGAATTATTCATGGTTTTTCATGGTTTCTCCACTTTCATGGGAGTCCTGTGCCCCTAATCCTAGCGAATGTGGAAGGATGACTGTATAGCCTAAAATTTCTGGTACATCCATAAGACCATTCTTAGTCTTCTACAGCAAAGCAGTATCTCTAAATCAGGAACTTGTGCCAGAGAGGAAATTCAGACCTAAAGCAACCCAGGAGGTATTCTATGGACCATGCTTGATAGATGAAAGCAGTTGCTTTTTGATGAGCATACAAGCCAACGACCAGCTGCAAGCTGTCACTGGATGATTTCTCCCAATGTTCAGATTGATCCAACTCCAGACAGCACAGCAGAGGCTGTCTCAAGAGGTGTAACTTCTTTCAAGGCACAATAAATTGATCCTGAGGGATCTTTAATTGATAGTTTAAACTGCCCCAAGCCACCCACAATGACAGATGGAAAGGAAAGTTCCATGATGACAACAGGATGCCCACAGATCTTTGTCTTTCCAAAAACAACAGTGGAACAACTCTTGCTAGAAGATCAAACCTCCTTAAAAACAAAAACCTGTAAAATGATGTAAAACCTGTAAAATCTCTTAGGTTGCAATGAATTTTAAAAAGGTCCACTGTAAAGCAATACGCCGTGAATAAAAAGAGAGAATTTATAGATAAAACACCTCTATTTCCTATAGCATATAGTATTTAGCATATTCATTCTTCTTAATAGATGATAGTAATTTGGGGAAAATTCTTGTTTCAAGTTAATTACATGTAAACTGTAACAGATCAGACAAAGGTTTATTTTCTTTTGCTATGAGCCATGCTGCACTGACCTCATGTTCAAATGACCTAAACAGACTACATGTGCATAGTCTCAGAGCATGTCCATCAATCAATGTCATATTCTCCTAGATTACATTTTAACTGGTGTTAAGTAGCACGTTATCTACTTGCTGTTAATGAATAATGACAATGGCAGTAAAACTAAACAGAAATAAAAATCTTAAAACAAAATAGAAATATAAATTCTTAAATCCCAGAAATATGACATTTCTTTTGAAAATTACTCTTTCCTGAAAACAGCAAAAGAAACTCTGTGCACTTTTTTCAAAGAGTGAAAAATCCAACATGTAACTGGCCCTCAGTTATTTTCCTACTGCAAATCTCATGTAGGCCTTATCTTCAACCTGCATATGCATATATGTGCAGTTTGCATACACTCATCCCTTGTTATCCCTTGCACCTCACTTCCTTCTCTCTGGTAGCCTCTCTTACTGTTAGAATCTAACTAGAAGTTCCTTGGGACAGAAAACAGTAAGTTGGTTCCACACTAAAGCAAAGATTCCACACTAGAGTATAGCTTCATCTTTGAAGTTTTACCCAGCAGGTGTCAATCCCCAGGAGGGATTGCTGTTTCTCCTTGCAGCTGGGAAGGGGAACAACCGAGGAGTCATGAAGCAGTATTAAGCAGCACTTGCAATCAGATCAGAACTGTCATACAGTCACAATCTGAATCATCTTCCCCTCTTTCCCCTTCCCATTGTTAAGCAGCAGCAGCAACACCTTCTGGGTCTTGGCAGTTGCCTGTGCACTGCTATGGCAAAGGAAAAGCCCCCTGGGCCCTGTCCAAAAAGAGCATACATGCACATAAGCTACACTTACATGTGTACATCTCATTAACAAGATGTCAGCCTGAGTTAGCTAAACATTACACTGAAACCAGTACTTCTCCTGTTGTTCAGTGTCTTGAGCAAACATATGACGCCATGACAACTGACATGCTCACTAATTTGAGAAGAAACTTATTGCCTCCAAGAGGGTGAGAAGTTATATATCCAGAACTGATTAGTTAACCTTTTAAAAATATCCAGACAATTCAGAATGTAGTGTAGCTGTGGTTAGTCGCCTGTATATATACCCCAAAACAAAAGGTAAGAGCTAACACAAGAATGCACGGCATTTCTAACCCATGTATTGTTTAAAATGTGTGTGGGAGGGAAGTAAACGTTTGAAAAATGCACCCTTTCAAGGATGAAATAAAGTCCATTGTTATTATAATAATCAGATATCTGGGGCTAGTTGTAAGAGCTTAAGTTATGCCACCCTTATATAGTAACCAAGGGCTGTTTTTCACACAAACAAAATTTCAGAGGTCTAGAAATACTAAAAGTCATTTTAAAAAAGTACAGAAACTCTTGTAATCCTACCTAGCAGAAAGAACACTTTTGAACGCCTTTGTTCTTGCACGAATGTAGTAAGAGAAGATTTATAATCTTATTGCACATATGAAGACAATGTGTTACTGTAATACATGCTATACGCAAAAATTACAGTCAGACATCACTGTGGAATGTAGTTTTTTATCTTTAAATAAGATCTGTCATATAATCCCCCATATCCCCTTGAAATAAGCAATATACTGCAGATGCCCACGGGCCTGAGGTGGAGTATTTATTAACCAAAATCAAATTGGAAATACCACAGCTTGAACCCAGAATCTTCTACAAGAAATCATGAAAGATCTCTGTGCTACAGTTCTTCCCAGGAGATACATACTCATGGGCTTGACAAAGCATTTTTTTTTAATATTTACAATTCACTAATTCATGTAGAAGGACTAAATATTTGTTTAACTCTATACCACTGAATGTCCTCATTTTTTAAATCTGTTTGAAATTTGTCATATTGCAGTAAACTCTGAACCATGAACTCATAGTCAAATGTTCAAATCTTGACTAAATCATTAATTCACTAACTCTGGGTGCCCTATTATGTTTCACTTTCCTCCGTGACATGAATATAATATAGCACCAGGCTTCCTTAAAAGACTGCTGTACAGAAGGTGAACATAACATACAGAAAGGGCTTTAAGCATTAGATATATACTCATGCTATGAACAGGTTCAAACCTGAGGAAAAGAGATTCCACCTAAATGTTAGGAGTGTGGTGGAGTCTCCTTCTTTGGAAGTTTTTAAACAGAGGCTGGATGGCCATCTGTAAGGAATGCTTTGACTATGGCCATTTCCACACTACACTGTTATAGTGCTATTATTCCACTTTCAACATCCTATGGAATCCTGGGGTATGCAGTTTATGAAGAGGTATTTAGAATTCCCAGCCATAGAGCTTTTTGGCCTCAGTAAACTACAAACCTCAGAATTCCACAGGATGTTGAAAGTGGAATAATAGCACTATAACAGTGTAGTGTGGAAAGGGCCTATGTATTCCTGTATGTCAGGGAGTTGGATTCAGTAGCCTTTGTGATCTCTGCCCTGGTGGCGCAGTGGTTAAATGCTAGTACTGCAACTACAAGGTTCGATCCTGCCGGGCTCCAAGGTTGACTCAGCCTTCCATCCTTCCGCAGGTCGGTAAAATGAGTACCCAGCTTGTTGGGGGAAATTAGCTAAAAAATACATTGTAAACCGCTTAGATAACACTCAGTTGATAAGCAGTATAGAAATAAAAAAATGCTATTGCTCTTCCAGTTCTGTGAAACTGAACCTAGGTGTAACAATTACTCAGGGACAGACATACAGACAGCAAAATGGAACCCAGGGCACTGGCTGGTGATATGCATCTGGAGAATAAACAGGGATTAATATGCATGGTGGTTGCTGTGAATCTTTACATTCAGATGTGCTGGACAATGCAGGTGGCCATTTTTTTCCAGCCTGAATAGAAAAGGGAGGGGAATCATGTTTGAAAGTTGTCCCATAACATACTGTATTTTCTATTAGATCAGTACATCAAATTAGTATTGGTCTTGTATCCACAACAATTCTACCAAATGTGATAATTTTATGATTTCCTACACAGCTTTCTTTCCTGAGGAATATTTTAAAATAAGTATAAGGAGACTCAATAGATAAGCATAAGCAGGGTCAGCAGACAAAAAGCTAATGTGGTATAGTGATTCAACTAGGACTCTCGAAGACTACAAATCCCTATTCAGCCATGGAAACCCAGATGGTGACTCAGAAGACTTCAGAAGAAGCCAAAGGCAAACCCCCTTTGAAAATTAATCTTGCCCAAAAAACACCATGATAGGTTTCACCATGGAGGCGTTAATAATAATAAAAAAAAACACTTAAAAAAACAAAAAACAAAAACAAAACAGATAGTCTGAATGCAGAAACTGTTGCTCTAGGGTAATTAGGCCTGCTGAGCTCCCTGGCTCTTTCCTGATTTCTGACTTGGCTTCCGCTTTCGAAGTCAGCTCCTAGAAGTTCTTCCAACTATTTACTAACCAAGAGTTATTTAATGCAACTTTAGCTTGGTTTCAAAGTGTTGAGTCTTCCCCTGACCTTCTTTCCTGTTTTAATTCCACTCAGAGGAACATCTTGAATTTTTGTTGATTAAAGGAATCTTGTCTTCTTCATTTTCTACTCCAAGTTGACAACTGCTAATAATCAGGCTTCTTTCAGTCTTACCCCCAAAGAAGCTTACCTGCCCACTTAGGTCAGAAGCACTTTTCTGTCTCTTTCTGCTCTCCCACCCACATACAACTCAGACTCTCAAGCCAGTAGCTGTTTTTTGTTTTCTTAGCAGCTACAGCACTAATCTGTCCTGATAGAACCAGGTCGTACAGGGCAGCTCCTCGCAGGGGCAGAGGTGTAGGAGGGGAGCAGACTGTGAACTTGTGGTTTCTCCCACTCTATATCTTCTTGTTACTTGCTGTCCCCAAGGTGTGAATAAAGAAAAGACTTCATATTCTTGGTTTTCATATATAATTAGAGGATTATATTTGAACAGAAGATTATAAACTACATGGTCTTGCAATCCATACATCTTAAAAGCTTTTAGGTACTAAAGAGCCACCACAGTTTGATCACTGGACAACTCTGGAGACCAGAGTTCAAATCCTCGTTCAGCCATGGAAATCCACTTAGTGACCTTGAGCAAGTCACATTCACTCAGCTTCAGAGGAAGGCAAAGGACCCCTTTGAACAAATCTTTTCAAGAAAACTTGGTTCACCTTAATGTCACCATAAGTTAGGAATGACTTGAAGGCACACAACAAAAACTAGTTCTGATATTATTTTTTATGAATGTATTTTAATTGTTATTATAATCTATTGCATTTTTGTTTTATTTGAAGTTTAATATTAATAATTAACATTCTTTTATCTGAAGTTTACTACTCTTAGTCTTTTCCATTTTTGGAGAAAAGATGTGAAAGAACAGATCATCTAATATATCAAAGTCGAAGTCTGTCCGTGCCAGGCGAAGACTCGTATGATTTGCTGCCTGGGAAGATTCTACGGAATCCTGGTGTTTGCAGTTTAGGGAGGGGCCTTTAGAATTCTCAGCCAGAGAATAGGCCAGTTGCTATGGAAACAAGGCCTACCAGCAAGGAGGAGGGCAGTGTATTCCCTCAGGAACCCAACTTCTGTATGTTAATAGCTCTGAATACAGATTGGATTGGGGAATATGGGGAGAAGTTACAGGTACTGCACAAGACAGTTTGGGGATTTAAAGAGAGGATCTCAAATCTTTCTAATAAGTATTACCTATGAGAAAATAAAATCCCAGGCAACGCCGGATATATACACTAGCAAGTTATAAAAAATCAGAGAAGCTATCGAGATTGGAAATAATCCTCTTTCCTATTAAACAGAATCTACAGCCAGATATCTACCTTTTAAGCTTTCTGCAGGCATTTGGTTGAACACAGTGCAAGAAGAATACAAGATCCTTACCAACAACAAAATGAAACCATCCTAAGGAGATGGACACTGGTTGGGTTAACCATGATGTCAAAAACAATACCTTACGTGTGTTTAAAATCTGTATTTGCATGCCCTACTGCACAGCTGAAGATCAGTTTTTAACAGGGAAACAGCCTGCATTTGATGACACAGAGCATGTACACAGTCATCCTGAACTCAGCATAATATACATAGTTCTGAATTTATTTTCTTCTAAATATATTGCACGTAAGAGATATACTTCCAACATATTCAGTTTAGACATTTGCTTCAATATTTCACACAACTTGCTGCTCCTATGCTGTCAAATGAGTAAGGTATACTCCAAAATATATTTGCTGGAGGAAGAACAAAAATTATGTAAACTGCACTGAGTTCAGCCATCTTCTTGAGGTAAAAAAAGGACTATAATTTCTGGAGAAAGGAAAAAGGAGGGAGATATACAGGGTCTCATATGGGCTTATTTGTAAGCTATGTGCTATGTAGAGTCTGGCATTCGTATTTGGACATATACATTTTCTTTCTCTTATGCCAGCATACATCCTTTTGCAGGGCATTGCAGAGACTACATTCCATTCCTCCTTCAGCACCCAAAGCCCCCCTGACAGAGGGTACAGCCTCAGGATGCTGCCGTCCAACGTGGCCTTTCTGTGCCTCATGAGGAAGAACAGGGTCACGAAAGCATATGGCTATGCCACTGTAGCCACACACAAAATGATTACATCTGGAGGGCCCCAGTGAACCTCAAGGCTTCTGTAATCATTTTGCATCTAGCTATGTGGATTTAGCCAGGCGCTATCACGTCCCCTCCAAAGATGCTGTATGGTAAATTGAGGTGGTATACAGCCTAGTATAGGTGCACAGGCAGAACTACCACACAAAGCTTAGTAATATCACCTGGAGACTAGATCATTGTGGGGAAGCTTGTTCAGTAATAAAATAAAGATACTATGCATATACCCACAGATTTCCTAACACATTTGTGCTGGCTGTTTGTAGCTACCAAGATTATAGCTACCACTGACTGTAGCTACGAAGGCCACCTACGATCTGTGGAATCCCATATAAAGTGGTAATAGGTAAAGAGAAGAACAGAAGTCATTTCTCTACAGCACGTGGGTGTGCATGTTAGACTGTGAATTCCATCACTCCTACCCAACACAGTTAATTATAAGTACTAATGAGACTTAAAGCTGAACAACACCTGGAGAGCCACACCCTGTTCCCTATACATATGACAACCTGCAAACCAAACCACACCAGGATTAAATGATTGACAAACGAATATTTGATCTCTAACAAATAATACTTGTTGATATTTGATACCTCATTTAAGAGTACAGGCTTTCAGACATAAAGCCTACAGGTGGTATATGACTATAAATCCCATCAACTAGTTAATTATTAGCTGGCATTATGGAATGTTCAATGTGTTTTATGTTAAGAATTTTCTAAAGGAAATACTATACACTGTTAAATATATAGAGAAGCCCCATGGCTCTACTGGTAAATGTTTTAATGATAGTGTGACATCTTACAGTACTTGGCCTTTGCAGTTGCTATTTCATTTGCTCTGAATGGTCGCTGAACAAAAATTATTAAATGGCTTCTGCATTCTGCCCCAGGAGTCAGAAATAAGATGTAGAGACCATAAATAAGGTTTAATGGGCTGCATCTTTATTAGATTAAGAATCAGATCTTGCTGAGAGGATCTTGCACTTATGCTACATTGGTTTCATAGGTTTCACTTACCTAAGCAGCTTGTATGTGTATATTTTCTCAAGCTATGGCCATTAATCAAGGCCAGTCCCCTAATGAAGCAAGCAGAAGTGCCTGTCTCGTGTGGCAGGGTGTAGAGAAGGAAATCATACCTGCCCCCATCCGCATGGCTCTACCAACAGCAGAAGAGATCTTTGAATGGGGATAATAGTCAATCTGGCTATCAGAGCCATCTTCATGATGGACTTTACCAGACCAGCCAATGCCACACCAAGAGAATGGCCAGTGTGCAGCTTCACAGAGCCCATGGTGAACATATTTTCCTTGCTACGTACCAAGCTCCCCAATGTGCAGTCATATCTATCAATAACACCTACCAAGTAGAGATATTTGGAATCCCAGATACTAAGAACAGCTAGGTAATTTTATCTATCCACTCACATCAATGCAGAGTGTACAATATGCAATGGAAGCCACAGCATGCTTACTCAGAGATTACTCCCACTGGGAGATTACTCCAACAGGACTTACCCAATTGTAACCAGTCATCTGCTAGCCACAGCTGGCTAAATCCACAGTTGTGACTCTTGTACCATTTCAAAAATGTATATCACACTGTATCCATGCATTTCAATTTAACTAGATAGTGAATCTGAACTTTAAATAAGAAAGATAAAACTCAGTGTATCTGTTAAAGTTAGATAGATGTGTTTGTCTATGTCCTTCAGGTTTTTTAAAATTTTAATTTACAGACATTTGGGTATGCTTGTCAAGAGCAAATTACTCTATTTTTGCTACTAATGTTAATGTGTATGACATTTTGCAGTGTAAGCAAAAATAGATCCTGTTCTAAGAATTTACAATCTACATGCTGACAGTAGGAGAGGGGAAAGAGAAAAGTTATGAAGGGATAATTACAAGCTAATTTATTTGGTAAATCCTTTGCCTATGACTGAATCTGAAACATGAGTTTCACGGTGGAAAAAAACCTCATTATATGTAAGCTCAGCCATTTGCATTAAGCAAAAACAACCTTACCAAAGAAACTGAACAATAGCTTGCTGTGGGTTTTCCGGGCTTTTAGGCCATGTTCTATTAGTATTTTCTCCTGATGTTTCGCCTGCATCTGTGGCTGGCATCTTCAGAGGATGGATTCTTACCTATGGATTCTGGCCGTGAAAGCCTTCGACTTTACATCAAACTCAACAGTGTTAATCTATTCAAATATCTCTTGTTTAAGTTAAAATTTATGCACTTTGAGACTGTGGGTGCTTTTGTGAATGGCAAAATGATTTTCACCAATTCACCCTCCTCCCAGAGGAGCCCTCCCCACTGTTCTGCGGGGTCCAGCAACAACTGGAACAAATTTTGGTGGGGAAAAGTAAACCAGTCAAAGTCATCTTTGTTTTTCTGACAGAACCTTTGTACCATAAAAAAAGGCGTCTATCAGCAGATGACTTTGCAGGGTACCATTCAGAGGAAAAAAAACATGTGGAAATGTAGCAAAACCAGCCAAACTCAACTTTAGTTTAAAAAACTTTAGTTTAAATTTTTTTTGAAAAAAAAATTCCACCAATGTTAAAAGAGTTAAAGTGTAAATTTAACTCTTGTTTCTACATTGAAAAGGAATACCATCCTATGTACGTCTTACCAATATTCAAATATTTGGAATATTTCTGAGATTAATCAAATAAACTGTTAATTATCATTGTGAGGTAGAAGGAGAGATCCCTGTACATAAAGAGACTTCTGGGCAGCCAGCTGACATTTTTATCAGTTTTGTCCATTATTGCATAATATTTTCAATACTGTTTTTATCTGATGTGCTTTGAAACTCATGCTTCTTGCAGGCTGAAACATCATACACAAAAGCTTTAAATTAATTAATTAAATTAATGATTTGGGGTAAACAAAGACATGTCTACACACACCTACATCCTTTCTACAATAAGCCCCTAAACCTTAATGAACTGGCTGGTTGTATCTTTTGGTGCAAACATACATTCACATTCTGGGACACCAAACTTTGTGGTCCCAAATGGACTAGAAGAGTACTATCTTCACTTCAATAATAAGTAATCATACGCCAAGTGGAACAATGTAGCTCACTTACATGGAACATTTATTCTGCACATCAGGATAACATTTGTGAAGGAATGGAAATTATGACTTAAGCCTCACTGTCTGCAACTGGCACTTCTGTTACCAACAACTGTTGGTGGAAGAAGCATGTGCACGCACGCACACACAATGTGGATGGAGAGTGTCTGTTAACAGGTTTCCAGCAGGCAGTTCCAGACATAATGCCTGCACTTTGCAGCCGCCAAGTCTTTACAATCTGTAAATGCAAAATCCACTCTTCTTATCACAATCAGCAAGGATAGGCAAGCAGTGCTGTCAGACACAAACAGATCATTACAAAATCAGAGCCTCATGTCACACATAGGGCTGGCTAGAATTGTCCCTGAGTGTCTATAAAAACTGAACTGAATTAGCACAAAACAACCTTACAACAGCTTAATAAAAGGAATAAAGGCTAAGTCCTACAAAATATGCACTGCTGCTTCCCTTTGAGGATCAGGCTGCAGTACTAACAACACTGCAATACGTAATTAATTTGACAACTTTGTGCCATTGATTTAATAAAATACTATCAAAGAATTGTCATAAACCTTCCAAGATTTTTTTTAAATTCTCAAAATCATTTGTTATTGTTTCACATTAGTTTGAAACTCATAACCTTTCATGTTTAATAACTATATGTTCACATTCTATGAAGATCTTATTGGTTTTAATCAACTAGGCTACCATTCCAGTTTTGGAAATTTCACAAGAGATGGAAAACATTACAAGTATGTATTATTTGTGCTAAGAGTGAGGGAGTAATAATTGATTTTTACACTATTGGCTTAAGTGGCAATAAATATAAAAGTAGTTTTGGGCCCAGATAAAGATCAAAGAGGCACAATTTCCATGGTTTCTCAGGTAAAAAGAAACTGTACTAGAATGCTTAAGCTAATCAATATAAATGGACTGACAGGTGGATGAAAATTAGTGCATGACTCCATCTTTCACTGGCACATGAGCTTTGGAATGTTTTGCCCAATTGTGTAAATATCTGCCAGGTATCTACTCCAGTTTCGTCTGTGGTTTTAGTATCAGCGCACTTGAAGAACTGGATAGATATTCACAAAAGCTCATACTTACTCTCAAAATATGGCTAGATTATTTTCTTCTTCTGCATCCCCCATTTTTTGCCATTAATTCCTTTTTCCTTTCTCCTTTCTATGCTGAAAGAGCAGCATGGCTATGACTCTGAGAACTAATGCAAGGAATGGTTACAGTGTCGTGCCTTGGTTTCTTGTTCCCTAGCTTTTTCTTTCTTTGTCCTTTATGCCGTGCCCTGGCATTTCTTATTTTTATCATGCATTTGACATTCTTTTTATTCATATCAAAAAAAATAACACACACATCGTTCCAGATCTTTATGTCCAAAGCAACTAAGAATACACACAGGTTCTTGCCAGAACTCTTAAAGGAATGAATGTATATGAAGATTTAGCTCTTATATCTTTTGAGTACTAAAACGCCCTGCCCCTGTGCTGTCTTTTTAACAGCAAACTAGCCTTAGCTAAAGGCTAGTTTCTTCCTATTTTAGAACTTGATATTCCTCGTCACAGAAAGCCTACATTCCTAGTCCTTTCTTTTAAAACACTGGAAGTTGTCCATACTATCCAAAGCTTCTACACTTCAGCTCCCTTTAAGATTACTGCCTTTTTAATCAAAATTCAGTACTTAAAGCCATGGGTCAGGTTTAATCATGGTATGAAATAGCACACTAGTGTGTTTCAATTACCTAACATTCACAATGAGTGAAAGTGTTTCACATGCACTATTTTTAGTAATCCTTAAAATTATATTACAGTCAGTGTTAGAGAGAATGAACATAATAAACAACTGACATGAGTTTTGTGTTTGTGTGTGTTTGTCCATGTGCACGCACACACACGTGCACACACACAGCCTTCCACTCCACCTCTGCAGATAGCCTCTCCCCTACATATATGCATGTACCTGCACACACATCATCTCTGCAAATGCAGGTTTTGGAATATGGCATTGCCAAAAATAGCACCTAACACAATTTCTAAAAATTACCTGTAACATCTACCAGGTCTCATTAAAACAAATATCTGATACTAAGATGTAAAATAGCTAGAAGATTAAAGGATATCACTAGCACTCTAGGAAGTCATATTTAAATTCAAAGGTATTAATAAGTAACAGAGAAATCTTAAGCAGCACTGAGGACAGAAAGAAGCTGCTTCCACAGCCTGGACAGCTGACACTGGAAGAGAAGGGGTAGCCTTCTGGTTGTTGTTTGGCTTTTGTTTTTTTTTTTGGTTGCTAGATGCCTTTGTATTTTGTTATTCTTCCTCTTAATTCTCTGCAATGAAACCAACAGGGGTAGGCACAGGAATTTGTTAGACCACCTCCAGGATGGAACAGCTGAGGGATCTGAGGCCTAGGTCCCTCGGAGGATCAAAGGAACTGTGCATGGAAATTCAAATCTGTGTGTGCTTCAGGCCACAGTGTTCAAATTAAGGGCACTATGTCACTGTCAGAAGTAGCTTTTCACCTACAGGCAGAACTGGGGCACTGGATTATATTAAGGTTCCCTAATAGCTAAGAGCTCTTCCACTGATAGGAGGCCACCTACTCCAACCTGATCACACACCCTAACCAACAACCTTTTTTTTTCTCTCTCTCTGTAAATTGCATTGCTCTGCAGATCAGGTTTTTAAAGTATGTTTCATAAATATATTTCAATTCCCCACAACATCACATTGCACTGGGTACTGTACTGAAGAGGAATCAAGTGTAACACAAAGCCACGTGATACAAAACCACACATAACTCTTTTTTGAACATGTTAGATAACTATTTTATGATATTATGAAGCATTTAAAAAAGAAGAGTAGATCAGTTTTGCTTGTATTGGAAGTCTGAATCTGCAGACACAATGCCAAATTTCATCCACACTGGGAAGGGCTTCTCAACATGTGAAATATTATATAGCTCTGTGTGAGCAAATGGATATTATTTTCCCATATAGAACATATGGAATGTGGATTATATCAGCACCTCTCTGTTCCTCAGCCACACTTAAAAAACAAAACACACCTTCAGTCATTTTAACCTGAATACAGTGTTTCTAAAGAAACATACATTACACACCATAATGACAATTTAGGTGGTGCACACGTTCTCTCTCAGGGTGTTCTGCCACAGTTCAAATAGTTTCTTCATTGTACAGGAGAGGCATATGAAATACCCCCGAAGGATCTACAGTACTAGCACACAACTGTAGTTTCATTTTAATGGATTAAATTAAAACTAAATGATAAACTAACAAGTATACAGTAATCTGTTGACAAGAGTTTTACCTAGTACTTGCGATAAATGCTTCGCTCTATTTTTATGGGATGATTTCCCTTTGGCTGCAAAAAGAGAACAAATATTGATGCTTTCATACTAAGAAATATGGGGGGAAGCTAATATTCCTGTATGACTTAAATGGTTGAGGATAAATTCTGATCCTTTTCTTTCCCTCATTCTGCTTCTCAGTTAGTGTCACCAGCTGTGATCAGCAGTGAGCAAGCCTTTTTGTCTCTTTCTAGCCACATCCCTCTTCCTTTGCCAGATAACCATGGAAAGGCACTTTAGTGGAAATCTGGACTAGGAACAAGAACATTGCTGGAAGGAAGTCAGAAGGAAGTAGGGATGGAAAGGCTCCCATCACAGCTGGCAAAGCTTCTTTTAAAGTGTGTGTACACACACGCACATGCATGTATATATACACAAAATATGCTTTCACAATAACACTTTTGCCAGATACAAATATATTGATATAAGTCCTTGTCTGTCCAGCAAAGCAAGCTAGTTCCCACCATAAAGTTCTCAGAATTTTCTCCTGTCGATCCCAATCTCTAAGATATTTTCATTTTGCCCCTCTATCCTACAAATGACTGAATTCAGCACTCACGAAAGTATCAGCTTAACCTTTGTTAGATCTGGCAGTCCAAAAGGCTAAGTCTTAACTAATATGGTGCTACCTGTGGTCACATTACTCCCCCTCCCTGACTTCTATTAGTAAGAACTACAGGACTTTTACAGCTCAGTCCTATGTGTGTTTACTCATAAGTAAGTTTCATTGTATTGAGTTTACTCCCTATAAAGGGTGTTTATGATTGCACACTTAGAATATAAATAGCACTGGTAAATATTTTAGAAAGGGAATAGGCAAATCTGAATGAAGTATGATTAACTAGCCAAGAAGAATAAGGTTTTCAGTGGCTGTTAATATATGATGGTGGCTACATATTACCTCTTGTGTCAGAGGCAAAAAGTTTCTGAGACCAGTCACTGGGTAACACAAGCAACAGGGTGCAGTTCTGCTCGTATTATCTCCATATGGGCAGACAAATGGTAAAAATGCTGGGACTGTACAGGCCTTTAGAATGATCTTTTGGGAAACAATTTGAAGCATACTAAGGTAGATGTAATTTTAATCAAAAGCAGCCATATTTCTATTCCCCAATCATCTTTTTTCAGGAGCAGCAAAGATTAAGTCCAGTCCCTGTCTCATTCTTCATAGCAGCTCAACAGTGCACTCAATGCTGATTGTGAGTGTCTTTAGCCCCACATCGACACAGACATTGACTCCCTTAAAGAGTCAATGAATTCAGGAATGGTGTGCAAGAGTTTGAAGTAGGATAGAAACATGCATTACAAGTAGATAAACTCAATCAAGGAAGTCCTGGCCCTGAATTTGTAAGACCTGAGGCAGGGGCATTGATAACAAGGTGGCTTGAAGGTCTCTCAACATAGGGTTACCAGAAGTTGGAGTTGGCTTGATGGCAATTAACAGCAACAAAAGCACTCATATTTGCTTATATATCCCCAAGTTAGAACCTCTGAATTAATCCTTGATAGCACATAGTGTGAGAATTATAGAATCATAGAGTTGGAAGAGGCCACGGGGCCATCCAGTCCAACTCCCTGCCATGCAGGAACACCCATCAAAGCATTCTCAACAGATTGCCATCCAGCCTCTGCTTAAAAACCTCAAAAGGAGACTCTACCACACTCTGAGGCAGCATATTCCACAGCAGGACAGCTCTGACCATCAGGAAGTTCTTCCTGAGGTTCAGGTAGACTCTCCTGTCCTGTAGCTTGAATCCATTGCTCCTTGTCTTAGTCTCTGGAACAGCAGAAAACAAAGCCCGCTCCTTCCTCAATATGACATCCCTTCAAATATTTAAACATGGCTATCATGTACCCTCTTAACTTTCTTATCTGCAGACTAAATATACCCAGTTCCCTAAGCCATTCCTCATAGGGCATGGCTTCCAGACCCTTCACCATTTTGATTGCCCTCCTCTGGACACGTTCCAGCTTGTTGACATCCTTCTTGAATTGAGGTGCCCAGAACTGGACACAGTATTCCAAATGAGGCCTAACCAATGCAGAATAGAGTGGTACCATTATCTCCCTTAATCTAGACACCATACCCCTATTGATGCAACCAAGAATCGTGTTGGCTTTCTTGGCTGCCATGTCACACGGCTGACTCATGTTCAGCCTGTGATCTACCAAGACTCCTAGATCCCTTTCACACATACTGCTATCCAGCCACGCATCCTTCATCCTATATTTGTGCATTCCATTTTTTCTGCCTAAGTGTAGAACCTTATATTTGTCTCTGTTGAAATTCATTTTGTTAGCTTTGGCCCAGCTCTCCAATCTGTTAAGGTCATACTGAAATTTGATCCTGCCCTCTGGGATATAGCAACCCCTCCCAATTTGGTGTCATCTGCAAATTTGATCAGCATGCCCTCCACTCCTTCACCCAAGTCATTGGTGAAGATGTTGAATAGCACTGGGCCCAGGACAGAACCCTGTGGCAACCCAGTAGTCTCTTCTCTCCAGGATGAAAAGCAGCCATTGGTGAGCACCCTTTGGGTTCGGTTGGTCAACGAATTATAAATCGACCTAACAGTAGCCCTGTCCAGCCTGCATTTTACCAGCTTCTTTGCAAGAATGTCATGGGGAACTTTGTTAAAGGCCTTACTGAAGTCAAGATATGCCATGTCTACAGCATTCCCTTCACCTATCAAGCTTGTTACCCTATCATAAAAAGAGATAAGATTAGTCTGGCATGACTTATTTCTGAGAAATCCATGCTGGCTTTTAGTGATTACAGCATTGCTTTCTAAGTAATTACAAACTGACTGCTTAATGATCTGCTCTAGGAACTTTCCTGGAATTGATGTCAGGCTGACCAGGTGATAGTTATTGGGGTCCTCCTTTTTCCCCTTCTTGAAGATTGGAATGACATTTGCCCTCCTCCAGTCTGCTGGGACTTCTCCTGTTCTCCAAGAGTTCTGAAAGATTATTGCAAGTGGTTCAGAAATGACTTCTGCCAGTTCTTTTAATATCCTTGGATGTAATTCATCTGGCCCTGGAGACTTGAATTCATCTAGTTTAGCCAGATATTCCTGTACTACTTCTCTACTTATTCTGTGCTGCATTTCCCTTACTTCCTCACCTGCTCCCCACCTCCCCCTTCTATCCTTTTGGGAGAAAACTGAGGCAAAGAAGGTGTTGAATGGTTCTGCCTTCTCTCTTCCCCCCATTACTAACTGGCCATCTTCTCCATGCACTGACCCTATCATTTCCTTCAAAAACATGGAAAGATATATCTAAAATATGTGGATATATCTAAAAAAAAGCCCTTTTTATTGTTTTTGACGTCTCTGACAAGCCTGAGTTCATTCTGTGCTTTAGCTTTTCTGACCTTTTCCCTACATATCCTGGCTATTTGCTTGAATTCCTCTTCAATGGTTTCACCATTCTTCCATTTCCTGTACACGTTTCTTTTAACACTTAGCTCAGCTGAGAGTTCTTCAGTCAACCATTCCGGTTTCTTTAGACACCTGCCATTTTTCATCCTTACTGGCACAGTTTTCACTGTGCTTGTGGAAAGGAAACTTTTAAAAACAATTAAAGCCACAGGCTAAAGAGTCACGTATCAATTTTTCTTCTGTTTAATATGCTACAAAGCTTGGCAGTAACAAAATAGCCAATTGCATTGATGTCATAGTGTTTGTCTTCTTTGCCAAAGTGAGGATATCACTCTTCCAAGTCACCACATTGCCAATTATTGATGGCTTCACAGTAGAAATGCTAACCAGTAGGAGACTGTAGAAACTGACTAAAAACATGCTCATTAAACATCAAACAATGTACATTTTGAATAGGTAGCCACCTATCATGCCTTGGTCTTCCCCACATGTGGATCAGGTGGATCACTGCAAAGTGCAGCTTCATTTTGAAACTTTATTTTGAAACAAAAGTGAATTTTTTTGAAAGAAAAAGTGGAAGATCACACTCTAGTGAAAAATGAAAGCCTGGATCACTTCAATCACAGCTATTCTCCTGGGAGTTCCTTGGCAGCAGGCTAGATATAAGCAGTGTTCTTGCAAAATGAACACAGAGAGACAGGTTAAGTCCAAGTTAAGTTTTAATGTCTCTGTGAACTTCACTGAACTCTAAAATTAGAACCTGTTTGATAAACAATTCATGTCAATTCTAATTACTAGTTTTTACACTTCTCAACACTCTTTAAACTTCTAATTCTCTCCAATATTTCTGAAAAACAACACAATCATAGCAGTAATAACAATTATCATTTTTACTACTGCTGTCACCACCCTCTTTGATCATCTCCAACTCAACTTTACAAAAATCAAAGTCAACTTCCATAATGTGATTTGATGGACACATAGTACTTCTTTCTAGCAGAACGAGTACACTAGATTTATCTGCATGAGTAGTTTTCACATTACAATTGTTAATGAACTCTCCCTTGAGCTGTTGTACTAAGATCTTATTTTTTCTTTCCTCTCTTCCTTCTGAAAGATCTGCTCAGTCCTGCAAAGATCCAGTGCTAGTATCATTTCAGGACTAAATCTACTTCTGTAAAACTTATAGGAAAAAATGAAATGTAGGGAAACTTTCCATAAACTTTTTCTGATAAATCAAGCCTTGTGGACCTTTTACAGAAAAAAATATGGCTCATTTCTACTGAAAAGTGTAAAGGAAGGCAACACAGTAGCACTTCTTTCCTTTCTGAACATCAAGCTCATCTTGTGTCCTCAACTTGGTATACTCCAGACTGCTTTTCCACTGACTATCACATATGCATCATACTTCTGGTTCCCGTAAATAAGTCACAGAATAAGAAGCAAGTAATCCCTATGCACGACTGTTAAAAGTGTCTTCTCTACAAGCTATGACTTTGTCAACGATATCATTAATTAGCATTAAGTAAGGAGTGTCCTCGTTGGTCTACTTCTTGTAAAATATCATTGTGTCTGCTTCTTACTCTGTTCATGAAACACTATTAGGAAAAGTAATTTGTATAGAGCATATTCAGTTTAATAGTCTTTCAAAATGCAACATCAATTGTTTATTTGTATCCCTGAATGCAAATGATTTATACTAGCTAGTATGAAGCACAGAAATTCTCAGCTCATGGAACTTAAACTATACTTCAGTTGAAAATTTTAAACAAAGAGAACATCATAAGATATTCTTACAAAAATATATATAAAGTATACTTACGTTCACATGTGTCTCCTTTTTGCTGGAAACCAGCTTTGCAGATACACTTCCCAATAGGTACTAACCATTCTCCTTCTGCACTACAGTGCATTCTAGGAGAGTTCTCAGCCTCTTCTTCAGCACTGTTGACACAAGTTCCGCGGACCTCAACTAGGGAGGAGAACTCTGACCCAGTCACTGTATCTGGAAAAATAGCTAAGTTCTCAATAATGGACCAGCACTTCTTGTAGTATACTTTGACAGAAACCAAAGCAATGCAGGCACCTACATCCTGAAATGCAAGGTAGAATCCTTTTTTGGACAGAGGTCCAATCTCTCTCACCTCTGTATTAAGTTTCATTTTTCTCTCCCCAAGGTCACCCTGGGTAAAGCTTTCATCAGCTGCAATAGTATCTATTTTTACATACAGGTTTTCTCTGATACTCCTGCCAGTGTCATAGTCTGTTTCGTAATAATGCAAGTTGAAAGTTTCTTTACATGTTCCCAGGACTCCAGGAAGGCTATTACAATCCCTTAGAGTAAATTTTAGTTCTACAAAAATCCTTTGTGCATTGCCTTTTGCGATCCAGTTAGTCCTCAGCCAGTTATTCTGGTTAGGCTCCATGACTTGGCATACCTGGTAAGTTCGTATAGGTGTGTAGTTTTCATCCAATCCACTAATTTCTTCCCACTAAAACACAAAAAGCAATAACTCATATTAAGCTAGTATCTTTTAGTCAGACATATAACATTACTTTTAACTTTTCAAATGTTTTAAACTGTGGTGACTTAGGTGATGATAATGGTTTAAGCACATTTCTATCCCACTCTTCTTCCAATGAATTCAAAATGGCACACACGGTTCTCATGCTTGGCACTTTATCTTCACATCTGTGTTACAGACCATGTTAAGAGAGAGTAATTTTGGTCTAAGGTCATCCAGGGAGTTTTACAGCTCAATGGTGATTTGAACCTGGAACTTCCAAGCTGTACTCTAACACTATCCCAAAATCATGGTCAATCTGACCCAAACCATAGCAAAGTTTAACTGGAAAGACAGTGTACAACAGTGGTGAAGACTAAGCTCTAAGACTAAGCTCTACCTTAGTCATAAACTCAGTAGCAGGCCTTAACTCTTTGCTATAGTCCCATCTTCAACATGGGAATAATAATTCTAACCTACCTTAAAAGTTCTCATAAGGATTGCAAGATAATGTATGTGATATCCGTTCTATTAAACCCAGCTCTTTATTGATTCACTTAGTTAATCTATTAAAACCAGAGATAAATTCGCCACTTATTCCACAGACTGTGAGCTACATCCTAACAGTTCAAGTACAAAAGAACTCTGCATTTCATAGGCCTGGATCTCAAAATAGCATGTTTGTCTACAACATGTGCAAGTCTATCATTTCTCAAAATGAACAGGAAAGCTGCCATTTTAGAAACCTTACCATGTGTACAAAAGCTTCCTGCACAAACCCTTGGAACCCAGCCAAAGACTCTAAATCATATTTTGTGAAAAAGGCAAAAAGTCACAAATCATTCAATACAGAGAAATTACAAGCAAGTCAGTGGGATTATTCCTAAATTAATGGGATTACTTCTCTCCTGCACCAGAAATAAGCAGAAACTTTCAGTATATGAAAACAAGAAATACATCTTTAGAATGAAATCCACAAGCCAGGACTTGGATACCAGTCTTCTGCATAGCTTTCCCTGCAATCATCTGCAAGTAGGGAAGTGCTCAAAATGGGTCATGGTCAGTTTTTGTAAGGTTCAATCAGTCTTTGTTCCCAAAGGGGAAAACACAAAACCCAGGTATGCCATGCTTTCTTGAAGGTTACAGAGTACATGTACATTAGCAAATAAAGTCAGAGGGCTAGTTCTAGTCATTATGCATTGCATTCTTTCACATTTTAGCTTCTTTATAACAGAAAAGATTACATGTATAAGCAATAAGGTCCTTGAAACTAATTAAAGCAAGCAGAGATTGTTGGTTTTTACTCCTAATAACTGAGTTGTGTGTTTTACTTAAAATAGAAAAGCCACAAAGATAACATTTCTGATTTTTATTCTCCTAGCATCATACCTGCCCTCATTTACAAGCAAAGAGCCTGTATTCCTGACTCACATGGGTTATCTGGAAGAAGAAACAGTATTTCTGTGAAATACCATTTCCAATTGTTAAGGAGAGTTGTTTTGAGAATTAGAAGTAGTCTGGCTATGAGACAGGCAAAAACTGCTTAAATCAATGTGGCTGGTAGTTCTTTAGGTGTAAGGATTTAGGATAAATTTATACATTTCAGGTGTGAAAGGTCAATGTGATAGTCAACCTATCCATAACAGACTTACTAGTTTATATTTTGTTTCCAAAATTGTGAGAAATGATCAAAACTAATTATATCTGATGATTCATCACATTATATTATTACTTGATATAATCAAAATGAAAGTGCCCAAAGGTCACTCTTCTGATAGCATTCTTAGCAAAATGTTGTGAGATTTCTATTTTGGTAAGTAGAGTTTGGCTTTGGCTGCTCTTTGAACTATTGCTTTCAAGGGCCAAATTGTTGTTTGGCAAATGAAACTATCATTTGGCAATAGGGTGGCTCATGAAATGAAAAAGGCAGAGTATGCACTGACTGTCAACATCATAACATAAATCAAATATTTGGAAACAACAACAAAAACATAAAAAGTTTAATTTTTTAAAATTGATACTATACAAGGTTTCCATTTATTATGGTACTGGAAAAAGCAGGTGTGTTTAGTGACCACTAGCATAACAACTGCACAAATAATAGTATCTGTACCTTGTATAATGAAGATACAATGAGTTTTGCATCTGCTTGTACAACGACTTAAGGAAACAAGCATCAAAGTTATTTCGCATTTGTAGAAAGACAAAACAGGGCTTCCACAAGGAAGAAAAGATTGGTGTCAGTGGAACGACACTACCAGATACAACCCTGCATCCACAACATCTCTTAGTAGTTGTTTCACTATTATTGATTCAGCTGTTTCACTATTAACTACTCATGAAAGGCAAGTAGTAAGAGAGAGAGTGGTTTACCAAGCTCAAAGCCACATAGCACATAATAGTTGACAAGCCTACTTGACAGCAAATGAGATCATTTTAGTGTTGGTCCATTGCTCTAAGTAAAGTAGACATTGATAAACTGATGCTAAGACTTATTACCACAAAATATATTATGGCTATATTATATTATGGTTGTAAATGCTGAAATGCACAGTAGTAGTAAATAGTAAAAATGCATTTTAAAGTATTGCAGTATTTATGTTACAATATGCACAATACACCATGTTTGCTTAATGAAACACACTGTTTCCTTAGAGAACTGAACAAACTGCCAATTGAAATGTAATATTCCCCTATAAAAAAGGAAAACATGTGAAGATCCATTCTACTAAATCAGACCATTATACTAGCAGAATATTGTCTAATGTCCTTCCTAACCTTGTTGAGATCTTTTCAACTGGACGTAGTAAAACAGATCCTGGTGTTTTTGATACGCAAAGCATATGTTCTCCCTGTTCCCTTATAAATCTAGTATTTCCTGCTATTCTCAACACATATGTAGACACACACATGCACACACAATATAATGTTATGTAATTCATATAACTGAGAACCTAAATCCTGATTAGCAAAATGAAGACTCATAGTTGTAGCATATGCACATGTGTGCATATATACTGAACCAGAGCAAAATCAACTCAAATGACCTTAAAGTGATTCCCCTTCCTTGTCTTTTCTTTAATTTAGCATCCCACAGAAAAGTTGATGGGAATCAACAGAATTAAATCTAAGTACAACCTGACTGGTTTTTAGAACAAGTACCTATATATTAGTTCAATTAACATGGAATGTCATCATCAGTGTGCATTACAAGAGGAATAGCATGTTTTAAGAGATTAAAATACATTCAGGCATTACCATAAGAAAAGCTGAACAAGTTTGGTCTATAATCAAGGTTAGTCTACATACTGAATTTCGTGTTTGGTTAGACTAACTGCTACATTTATTTTTTACATTTGCAAGACGCATCTAATCAGGAACTGTTGCCTGTTTATGACATAAATTTGGGGACAGATAGCAACCAGTTTACACACTAGATCTCGTTAATATATTGGGTAATAACATTAATGAATACAGAAGTGAAGCAGAAGTCTACTAAGTATTTTATAAAATATAAAAATAAATCTGAATGTTAATGGGAGAGAGGTAAGATTCAGTGAATGGTATTAATGTTAGAAAAAGTGAGCTTTCTGAGGTATCAGTAAGAGAACCCAAATGAACTATATCTTTTCTTGACCCTCTCTTGAACTTTTTTTTTGTTCTTTTGATCAAGAATCATGTGTGTGTATGCACTTGTGCGCATATATAATAAATGCAAAAATTATTCATTTGATAGATGATACCAGCCACATTTATGGAAGTGAGAGATGCAGTGTCCTTCTTAAAAAATATTTAATCAACATGTTACTTTTACTACTGTAAGTTTATGGAACTGGCTGCTATCCAAACATTTTCTTCCCGCTGTTCATTAACACTGAATTTTTCCTCACTCTGTAACACATAAGCATGCTTTTATTATCTCACGTCTGCTCTACTACAAATTGTTCTTTCTAATACTCTTTTTAAAGGGCTACCATCAATACAATGTTAATAGCTAAGTTATTATGCAATTTAACTATTTAGATCACATTACATACAAACTGAAAGACTTTAGACTTGTTTCCACCCTATGCCTGGATTGATTTTATGATCTTGCTTTTGAATAAGACACTTTCAGATTTTCATTCTTCTTATTTACAGGATTTGTTACACTTTTGTATCCTCACTCACAGTTCACGCTCTTCTGGTTCCAGATTTCTTTATAAGCTTTGGATTAAGGGTCTGACTGTGCAAATCATTATTCACAGCCATTCAGAGAAACTACCTGTGTGAGAAAGTTACTCTAAATAATGGGCAACCCAATCCTCAAACTGCTGTGACAGCAAAAATCTTATTTAAACTAACTGAACTTCAGGGAGAGAATTTAGAGGATTTATCTGATTTCAGTGTTTAGACCTGCTATATAATTTAACTTTTGAGGCATTTGAACATTTTTTATTTTTTGGTAATTACAGTCTGTCGTTTCATACTGTAAACTCTGCTAAAACTGCTAAAAAGATATGTGATGGGCATTTCTCCTATATTCGGGTTAAAAAAATGAAAACATAAGACTGAATGGATTCTAAGCCTGAAGAAAAAACTAGCAGATTATACAATGAAATAATTTACAGCTCTGATAAACAGGACATGTTTGTTAAGAAAAATCAAAGTAAGTATATATATTGCAGTTTGGGTGACAACAAATTCTGTACTCAGATTCATCAGAATTGCAAGCGTTTTTAAATGCCCCAAGTATTTATTTGCTTCTTTCTCTAGCCTATAGGCTGGTAAGTTTCAGCTGTTTTGGAAACACATAAATTAAATCAAATACCTGGTACACATCAGAAAACTATGTTATATAATAACGTTTTTTAAAATTATGAAGTGAAAGCCCATATTCCAAAATAACTATAAGCTATAATACTTTCATGTAAGAATGAAATTTCATTATTTTCTATGAAAACACAAAGCTTATAAATTCACTACTAAGAACACTGTTTACATAAATGAAGAGGTACTTCCTCATAATTAGTCTACTATTTTTTACACCAGAAATTTCACAAATGGATGTTTGTTCAAATTTGCTGATGAAAAACTGAGCAAGACTAATTTTACTATTCTTATGGGATTTTTTTTATCTTATTTGATTTTTAATAGTATACTTACTCCATTGGGAGGAGAGGAAATCCATTCCAACTCTGTCTGTTGTGCTTTAGAGTCCAACAATATTACTGAAAAAGGAATAAAAAGCCTTTGTATTACATTAGTTTAAGAATTAAAAAGTTTCATAACGAAACTGCATAGGAAAATGCATTAAATTATTTTTCATCTAAACTTGAATTCCAAAAGGCAGGTAGTTGAACATCTTGAAATTTAGCTGACACAGTTTTTAAGCAGACAATATTATAAAACAATATAATGAGGAAATGGCAGGGACTTAAGTCTGCAATTGATTTATTACAAATGATTACACTTTTATTATAGCATACAGAGGTACAGACGTTTTGCCTAAGGTATAGTCTAATATTATAGTGACTTTTTAAATACAAAACACTGACTTCATTAAAATTTCATATGCTATATAAATATCATATTAAAATGCAGACTTACACATATGTAAAAACAACTTACTACGGTATACACTAGAGGGAAAGTAAAAAGCAGTAACATAATATTATGTACATGCATATCGAAAATAAAGCACTATATGCAAAATAAGATTTCATAAAACTAAATACAGGTATTGAATTAGCATGTTTTCACTATCAAGTAGGATGCATGCATATATATTAGTCTGAGGTAATTACACTCTGATCAATCAAATATTAAAATAACTATGTATATAAACTACCAGGTTATGGCTTCTAAAATGTTCAAATTACATCTCACAGATGTTAAATGGGATTTTTTTTACCACTTCAGCAAATTGTAGAGTACATGCCTCTATTTTAGCTGAAAAACTGCTAGGAGGTTACAACTGCTTGAGTAAATTATCTAGTTATTAGCAGCAATCTCCTCTGACTCTTACTCCAATAAGTAAGCATAAGAAACACAAAGGGCCAATATATGGGTAGCTATACACATTTCTGACATTTTGCTGAATAACAGTAACATTAAATATACTTGTAAAGCTCTGGTGGCACATTACGTACATAGCGTCATAATACCTCTTTAACTGTTAGTCAGTGGAAGCGTGTAGATTTATGTATTCAGTCAAGCATTATTTCAGACAAGATCTCTTTTCTAAGCCACCAATAAAATCCTGGAATTTTATTTACTGAGATCTTTTTAGACAATTTTACAATCCCTAAAATACCATATTTTAGCAAAAGAAAAACAACCTTCAGTGTTAAAAACCCAATTCATATAAAAGTATATACAGCTTCTAGTTCTTGAAATGCCTGTTTAAAATAAATTCCATTAACATTCTTTCACAATAATCCATGGCTGTAAACTTAAAAGTACTAATATAATGCCTTAAATAACAGTTAGAATTTGTCCATTTATACTTGGAGGACACCAAGAAGGTCATACCTTTCTTTCTTCATAAGTAAAAATATCCTTTAGAACTTTGGAAATAGATGCTTTAGCTGTTGTCTATGTAATGAACTAACAAGACCGATTGTCCATGCATATGAATTTTAGAGTCCCACTGTTGGGACTTAATACCAAAGAAGGGAAAATAAAAGATTGCAGCCCTAGACTGCAAACATAATTTAAAATCTAGCACCTTGTGACTTTTCACTTGGAAAGTTCAGACTCTACTCAAACTTTAAATAGCTTCTCATTTAAATATCTCATGCAATTATTTAATTCATCAGTCTGAGTATCTAAGGGACCTCAGCTAATCATGTACCTAACTAGGAATTGATAGATGCTGTGTACTGGGTTACTAAATAAAGACCATGCTGATAAGCTTAGCTAAAAAAAGCCATAATGCATGTTTATACCTCCATGTCTATATCAATACATAAACCACTTAAAAGCAGGTACA
Organism: Ctenosaura bakeri; assembly: GCA_948474755.1. NCBI lineage: Eukaryota > Metazoa > Chordata > Lepidosauria > Squamata > Iguanidae > Ctenosaura > Ctenosaura bakeri. Next base: position 265,249 of record CAOLHI010001143.1, on the reverse strand, counting down.
ATTCTCTAATTGCTCTAAACATGTTCAAACATTGTGACCCTCTACTGTAAACAAAATTATAGCGAAAGAGGCATCTGCATGTATGTGTGTGTGAGCAAAATGTATCTCTGAAGGTTACTAGTTGATTTATAACCCTTCCTACAATGCTTAGCCCTGAACAAAATCCCAAAATTTAGTGGGGAAAAAAATACTTCCACAGGTGCTGAAGGCTCCTTTTATTCACAGATGAGCACTTTTACTAAGTGATCTAAACAGGGACTCCCCCACACATACACATCTCAATGAAAAAAGTTCTTCCAGTCATCTAACCCAGATTAACCTAATTCAGTAACAGCAGAAAATGGAAGACAGTTTAGAACCTCTTGGGGCAGGAAGGACTCTAATAAAATGTGTAGAGCACACACTGGTCAATCCCAGCTGTCTTTTGAAGGAAAAAGGAAAAGGAGGGGACTTACTGCTCAACATCTCAACAATAAAAGGCAGACCTGAACTCTTCTGCCTTTCAAAGCTTGTGGTGCTACTTAAAACTAATAGCAGCTAGTCACTAAAGATTTCCAGGAAACTGTTAGTCATTGCAATCTTTTCTGTCTGTCCCATGAAGCTATATGCAGCTTAGTCCATTTTGGCTTCTCATGTTTTCTTCTTCCCAAAGACTCATGGTTCTGTCCTGAGCATAATTTACACACGTAAAAGATGATGCCATGACAAAAACCCAACCAACACTGGAAGCTTTTGATAGATATCATGATCTACAGTGTGTGTTCACACAGCTTTTAATGGCTGTTCAACTCATTTCCCCCAAATCCATCCATACTTTTTTTTCCTTCTGCTGCTGCTCCTGTTCACTTGGAGCTGCCACATCCCACTGGTTCAAAGCTTATGGGGAGCCCTACCATCTGTTTTGGCTCACACATGCTCTAATCCTATGCCGAGTCAACCTGAGAGGAGTAAGGAAGAGAAACAAAATCAGGCCAGTGCCCACTTTAGGGTAATACAACACAAGGCTCTCTCTGTGGTTGGCTTAGGACTGCCTCTTCAGAATTTGTCAGTAGTAAATGTGCAAATGTCACTTTGCACATGGTTGGCAGCACTCTATTACTATATCCCTGTCTCCTAGGCCTCAACCCCAGTAGTAAAAACAGACTAAAGGACAAAGCCTTGCCCTGGGGAACAAAGGAAATCTCACACACACACACACAACTATAGTCCTCAGCGACACTCCCTGCACCACCAAAGGAGACATGAAGTTTTAAGGACTTCAGGCATTCCTTTGCCTGCTAATCAGAGAGGGCGGGAAAAGGCAAGGCAAGAGTCTCCCTCAGGCTGGGCTACTTTCTCTCCCCCGCAGCTGGCGGCCCTGAGAACGCTCCGGTGTGGCCAGACTTGGACAAGCCAGCGGCATCTCGTGTCCACGCAGGACGCCTCCTTCCTCCCACCCAGCCACCCCCACGCCGGCCGCCGCCTTCTCTCTCCCGACTGAGGCGGCCGGCGCAGCGCAAAGAAGCCTCGTCTCTCTCTCTCCATCCTCCTGGGAAAGCTCGACGCCCGAACGCTCGGAGGGGCTGGTTCCGCCACAGCAAAAGCTTCCCGCGCTTCTCCTGGCAAAGCAGCTCGGACGCTCTGGCTGCACCCCCCCCGCGACACACACACACACACACACACAAACTGTGCTTGGGGCTTTTATTTATTTTTATTTTTTTTACATTGTGGCTTTTAGCCGACTGTGGGATGGGTCTTGTTTTTAAATGAGGGGGCTGCTTACGACTAAAGAGACCTCACTCTCAGTATCTTTTCCCTCCTCGAGCAAACGGGCTCCTCAGAGGTCAGCAGGAGGACTGGACAACAAGACGCCCTCTCCCCACGCTCGCCTTGGCTCTGCCACCCCCACCCCATCATAAAAAAATGGCGTTCCTCCCCATATTTTTAAATGACCACACAACCCCAAGTCCCCGCTCTTTTTGTTCTTTTTTTGGTCCTCTCCTCTTCCCAGGGAAAGACGGGCGAGGGAAACAAAGCTATCCTCGGCTGCGGGTTCCCAGAGCGGAGCCCGAAACGAGCCGAGGGCGCCTCGGAAAGTTGGGAAGTTTTCCGAGCTCGCCCCCGCCCCCAGCAGGGAACCCGGACCGACCTTCTGGGCCAGGGTTTCCTGCGACACAGACGCACGCATACACACACACACGCCTTTCTTGGCTCTCCCGCCCATTCAACCAGCTCTGAAGCCGAGCCACACATTCCTGCACGGTTCCAAAGGCGCTCTCGAACTGAAGTCCCCCCGGCTCTGCTACTTTGGACCGTCTCTGTCTATCCCTCACGCCCACCCACTCCACACACACACACACACACAGCCCGCGTGGAAAGGGCAGAGCTGCTTTCCACCCCCGCTCTCGCCATTCCTGCAGCGTTTTACCGCCTCCTCTTCCTTACCTTTCCCCACCTTACATTTTACCCTTTCAGATAAAACTTTTCAGGCCGTATAAACGCGGGCGATCCAGGCCAAATCCCCCACCTCCGCAATTCCTTCTCCCTGTCTTAGACACGGGCGGACGTTTTAATCGAGAGAGAGAGAAGAGCGCCTCTCCCTCCATCAGTTCCGACTGCAAGCTCAGAAATGCATTTTGCCGCTCACGCTGCCAATACTTTTAAATAGGAAAAGGGGAAAGCGAAAGAGCAAGGGAGGAAAACATTGTAGCCTCGACTGAATGTTCCCAGCATCTCAGATGGTGCTTCCCCCCGCCCAAAGCCAGAAACCAGGCGTCCTTCACACCTCTGGCGAACTGCTTCCTATGAGGCGCCCCTTCGTGAGTATGTGTGGGCATGAAGCTTAGGCCGTTTCCGCGCTAGGCTCTTATAGCGCGATGATTCCACTTTCAACATCCCATGGAATCCTGGGGTTTGCAGTTTCGGGAGGGGCCGTCCGGCCCCTCCCGAAACTGCAAACCCCAGGATTCCATGGGATGTTGAAAGTGGAATCATCGCGCTATAAGAGTCCAGTGCGGAAATGGCCTGATGGATGGGGATTTTCGAAAAGCCGCTTGCCATTCAGAGGGAAATGTTCACCCCTTGCTCTACAGAGAGGCATATTACTATGCACAGAAGCGGGGGGGGGAGTGGGGATGTATCTCCTGCCGCATCGCTGTGCACAAGAGTCCACGCGCCCGCCCGTGCCCCACTGGCGCGGCTCTGCATCTGCGAGGCGAAACAGTTCGACAGGAGTAGCCTCCGCTTGCTCCACTTCTCGCCCTCTCGGGAGATGCCGATCGCGCCATGGCCCCCAAGGGAACAAGTGGACTTTTATTAGTATTAGATGTTCCAGGTGACATGGATGATTTATCAAGATACCCACCTAACCCCCCCCCCTTCACTCAGCCGAAATCCTCAGAGATAATGCATTTCTCAGCCCCTAAAGTCACCCGCAATTTTGGCCAGGAGTCTCTCCCCGTCCCTCTAGCAATAAAACTCCAGTAAAATCGGCAAAAATAGATAATATTGTTCTGTTTACAGGACAGAGGACGGGAGGGGGGAGGATTAGGCTGCTCATATCAAGGCCAAGGTAAGTTGCAGCCTAATCAGGACTGAAGAACCTCACCAGGGACCCTAACCATACCCCCTACTCTCCCTGCAAACACTACACACACACACACAATATCAGAGGGAAAGCATCCCCCGAGCTTTGCATCACGTGCCGTTTCTCGGGAGCCTAAATCCTCAACGCACCGTCTTCACCAGACACATTCCTAACCGGATCGCGATCCTGAGCCCTTAGAAATCTATGAATGAGTCCTCCTTTCACTTCAACGGGAAGTAAACTGGGACCGATCTGGAGGTGCCAGTCTCGCCCTCTCTCTTTTCTCCCCCTCTCGCTTTTCTGCTTGGTCAGAAGAAAAGAAGGTTGCATGCAGTTGCAATCTCGAAAAAAAAAGACACGGCGGTGGTGGCTTTAAAATGAAAAAGCCTTTGCAAAGGAGAAAGCAAGAGACAAAGTTTGTTTCCGGCATCACCTTACCTTCTTTCGCAGCCTGTGCCTCCCCCGTGTGTGCAAAGCGGAGCAGCCAGATGCCACATACAATAATCCAAGGGAGCCTACTTTGGAAAACCATGGTGCATGAGCTCGAGGTGCTTAAATATATCTTAAGTAGGTATATACATATAGCTATATATTCAGAGAGAGGGAGGGAGACGGTATACGGTCGCTGCCTCGGCTCCGGCTCCCGCTGCCGCCGCCGCCGCCCGGCGGGTATCTCGGGGCTCCTCCGTCTCCGGGTCTTATTTCGCAGCGCGGCCCCGCGGAGCTCTCGCCGGCCGCCTCCTCCTCCGCTCCGCTCTCCGTATTTGCTGCCTGCGAGTCTCCGACTGCAGACCGGCCGCTCGCGCCACACTCCAATAATATCAATAGGCGCGGGGGGGAAAAGGGGCCGGGCGAGAGCGGGGAGCAGCGGCCCGTCCTTCAAAATGATTGGCAGGCGGGCCCAGCCTAAGAGAGAGCGGAATCTCGGGTTCTGGAGGCTCCGCTGGGTGACGAATCGCTCCGGTGCTGGAGGCGGGGCTAGAAACGTTTGCCCAATGAACGCCGAGCGGTGTCGGGCGGTCGCTGGTCCTGGATTCTCCTTGGGTTGCTGGGGTTCTTCTCGGCGCTGGCGGGTGGGAGGGGGGCGTGGAGGTGGGCGAGGGTCGGGCTGCGTGGTGGTGTCCAGAAGTGTAATGAACTTTTATTCTGAAGGGAAGGCGGTCAGCCAGAGAATGAGCAACCTCTCCTCAGGGGTCTTCCTCTGAGCAGGGGGTGGAGGGAAGGAGGGCGACTCCCCTCGCCCCAGCCTGGAAGCGCCCTGTCTCTGTGTTATAGTCACTGGTGGCAGGTTCTTCCCACAGGGAAGGATGCAAAGTAGAGAAGCCGGGAGGTGTTGCTCCCTCTCTGTGGCGCGCTTTTTCTGAGGGTGAGGCGAACAACCTGTGGTTCTGCCCCGTGCAAAGCGCCAGACGGTCCCACTCAGGCCTCCCCACCAAGGTCACATATTCATAGGCGAGATAGCCACGTTATTGCTTCCAAAGTGCTGCTGCTTTGGATGGTGCGGGGAGTCAGAGTGCGGCTGGACTCGCGCCCAGTCCGTTGTCAGGGTTGAAGATGGGACCATTTCCGCACTGGACTCTTATAGCGCTATGATTCCACTTGCAACATCCTATGGAATCCTGGGGTTTGCAGTTCCGGGAGGGGCCGGATGACCCCTCCCGGAACTGCAAACCCCAGGATTCCATAGGATGTTGCAAGTGGAATCATAGCGCTATAAGAGTCCAGTGCGGAAATGGCCTGGGATGGCTGCTGTTCCAAGGAGGAGCTGTGGTCGCAGTTGTCCCTTCGCTTCTGGGTGGTGTTGCAGGCCTTACCATGATGCCATCCATGAGAGACCACTGACCACGGATGGGCAGTGATGACTCACACTAAGAAGCACCAGCTTCTTCCCTTTGCTCACCAGTTGGCGTCTGAATGACCCTCCTGGGCCAAATCCCTCCTGTTATGCCACCCACACAGAAGGGGTACATAAGCAAATAGAGGCTTTTATTTGTTTTAGTTTCCATGGAGGGAAAAAGCAGCAAAATCAAAGGTAGTATCAACGCAACACTGCTGCATTCCCCTGTTTCTTGCTGAACCCCTCCACCTCCCTATCTCCCTCCCACAACCAGCAGGGAGGATCAGTACCCACAGGTTAGCTAGTGAGAGGATAGGACAGATGAGGGCTGCTTTCGAAACGGGCAGCATCACTCAAAAAACAAAAAGTAAGGGAGCAGAGAGATGAAACTCTTTGCACGGTTTTAGCAGCACCATGGGCCCAATCCTCTCTGGCACGCTGTCCGGAGAAGTTGAGCAATGGTGTAAAAGCATGAATAAAAGTAGCATGCATTTGGTTTCACCGCCCATACAGCAGACCTTAGATGAGCGGGCAACTTACTGAAGCACATCCCAGCAACTTTCCAGGATCTATCTTGTGAGCAAGGGAAGGGAGGGATGAGGAGTTGAGATCTGCTGATTATTGCTGAGATGGTTCCAGTAACATCTGCACACACACACCCCTTGTTTTGTTTTGATGCCTTTCATTCAAAATAAAATGGGAATGTTAAATGACATGGCTTAAAACTGAAATCAGAGTGTGGGTCAGCTAAAAGGTATTGTAGCATGCTCTAACTACCGATTCATTCCCCCACCCATAACACAAACTTCAAGGAATTGTTTTGCTATCATGACCTCAATTTTCATCTGCTTCTAGCTTTTTATACATTATTTTCCACAGGTGATACTGGACATCCGTCAGTAACAGTCAGCAGTCCACTATATTTTGATCTGTACATTGCTCAGAATCAGAATTTTGCAAAAGTTTGGAACAAGTAGAAGTGAAGGAAGTTAGAATGTACAATATATGCACTTAAGTTAGAAGTCATTCTATAATTGTCAGCTTTTGGATTGCAATGTCAAGGGGAAAAAACAAAGGAAATATTCTGTTTGGCTTTGTTTAAAAAAAAGATTAAAAGAATTTATGTTATGTGAAGCCTTATATTTAATCATTCACTGACAGTAAACATATGCAAGAAAACATTTGGTTCTGTTTGTAAAACAACTATTGTAAATAGGAAACAACCTCTTTTGGTGGCTCATAATTTAAAACGTTTGTATGATATGCAGTTGTTTTTCTAATGTAAAGTTTTAACATTAGCAGTATTTTAGATTTTAGCACTTTCTTCTCTGTTCCCTCCCACAAAATCAGGGAAAGGATTCAGTGCTGACATAAATCTGTTTACAGTTTGTCATTTTCCATTCTTTCAGATGGAACAAGAAACAAAATCAACTAAAACAAGAGTAGGTTTTTTATTGTGTAAAGAAAGTTGTCATTAAAAAAAAACCACCAGTCCAGTGATGCAAAGAATGCCTTCTCAGCAATGAAAAGAAAGGAGAAAAGAAAGTAACATCTTACTGTTGATTGTGCTGGCTATCTTAGCGATGCCCTTTGTATGAATAGAATACACCAAATCTAATTTTCTTTTTCAGCAACTACAAGATACTGTTGTCTTCTGATTTAGAGAAAATGTTTGAATACTGACACCATAGAATATGAAATTATATTTGTTTGAAATGTGAACCTTACTAATATTAATTTCAGGATGTTTGTAAGGGTTTTGTTATAAAATGCATTCTGTATTTTCTTATGACAATAGACCATCAGACTGTGTCCTTTTAGAAGATTCTAAAAATGTATAAATGAAATACCTGTTCACATCTTTGAAACAGCCAAACCACTCAGGAAGAACCTGCCTGTTTACAGATGCCTACAAAATTCTGGAATGGGTGGTTGGGTGGGCAGACATATGCATGACCATAAAAATATCCATATAGAGATGGAAATACCACTCTACTTGAATACTGTTGTATTTGCTTTTCTACATTGGAATGCTATAAACTCAAATATAAAGTGCTTCTTCCTTAGAGATACAGCCAGACGTCTTGAGCACAGACGAAAATAATAGCAAATCAAATACAAATGCACATAACTTTTTTCTACTAGTAATGTAGCCATAGTTAACACTTACAAGATTACATACTTGACTCTCCTACTGAAACCAGTGGAACTTAAATGTGTTTATTTTTTACTAAATCCTTCCCTGTATAAAGGCATTCCAGTATATAGATTTCAACTAAATATTCAGACACATAAACTTGCTAGTGTGATGGTGCATGATTTCAATAGAAATGGGACATTTAAAATGTTGCATCTGTCTCTCAGTTGCTGGATATCTCATTCATTCTACAGAGAAAAGAAATATTTTCCTCTTTTAACTGGAGGCTTTAATACGGTAGAGGATACATTGGTATCACAGTATGGATGCAATTACTGGTTGTTTTGCTTGGTCGTTCTCCTCTGTCTCTGTTTTTTTTTTATGTGTGTGCATACATGTGGGCTATATGTATTAAAAAAAACAACAACACCTTGAATCATCATCAGTAGTGCCATCCTAAGGAAGCATACTCAGTAGGAAATAAGTCCCCTTGAAATCAGTGTCCCCTTTTTGAAAGGAGTGTTAAGTAATGAACACCATCTAAAGGTTACATGACGTTTTGTTACTGTGTCCTTTTCATAGCAATTCCCAGTGTAGATTTTTGTTCTGTTGGTGCACAAATGGGACAAAGTGTGGTCCTTGAGCTGAATGCGATCCCCAATGACTCCATCCCCCCCCCAAAAAACCTTCTGATTTTTCTTCTCCCAGGAAGAGTGATTTTGTTGTATAAAGGAATGCAGTACCCCCTTCCCAAAAATATCATCCCATCTCCTGAAAGAGAGAAAAATATGGAAGTGGACCTTCAGCCATTTCCAGTTTTGTTATATTTTTCACCTGGCATTTTCTTTTCTTTTTTTTACTGATGTGGACCACAATCAGTTCTGAAATTGTACCTTTTGAAGTTGTCCATCCCAGTATGAGGGCAATGACTCTAACAAATGAAAGAAGAGCACAAAGTTCCAGGAAGGTAGATATAGCAGTTAGAGCCAAAGCCTTCAAGCAGGACAGGCAACAAGCAGCCATAGGTTTATGCAGCTGAGGAAACCATAGCTGTGATAGGGAGGCTGTAGCTGAAGTTGCTCCTTTCCTGCACTTTTTCCTTGCTGGAAGGTTAAGGATTATCTCTGACATATCTCTTTTATAGTTTTTGTCTTGATGCAGATTTGGATAAGTGTTCTGGTCTCTTTGCATACAGCAGTGGACTCCTATATGCAGATGGCTGGGGAAAACAACATGCTTTCACTGACTAAGAAGCTTGCTGATGCTGGGTTAGAATTTCAGAAGGCAATCAGAGAAAAGGATCTGAGTTCAGTACTCTTAGCAATGCTTTTTGAGCAATACACAACCTCTCCTTGTGGTAATGAAACTTAGTTACACTTTTTCCTTTTGCATTTTTTTTTACCAAATCTGTAATTTACAAACTGTATAGTAAGGCGTGATCCCATTGATTTTTAATGAGCTACACACTACATTTGCAATTCATGAACAGTTTATTTTTTTGGTAATGCCAGACACATTAAAAGGGGAGAGAAGAAAGGGTGAAATGGAATGAAAATTCAAAGCCTATGTTGTTGTTTGTCTTCAAGAGACTTTAGGAGAAACCTATCACAGGGTTTGTTATGAATATTTGTTCAGAGAAGGGTTGCCACTGCTTTCTTCTGAGGCTGAAAGAGTGTGACTTGTCCAATGTTGCCCAGCAAGTTTTCATGGCTGAGTGGAGATTCTAACCCTGGTCTCCCAAAGTCCTAGTCCAACATTGAAACTACTACACAATGTTGTTCTCTCATTATCACAGTTGTCCCAAACTATGTTTGTAATTCAGTGGGCCTACATGCTGCAACATTTTCTGTTCGTTTAATTTTAAAAGCCTAGTAAGGTTAAATGGTTTCCTGCAAAACAATGGAAAACCTACACATGCACATATACACATAATTGACACAAATACACATATACTATATTTGACTAAGTGAATATGTGCCTGCAAGTTGTCCGTTGACTTATGGCAACCCCATGAATTTCACAGTGTTTTCTTGGATGAGGAATTACTCAGAGGTGGCTTTGCTAGTTCCTTCCTCAGAAATATAACCTATAGTACCTCATATCTGTTGGCTGTTTCCCATCCAAATACTAACTAGGTCTGACCCTGCTTGGCTTCCAAGATTAGATGGGTGCAAGTACCTTCAGGGTATTTATATATATATGCAAACATCCTGCTTTAGATCTAATTTGATCTATTTCTGCCATTTTTCTGTCTATTATAGGCTACCAGGGACTTAATTCAGCTATACGCTTCATATTCTATTTTATTATAACAAAATCTTGAGCATATTAATATAATTTTATATTTAATACACCTAATGTTGTCATCCTGTCTTTTAAAGCAAACACCAGTAAACAGAAGAATGTCCTTACAAGTAACATAGGAAGCGGCCCTATGCTGAGTCAGACTGTTGTTCCATCTCACCAGTAAAGTCACCTCTGGTAGACAGTGTCTCTCCAAGGTGTCACATGGGATTCTTTCTAGTTCTACCTGACAATTCCTGGTGTTTCTTGCCTATTTATCATCTAAGAAATCTGCTTAGCTTCCAAAGAGCAGTTAGGTTCATGGATGCTGAACACATCCTAAAAATATGTTTTGTTTATGTTCTCTAAACAACAACATATGACTTAGTTTGAAGTTAACATTAAGAGAGACAGTGTGTTGTGCACTATACACATATGTACATGCAAACTTCTAATTCACTTTGCTTCTGGTGAATTGCATGTCTTTCCATTGTGCATTTATATGTTCAATTCCTTTTCAGTGGGTGATTGTGGAGATTTCTTTTTTCAGTAACCTTTAATAATGTTTCATAACCCGTTTTGTGTTTTATCCAGTAAGTTTTAGCATCTAACCTGGATCGCCCTGCTGGGTAGTTGTTGTGTGCCTTTTCTAAAGAAGAAAAGATGGGGGGATGAGAAAGAAAATGTAACTTCCAAGTAAACTCAAACACCTAAGGGGAATAAGCTTTAACCATCAATTTCCCTGTAAAATTCCCTGCCAAAAAGCCACTGGAGGCTCCATACAACTCAGTGGGTTACAGCTCAAGCCCCATCAAATTAAAAGTTTAACTGCAACAATAAAACCATAACGCTCCATTTTGAAACTGATATTTTTAGTAAGTGAACATTTAAGCTCAACAGGCAAGTTTCTTCACAGTTAAAATGGCCAAAATCCAGTTGAACATTGGTAGTAGTGACTGAGCACAGATTCACATGGAACGTTTTCCACTCATTGAATCTTCCCTGATTGAAACTGCTTGTTATGTGGGTACTTTAGTGTTTAGCCCCAAAATTGTCAATGTATATCCTACTATAAAAATATTTTGCATATAGAATCTGTGAACAAGGTAATGCACAAAACTTTATGCTATTTGCTAGACCATCTTCTGTCTTAAAAGCCTAGCTTTGAGATCTTCAGGTGAAATGCTTCTTTTGGCCCCAAAATCTTCATAGGGTTTGGTAAGAATGAGCGAAGAGGCTATCTCAATGAGTGCTTCATACTGTTGAATTCATGGCCATCAGAGGCTAAACTGACTTTATCCTTATGGTCTTTGTGCAAGCAGGGAAAGACCTTTTTTATTTATGCAGTCTTTTAGCAAATGACTCATCATTGAGAAAGGGACTTCTAATGGGTTGGCACTGCTTTTTCATTCTTTATTTTTATGTGCTACTAATTTTAAAGATTTTTTAAAAAAATTAAAATATTTTAATTGCTAAATTTACTTATGAAATTGTTCTGGGATTGTGGTATATTTAATTGTGCTTCAGCATTATACCTATCTCTTCTGCTTTTATCTATATCTGTTTTAATCTTGCTATGAGTTGTCTTGAGTCCCAGGCCTGGGAGAAAGCTGAGATAGTCAAATAAAAAAAATAATCGAAACAGCTGAACAGCTTTCTCACCAAAGATATCTCTTTCCAAGAGAACTTGGAGATAGATTCTCAATCCATATTTTAATAAGCAGAACCTCCCAACACATTAAGGAGAAAACTGTGTGAGGTCACCAGAATTGTGCACGTGGTATATGCATCGGGCCTGTATTCAGCCCATAACTATTGGAAAAATAGTTTCATGTGTGACTATCAATTGTGAAAAATTGGTTGGCTATTACTACAGAAGCTATTAGATTACAAGACTGTGATCAAGATGGTTGACTGTTAGCAGCACAATTTTACAAGATGTATTATCATCTTTACATTTATAAAGATAAGGAAGACTTCCATAAGGGCAGAACTGCAATCTCCAGGATATTCACCTGACTCAGGAATTTGCTGGAGGCTGTCCGGTTGAGAGGCATTTCTGGAAATTACAATGATCTCCAAGACAAAGCTGAAGAATCACAAAAGATTGTCCAAGGCTGGCTTTTACAGAATTTTTTCCAAACAAAGATTTGCAAATGATGAACAGGACCTTTGAATTCCCATGCTGAACAGGGAAGGAGAAACCCCCTGCTCAATTAGAGATTTACTGTTTCAGTGAGTATAAAGAATTTGCATCATAAATATCTGAAATCCACACTCCATTATTAAAGTATTTGTAAACTTTAACTAGTGCCAAGAGATATGGACAGCATAGCATTTGAAAGAACTGAAGACTATTTTAAATGGCATCTTGGACTGGAAATAAGAAATAGACTCAGTTTTTCTAAGATTCAAATAATTAAGAGGCTTATATGTAAACTACATTTTAGAAAAAGAGAAATAAACATTGTCTATGACAGTGGAACTCAAGTAGAAAGTGTTTTATAACATATCATATAAGGTATCATAAAATTGGCCACTAGAAAAATGTCCAGAATGCAGACCTGGTCAAGCTGAACTTATGCTAACAAAAATTCAATTCAATATCAGAAATCTCTAACAATATTTTAGATCTGAATAAACATGTGACAGAGAATGAAAGTTTAGAAACAAAAGTGTGTGCAGAAACTGGACTTGTTAAGATTAGATATTATAGGATAAATACACCACTTTATGGAGTTCACTGAAAAACAGTTTAAAGAAATCATGGTGTTGATTCAGAATCTCAGAGTCACTGCACATAAATATGAATGGGAGATCTCTGATAGCTCAAATGGAATTGGTATTTTACATCAGGATTTGGAAAAGGCACTGGACAGAATTTTGATTGATTTAAAATCAAAGAAAACACAAATTAGACTGATATTTGTGCCAGAAAAGTTAATTGAGTTAAAATAGCCAATTTTAAAAGCTATGGCAGATCTTACAAGCTGTTCAGTTAAATGGCTTGAGAAGTAGATTGAAGCAATATATAGGTGAAACTCTGCTTATGCACAGAGGGAAAAAATCCCAGAGATTTGATCATTCACTTCACACAGAAAAAAGTCAGAGATAAAATATGGACGGCACATTTTTAAAAAGCTGAAAATAAATGACAATGAAATAATTATGTTGAAAGAAATTTCAGAAAGGATGCTGAAGATACTTAGGGAACACACATTTTTGGTGGAGGTGCTCAGAAAAAAAAAGACATAGACTTTGGCTGGATAGTATCAGCAGGCTTGATATCCATTTATGCAGATAATAAATATACAATAAATTTTCTGGAGATAACAAGAGATCCATTCAAATAGTTGAAGGAGGAGGCCCCAGAAGGACATAACTAAAAGGCTAAGTGCTGTTAGGAAGAAATAAAAATAACTATTTAAGAAGATATTTTAATAAAACAATCAAAATGAATCTGAAAATAGTCCCATGGAATGTAAATGGACTAAATTCACTGCAGAAAACAGGGAAAAAAGCACTTCCTTAAAAAAATGTGAAATTATTGTGGAAGAAAATGAAACTGTTATCTTTTGCATAATAGAAGTTATAGACCTAGAATTTGTGTCTGCAAACAAGAACAAAAGAAATGGAGTAATCTTTTGTATAAACCTTACAACTTAAATTGATATGTGAAGATCTACAAGGCAGATATGTAATTGTGCAAATCAACTGGAATGGCAAGATAATGCATTTAATGGAATTTATGCCCTAAAGAAATCAAACCTTTATGAAAATTTATTAAGAAAGATATCAGAATTGGACTTGAAAAATTAATTTGCATGAATGATTTAAACAGAGTTGTTGATTCTAATAGATAAAGATTCCATTAAAGGAATTAAGGAAGACCAAGGCAGACAACCCAGAACCTTTCTTAAAATATTAAAAGTAATTTGTGTGATAAGATGGCTGAAGATATTTGCAGCCAAATTCCAGAGGCTATCTTTTCTTTTCTTTTTTTCAAATTGTCATGAATCTTTCTCTAGAATAGATATGTTTTGAATTTCTAAGAATATGGCTAAAGAGAATAGATATTTTGCCAAAAATATTTCCAGACCATAATCTCACCATGGTGTTTCTGTAAACAGTGCAATTGCAGTTCAGATGGAGACTTAATAAATATATACTGAAGATGGAATTACTACAATAATGTAAATAAGAATTAAGGAAACTCTTTGAGCTGAATTTAAATAAGGATACAGATGCCATGGTAGTTTGGGATGCAAGCAAAGATTATGTGAGAGGAGAATTTATAAAATATGGTTCCAGAATGAAAAAAGAACCAAAAAAAAAGAGTGTAAATTGGTAGATGAAATACAAAGATTGGAAGAAAACTCAAGAAAAAATTGATAAAGAGACTCAACAAAAGATTAAGTAACTTCAACAAAAATTCTTACAGTTTGCAGTCCAAGAAATGAATGCCAAACTATAGTATCTTAAAGAAATGAATTTGCAAATAAAGCTGGAAAGTGGGTTTCTTGAGACAGGGAAGGATAAAGAAATATGTCACAAAGATCAAGGAGATCAGCATGTAAGAGGCAACTTGAAAATATTGAAAGACTTTGAACAGTATTTAGATGTTTATATGTGAGGTGCAATGAAAAAATCTCAGATATAGAAAATAATTTGAATAGACTCCAAATGTATAAATGATGTGTGGAACAAAAACAAAGTTTGAATAGACCTGTGAAAACAATGGAGCTTATCAAAACAATCAAAAAGATTAAAGCTAGGAAAGCTCCAGGCACAGATGGAGTACCTTCAGTATATTATTAGAAATTAGAAGATGAGTTATTTCAACCACTAAAGATGGTGTGTGATATTATTAGGAAATGCCAGATGCCAGACTCTTTGAGAAATGCCTGTCTTACAGTGATTCATAAAGACATTAACAAAGAATTATAAACCTATCTCATTACTAAACAATGACTATAAGATATTTGCTACTATTTTGGCAAGAAGATTGAGGAAACATATTCTCAAGAATACCCATGAGGATCAAAATAGATTTTTGCCAAAAAGACACCTAAGGAGTAGTGTAAGAACTGTTCTTAATATTATTGAATATGTGAAATATCATCATGACAAAAAGCTGTTTTGATTTATTTTTAGATGCAGAGAAATCATTTGATAATGTTTTTCAGAATTACTTTTGTCAAGTATTGGAGAAAGTGGACTTTGGTGAAAATATTTGGGCAATAAAGACAATATATTCAGTTCAAAAGCCCAGATATTGGTAAATGACAATGCAACAAAATTGATTACAAGACAAAAGGGAACTAGACAAGACCTTTCATCTTTGCTGTTTATTTTGGTATTGAGAACTTTACTGAGAGATATCAGATAAGATGAAGGAATTTGTGAAGTGAGAGTAAAAAAAAGAACAGTACAAGCTGAGGGCTTATGCAGATGATCTTGTGATAAGACACAAAATCCATTGGACTCAATGAAGGCTCTTCTGGGGGGGGGAAGAGAGAGATTTGAGACATGCTCCAGGTGAAAAGTGAACCGTGATAAGATAAAACTATTGACTAAAAATATGGCCTCAGAAAAGCAAAATGAATTAATTTCTATTTCAAAGGGGGGAAAGGGGGGATTAAATAGCTGAGAGATACGGTTACAAGGAATAATAGTCTATTGTTTCAAAACAATTATGAAAAAGTCAGGAATGAAATAAAAAGAGGCTCAGAAAAGTTAAGGAAGTTAAATTTATCCCTTTTGGAGAGAATTGCAGTAATAAAACAAATATTTGCCAAGGCTTTTATTCTACTTCCAAATGATACCTGCCATAAGAAATGAAATACTGTACAATGGAAGAAAGAAAGAAGAAAGAAATTAGAATGAAATCTAAAACATTGTATGATACTAAAGAAAGAGGTGGCCTGAGAATTCTTAATATCAAATTTTATTATCAGGTTTGTTGTTTTGTATGGTTGAAAGAAGTGATATCGCTTAAAGATGAGACACTCTTGCAGATTGAAGATCATGATTTACAATATGAGTCGCATGGTTACGTTTGGTATGATAAAGTTATGGCGTATGCTGAGTTTGAAAATCATTGTATATGAAAGGGTCTTCTACATATTTAGTATAAACACAAGCAAAGATTTTTTTTTCCCCCTCAGGATGATAACAGCCAGCTCACCTCAGGAAACCTTTTTCAAGAAAGAATGGGTTAAAAATTGGAGATAATTGCTTTTTGATGACCTTTTGTACTTAGAACAAGACAACTGGAAATTAAATCAAATGAGATGATTTTTAAGGAAGGCAAAGACCTTAATCAGTTTTCTGATATAAAACTAAAAGATAGATTTAATCAAGATAAGAGAGATCTAGCCATAGAGGCTGGAGAAAGTGAGTTTTATTTAGAGTTGTGTAAAAATGATGACCTTGTAATTAAAAAGTATGCAAACAGTTTTAGAAACTAGAGACTGAAGGTGAACCAGTAAAAGAGTATTGAATAAGGTGGGCCCAGTTTTTGGGCACAGTGTTCAACAGGATGTATGGTGGGAAATGGTCTAGAGAAACAAAATTTAATTTGTTTAGTAATGTAAAAGAAAACATGCATAAAATGATGTATAGGTGGTATCTAACCTGAAATAAGTTGTTGAAAACATCTAAGAATGCTCAAAGCAACATTGGAGAGGTCAAGGAGGGCTCCTTTTCCCATATGTGGTGGACTTGTAAAAAGGTGAAAAGTTATTTATGTAAGATTTACATGTTAATGTTACCAGAAATATTTTTGCTGGGTATAATGGATAAAGAATTGGATGGTAAATGTGGATCACTTATTTGATATGTGATAATACTGTTTGCCAAAACCTGGAAATAGACTGCAGCACTAATGACAGAAGAATGGATTTTTAAGGTTGCTGAGTTAGCCCAAATTGCCAAACATACATGAGTTTTAAAAGATAAGCTATGTGAAGATTTTTTTGAAAGATTAGAAACCATGTATGGACTTTTTTGAGCAATAAGAAATCTAATAATCTATTGGTATGGTTGCTACCAATTCTGGTAGGATTATCTAGTTGGACCTGTAATTATAGAATAATATTTTTTTTTCCTTTTGCTTTTTTTCCTTTCATTATAGTTTGGCTTCTGGGGTCAGAGCTTTTTTGTGTTTCAGTAAGTTAGTGTTTAGTGTTTTAGTTGCTGATATTTTATTATTGTGTTTTAGTTTTAATTTAATTTTAGATTTTCCCCCTCTTTTTTCTTTTCTTTCTTTTCATTTCTTTCTGACTTTTTTCCTGAATGTATATTCCTTTGATTGTGAATTGTAGATTGTTTGTGTCAATTTTTTTTTTAAAGAAAAAAAACTTCTGGGTTATAAAGTACTTTGAGTTTTTAGAAATGGCCTAATATGGTTCTTAATATGAATGTGATTCTGAGATAGCTCTCTTCTTAATTTGGTTGTTTCTTATAACTTACCTTTACTTTACATATGCTGCAGTTAATTTTTAAAAAGCCCCAATCAACTAATAATACTTATCTTGAGGCAAGAATCAGTGCAAAGGGCTTACTTGTGAGTAACCATTCACATAAAACCGCTGAAGAACAGGAAGTTCAAATTCACTGTTCTTCAGTGGCCTTCAAGAGATTGATTGCTTCTCAAATTAGCCCAGTGGGTATTCAGATGTTTATCCTCAGCCATTAGTCGAACATGCTGGTGACAGATGAGTGAATCAATGACATTGACTGCTAACATTTGTGACTTACAAAAATGGCTCCCGGTAGCCCTCTTCTAGCAGAAGTTATAGTTACTTAGTTCCTTTATGTGTTTCATTGCCAAACCTCTTGGAATTTACAAGAATAACCATCTTGGGACATATTACTTTAATGTCTCAAATCACCAAGGAAGAGCGTAGGGTTATATAAAACTGGGAGCCACTCCACGTATACTTATGCTATTGCCACATATTGTGAATCATCGGCTGAGGATTTCACTAAGGGAAAATAAATTCTGCCAGTTTGATGCCCAGGAGGTTGCATGGAATCCTGATTGGGTGGAAACATGTGGAAACAGTTCTAATTGGTTGGATGGATATCAAGCAAACACTCATACCCCTTGGTTTGGTTTGGTTCCAGATGATTGGAACCAAAATGAAACCAAAATGAAATAGGTACCATATGATAGTTTAAATATATAATCAGGCAGACAGCACTTTCAGTTAAACAAAAAAAGAAAAAAAATGACAACCAAGTGAAAAATGGATTGGCAGGATCATACAATCTTTCAGGTGATTTTTCATTACCCTTTCCACAGTACTCTGAAGGATTTGATAACTACCAGAAAAATGAGAATTTTTTTTTAAACTAAAGCATTTTTGTCAAATGGGTTGTGTTGACTGGTATGGGAGTGTGCAGTCCTCCATTTTCTCCCTTTTTCAAAGATGTTTCTGCCATTTGTCATATTTTCCTTCTCTCCTCTTCTTCCATGTCTCCTTTTTATTTATTTTTCCAAACTCTATAGAGTTAGCAATAATATGGTAGGCCATTGCTTTATTGGGAAAAATCAATTCTTCCTCATACACTATGCCATATTACTTTATTAGACTCTTATCTAATTCAAAGGTACATTTATAAACTCTCTATTCCTTTGCTTTGGTTATTTCATCTTTTACCATCTGCACTGAGCCTGGTTAGATTAGCCTAATAAAAATCTATGGACCAATTTGTACAGCCTTTACATAATATTTACATGTGCTATGTACCTTTGTTTCACTAAAGATGACTCATTCCATTTGCTTCTCATCATTTCGATTGTATGATCCCTGCTCGTGTAATTCTCTTTCTGCCTTATGTTAAACCAAATGCTTTTTTCCCTTTTTCCTTTCTTAGTAATGATTTGTGAATGAGCTCTCCCAAGCAAATCATCCCATTACACGATTCCTTCACTTTGGTTCTTTAGCTCACTCCCACAAAAACCACACACAGTGAGCTCTGCTCTCCTCCACAAAACATACTCATGCTCCTTCTTCCAGATATATATTCATTTCTCCTTAGATAACACAGATTGTATTTGTACATTGGTGCATCCATTTGCTGTAAGAGTATCTCCTTGTATCCTCAAGTTGCTATTTATTTTTTCCTATTATTTTATCCTGTGTACACACTTTCACCTACATAATAGCCACCATTTGACAAAGGAAAATATATGTTTGCTTTATTTTAACCAAATAGAATGCTTATACTGTAGTATCTAGCAAGCCTAATGAGAGAACTGTTTCTGTCTGAGATTGACAAATTCTCCTGTCCAGTACTTTTTAAATAGAAACTCCAACATATACATCTGGTTATGATGGAGAAAGAAGGAGGGGCAATTATTATTGTGAAAGGTGATTGTGCTCACTGTGATGAACCCTGGAGGGCATAGTCAGCAGAGCGACCCTAGCAACAGAGAGGGATTTAATTTGATTGGTTCTGGGCGCCGTCCTGTCCCCAATGCTATTTAGCATCTACATGAAACCGCTGGGAGAGATCATCAGGAGGCATGGAGCAAGGTGCTATCAGTATGCTGATGACACCCAGATATATCTCTCCATGCCTTGGACAATAGCATCAACTAAGGGTGGCATCTCGCCTCTAAACGAATGCCTTGAAGCAGTAATGGACTGGATGAGGAAAAACAGACTGAAGCTGAATCCAGATAAGATGGAGGTACTCGCTGTTAAGGGCCCTAGCCCAGGTATGGAGATTTGTCAACCAGTTCTAGACGGGGTCACACTTCCCCTGAAAGACTGTGTCTGCAGCTTGGGGGTGCTCCTGGACTCACCGCTTCAGATGACAGCTCAAATTAATGTGGGGGCCAGGAGTGCCTGCTATCAGCTTCGGCTGATACGCCAGCTGCGCCCCTTCCTGGACCTGGAACACCTAAAAACAGTGGTGCATGCACTGGTAACTTCACAGCTTGACTTCTGCAATGCGCTCTACATAGGGCTACCCATGTGCTTAGTCTGGAAACTTCAGTTAGTTCAGAATATGGCAGCCAGGTTGGTCACCGGAAGATCTAAAACTGACCACATAACACCAATTCTGAAGTCCTTACATTGGCTGCCTATTAGTTTCCGGGCACAGTCTAAGCTGTTGGTTCTTACCTTTAAAGCCCTTTATGGCTTGGGGCCAGCCTACCTGCGGGATCGCCTTCTCCCATATAATCCACCCCGCACACGAAGGTCCTCTGGGAGGAATTTACTGCTGCCAGTCAGAACTAGGTTGGCTACAGTTACCCAGAGGACCTTCTCTTCTGTCGCCCCCAAGTTATGGAATGGCCTGCCAGAAGAGACTCGGCATATTACCAGTCTTGACTGCTTTAAAAAAGCAAGTCAAGACTGTTCTCTTCCGACAGGCCTTCCCAGACTAGTACTCCACCGCCTCCCACCAACTGTCCTCTTGTTTTTAATAGTTAATGTGTTTTAGGGGGGTTTAGATGGGTTGGTGGGTGGGGAGGATGGGTTATGTTTTAATTGTTTTTAATGTATTCGATATACATTTGTAGTACCGCCTTGATCCGTCGGAAGAGGCAGGATATTACTATTACTATTATTGTTGTTGTTGTTGTTGTTATTATTATTATTATGGAACCCAGGTTAGCCAGAGGGAGGGGCTAGGTGGGTGAGTCAGCAGAATGGGAAAACAACAGAAACAGGGTCTAGAGGGAAACTTCCTTCAGTGAGAGAGGGGGAGAGTAGGAGAAGAGCTAAGGACTTGTTAACTTAGGGAAGTATTTGCCTGTTAAGAGCTGGAAGTTCTTTTCTATTTGATAATATTCAGTTATCCAATCCCTTGCCCTTGTTAGTTCTTTTAATACAGATTTTGTTCTATTTTTTTAAAGAGCAGCCTCCATACAGTGTCTCTTTAATTTGAGATCAGTTACACATGCTGCCACAAGTGACACATTCATTTGGAACAAACCTGAAAACACTTTGCCCTATATCTGCAAGGGTTGTGGTCTTAGGGAAGCCAGAAAGGTGATTAAGTGTGGAGAGGGAGCCAGGAGGTTGTAATCATACAAAAGGATGCTGCTTCTCCAGGGAGGGAAAACAAAAAGCAGGCCTAGTCAGTCACAAGCCTGGCTGTGACACTCCATGCGACACTCAATTTTTCCAAATTCCATCTTTTCTTGGGATTTGAACATTTTATGTTCATTTGTGAAGTTGTCTACTCTAATTCCCAGGCAAGATAACAGAATACACCTTAATGTGCCAGAAGGTTCTACAGAGGGGGATAATTCATAAAGCAGACCATAGAGGAAGTGGTTCAGTAGCAAAGTTGTGGCAGTTATCTACTTGATGGTATGAAAGGGCCATAGGTGAAACATGATGTCATATTTGTGTTTTCCTGTCCAGCACAGTATATTTGTGCATTGTCATGAACAAAGAGGGCACTTCGCTTCCAAATGATATATTTCTTTGTTTTCTATTGTTTTCAGCACTTAACATCATGTTTCATTTGACTTTGCATGTACTTTGCAAGAAGGAGGGATGTCCTGATTACATAACATCTATTTAAGCATTATGAATGCAATGATAATTGTGACAATGCTGTATTTTACAAGGTGTTATAATTTATCATGCTTACAAGTACTTACCCCAAATTCTGCACAGAGCCTGAACAGGCAGCAGGATGTAGTCAAATGCTGAAAGGGCTCCAAGAAAAATAAATGGTGTGGTCACATGGGCCTGGACAAGAAGGCTTAAAGATTTTGCATAGTAACTTGTGGAAAGCTCCAAGTACTGTGATTAGCCAACTTCATGGCACATTCAGAACAGCCACCAAGTAAAGGTAGGAAACAGGATAGCCCTATACAGTTTAGGTCCAGACCATCTGAAAGACAGTACATGAACCTGCTGGAGGGCTTTATCTCAGTCCCGCTACTGTCAGTACATAAGAGAGAGCCTTCTCAGTGACTGATCCCTCGAATTCCCTTCCACAGGAGGCTAGACTGGGGCCCTTTTTACACAGCATTTTCCATGCAAAAGGGCACCTGGAGCATCACGTGATTGTGAGGAACAATCTGCATGACGCACACAGAATCGCGCGACACTACAGGGTCTGGCAGGCGCTGCTCATGCACTTTTTCATTTTCAGCTTTGAGCTAAAAATGGTGTGCAATCGTGCATTGCTCCAGGGCCCCACGTGCACTTGCCATGCGTGTGGAGCCTCTGGAACCTCGGTGGTCGCACTTCCTGCCCCAGTGCAGCCTGGGAAACTCCTAGGCTGCACTGCGGAAGGAAGAGGCAAGGCTTTCATGTGACCTGCTCAGGAGCAGGCAGCTCATGCAGAGCTGAGGCAGTGGGGATGCAAGAGCCTCTCACTGGAGTCTGCTTGCGTGATCCCCGCACCCCAGCGCTGAAAAAAGGTAAGGTGCGGAAACGGCCTGGGCTTCTCCCTGCTCTCCTTTCAACAGCAAGCAAAGACTTTTTTGTTTAAACAGGCTTTTAATGTATAATTGATCCCAGGGATGTTTCTTATTGGGGATGGAACTCTATTTTTTTTCAATTTCTAAAGTTTTTAAAAATGATTTATACTGCTTTGATTTGATGTTTTTCAATTGTTTTTACCTTTTTATTGTTAGGGTTTAATTGATTGTTTTTGTGAGCCAACTTAGGTTCCCCTATGGGAGAAAGACAGCATATAAATCAAATAAATAAAAAAATATGAGGGAAAGCTGTGATAAAAGTCTCTAAGGAAGTCAGCTCCTCATGTATCTAATGGGAAGGAATTTTACCCTTACAGCCTTTAGGACTGCTTAACTAGAGGCTAATCATTAAGGATGCATATTAGACTTGGACAAAAATTTGGACCAAATGGAACTGGGTCTCTCTAGACAAGTTGTAGAGTTTCCTAAGGCAAGGCAAATTTCCCTTGAAACCATCAGCAACTCAGCTGAATTCTGCCTGGAGCTGTGGATAGAAATTGAAAAAGTGGGAAGGGAAATGACATATTTTGTGTTTTATTTCTGTGAAGATATTCAAAGTGGGAGTGGGACTGAGTAATTGGCAGGTCCACCAACTAATCTGGGGAAACTTCTAACTGGATCCTCTCCTATGACTTGCTTTAGGAAAGTAATTGTGTATTTTATAATATCCTTGTGGTTGGAGAGAGAAAGAGAGAGATGTTGGAAGAAGACACAAAACAGCTGAATAGTAATAATAGTTATTAATTCTCCCTATGCAAGATTGGCATTGATGTGATTGAAGCAGTATACAGACAACCCATGGCAGTTGCACAAAATGCCAAAAGGGCACAAGCAAAGAACCGTTAGATGGCCATTCTTCATCAACACAATGTTTCACTATTTAAAATATATAAAATGGTTTTCAAGCATGATAGCTCCTGAATGCCTGTACCAAACTTTATGACACTTTCTTTCCTGGAAAGATTTTATGATGTATGCTCTTTTCATACACACCGGCCAGAATGCTAGGGGACAGGAGAGGAAGCTACTAACCACTTTCCCAAAAAAAAACATTTTCCTACATAAAACATTGCACCTATTCTTTTGAAACTTCTCAGGCTTGTCACTTAAGGCTACCTGTCATTTTCAGGTCAATAAGGTATCTAAATGAATTTGTGCATCCTTTTACTATCTTCCAAATAGAAATGCTGATCTCACACAAAAATCTCACCCAGAGGCAGAGCTAGGGTGGGGCAACTGGGGCGCCTGTCCTGGGCACCCATGTTGGGGAGAGCGCAATAAAGAAGAATCCCCTTGCCTGCCACCCACCGCCGTTTGCCCCATCCATCTCCACCCTCCATTCTTCCCACCCCTGCTGCCATTTGTCCCACCCACTTCCACCTACCATTCACTCCACCCACTTCTGCCTGCCATTCGCCCTGCCCACCTCCACCCACCCCTCCCCTGCCTGCCTCTTGTCCCGCCCACTTCTGCTGCTCACCACGCCCATTTCTTCCATTCGCCTCACCCACTTCTGCCCACCACAAACCTCCATTTGCCCCTCCCCTACCCACTCCCACTCTTGGTAGGATCATGGGAACAGAGAGGTGTCTGGCATCCATAAGGATCATCTAGACTAAACATCTCCCAGTGCAGGATGTCTGAATCTAAGTTCCCACTTGACAGATTTCCATGCAACCTGACTTTCGCAGCCTCTAGGGAAAGAGAGTCTGCCAACTTCCATGTGTTCTGATTGCACTGGGTGGTCTGAGAAGGGCCTGGCATTCTTGGAAATGAATGTGCTAACTGATAAGGCATGTGCCTTATGATGGATCTCAGACCAGCAGGATATGGTAGGTGTAGTTGCATGGACTGACTGGACTTCATTGCCACATGTTATTCCTGGGCTTTGCCCTGCGCCTTTAGTCTTCCAACAGTTTGTGTGTATTTGTTTGGGAACAATCTCTTATTGGATAGTAGTGCTACTGGCTGCTGGTTGGTGATTGGTAACTGTAAGCATAGTTTCCATGGTTACCATTGGAAGGCTGTTCTTCTGCTGAGATTCCTCCCTACACACACACCTTAGGGCAGCTGAGGTCACACCTTTCCCTAATTGAAAAGGTTTGTATTCAGCACAACTTCAGCCAACCTAATACTGGCTCATCTGGTCCTTGGCTTACTTGCTGAGTTAGGTTTATACTATTAGAAACCAGCCCACTCCACAAACAGGTTGCCTTGTGAGATATTCATATTATGTTGTATGAATGAGAGAAGGCTTTTAGCAAGTAGAGATAAATAATGCTTTGTTTCAAGCTTTTAACATTAAGCTGATATTAAATTAAAGTTGGTACAACAAATCAATAATGGTGATAGCCAAGGTCCTACATATTGCGTGTGTGTGTGTGTGTGTGTGTGTGCAAGTGCTCCTCCAAGTCACCAGTGTACTTATGGCAATCCCATGCAATTCATAGGGTTTTCCTAGGTAAGCAATAGTCATAGATGTTTTCGCCAGTTCCTTCCTTTGAAATATAGCCTACAGCACCTGGTATTTGTGGCAGTCTCCCATTCAAGTTCTAACCAAGGCTGACCCTGCTTAGCTTTCAAAAAAGACAGGATATGCTGCCTTTAGGGTACTTGGGTCCCTATAAATTAAATATACACCAGCCTAGTTATGATAAACCTCACATTGGGCAATTGATTGTGGAACAGGCTCAGATATTGCACATTGCTTACTTAGCTCCCAGCCCATGGTGTGCTTGTGAAATGATTGACTATACTGGCTCACTTATGCAATCTATGAAAAAGTGCAAGTGTTTCTCCAGTTATTTTACACTAGTGTAACAGCCTAAGAAGATTTTGGCAAAAAAGCAGAAGAGAAAGACATTGGAGGATGATGATGAAGAAGAGGATGGAAGAATTATTCCTTTGAATGTGCAGAGCGAAGTAGAAAATAATCAGAAGTCAATACCGAGTCCTATGAGGAATCTGTCAGTGTTCACCTTTAAATGTCCCCACTGTCAAAGATGTGGCTGGTTGCAAGGCATCCCTGTCATGGTGATAGGTCGGATAAATAGGTAGTGGTTATTCAGTAGCTGGCATGTTGAAACACAGATCTGTAGGTTTCACCATCAAAACAGAAAGAATAAGAAAAGTAGAGACTGTTGAAAGGAAAAAAAAATCTTCCTGGGATACATTTTGGAAGAAGTTTTCAAGTGCTCTCTAGAAGTTCCAAGATGCTTACTGACCAGGTTGTTTCACTTCACATGTGTATAATGTTGGTTTTAAATAAAGGAGTTTGCTGAAACATGTTGAACTGTCCTCCTCCTCTTCCTCCTCCTCCTTCTGTGTGGGAACCTGCCTTTCCATGTTATTTCTCCTTCTGATACCAAAGTGTGTCTTAAAGAAGTAAAACCCAGGAACACATCTATGTCATTAACTGAGATATACTTGTATCCTGACTAGAACAAAGGAGTGGGCCAGATGCTTCTCAGCTGTAGGCAATATAAGATGTCTTGTGTAAGCCCTGTACTTATTTGCCTGTATTTGGATGTTTTAATGGACTAGATGGCAATGGGAATCATAGAATAATACCATTTTGAAAACAAGATTTTTCTTGGGACTCAGACTGTTTCACTCTCAAAGAATCAAAATGCCTGGAATAATCTCATTTAACAATGAGGGTAAACTAGATTAATCAGGCTACTTCTTGAGCTGACACCTTCTGCCTAGAAATGCTGTTGTTTTCACACGGATGCCAATGTAGTTAAGGGCAGTGGAGAGCAAAGAGGCTAATTCTTTAGGACTTTACCCAGCTGCATTAAATGTGGTCCCGTTAGCAGAAAGAATGTCATTAGTTTGCATCAAAGTGATAGCACAACAAGTGGTAGATATAGCTAATGCATGGCTTTGGTACTAGTTGTATGCCAATGTAATGCTGCATAAGCTGTAGAACTTTAGATGGACTGTTTAATTCAGATCAGAAAGCATATCTCATGATAGCACAGGAAGAAAAGTAAATGAAGGAAAACCAAATGATTAAATGCTTGGTAACCTTTGTTGGCAATCTTCAGGAAGTGTACAATTTTTTCTAATTCATCATACTCTGTATTTATTAGTAATTAGTAAATTAATGGGCTTCTGAAAAGAATTCATTACCCTTTTTACACACACCAGTACTTACAGATCATTTATTCATCTGTGTTATCTAGTGTGACTAAAAACATCTGTAATAACGTTGTTAAACACCAATTAATAAACAATCCACATCACAAATAAAAAAGAAACTAGCAACAACAACAGCAACAAAACACCAACAATTTTTTTTTAAAAGTAACTCCATCCTGAACATTGGGAAATAAATTGCGTTACTTCAGTGAGGGACTGAACTTCAGAACAAAGTTGTGTGAGACCTGAAACTGCCAACGTAAAATCTGTCTTCCCTTGTAAAGAATGACAGCCAAATAGGATATAGATGTGTTTGTGTGTGTGTGTATGCATGTGTGCATGTATCTCCCCTCCTGTGGAACTTTATTAACATTTCTTTTTATCATGATGCTGTCCTCCTTAAGAAGCATGTTAGCAAGCCAATTTGTTTATGTTAAGACAAACTAGTTTTGCCACCAAAACTGCATTTACTCAGCATATATAACATTTAGAGCTCTTGAGACAACTAGGGTATTTTTGCATATTTATATTCTCTAGGTAATTAACTTTAGAGTCGTCTCAAGCCTGGGATCTTCTTTATTGATTAAAGGGCAATGTATTAAAGTTGTGGTTGTATGTAATAACTCCCTGTCCCAAGAAGTGTGTTTTTGATGTCAGTAACATGCAGAAAATTGTGATGTGACAGAAATTGAAATAGCTGTAACTGGAAACAAGAATGTCTCAAAATTTTGGCAAAATGAAACCATATATTTGTACAGTATATTACTCTAGTTAATGTAAAGGGAACAACAAATGGAAACTTTCAGAAAGGCTATCTTCAGAGCATCTTAAATCACAGACGCCGTCACACAAACCTTTCTAAGACAGCTCTATCCCTAAATATTTGTCTGTTTGCCCATAGCTTATTAATGTTACACATAGGCTGAAGTTAATTGTTCATACAAGAGATTGTTCTTTAAAAATGAAAACAATGAACATGCTGTAATTTATCTGCAATACTCAGTCAGTTTAGCATTACGTGCATCAGCCTGTGAAAGCCTGATCAAAGCCTTTAGATCATATGAATGGCTATCGCCAGTCCTCTTACTCCTATGTAACTGCAAGCAGGACTCTTGTCCAGTTGAGGTTTCCTTTCCCCACTCCTAGCTTGGTTTATAACTTCAGTAGTCAACTGGTATACGAAACAACAATGTTCGATTGTTTTGCTGGCTTAAGAA
The DNA here is from genome assembly GCA_948474755.1 of Ctenosaura bakeri. NCBI lineage: Eukaryota > Metazoa > Chordata > Lepidosauria > Squamata > Iguanidae > Ctenosaura > Ctenosaura bakeri. The sequence continues at coordinate 237,604 of CAOLHI010001143.1, read as the reverse complement.
ATTAGAACTTGTTCTAAACCAGAATGCTTTGTTTATATATAACAAGAAGCCAAGATCTCAGACAAGGCCAACTACTGTAAGTTTGGTAACTGTGGCCATTTCCGCACTACAGTGTTAAAGTGCTGCTATTCCACTATCAACCTCCGACGGAATTCTGGGGTTTGTAGTTTAGGGAAAGGCACTTCAAATTCTCAGCCAAAGAGCTCTTTGGTCTCACTAAACTACAAACCCCAGAATTCCACAGGGCGTTGAAAGTGGAATAGCAGCACTTTAACACTGTAGTGCGGAAATGGCTGTGTTTGCCCCAGGGTGTCTCAGAAGAGGATTGGGCTGAGAAGGATGTGCAAACTTGAGGCACTGCAAACAGTCATGTGTGTTAATGCTAAATTTTAACTTAGCATTAAATGCAAATATGGCCTATAGGAGGCCTAAAGTTAATTGCACATTATATGCAAACATTAGGAATGTACAAACTGTCAATTTTGCTTCTTTTTTTTCACATTCAGCTTTAAAAAAAAACAAACCTAAGTTGATTCCATTCCATTTATGAAAAAAATTGGAAATATTTTATTTAAAAAAAAATTAGCCAAAGGAAATTCTAATTTTTGTGCTAGCTAAATTCAGAAGGTCTGCTTCTCCCCAGTAAGGAAAGAACAATGTTGTACATCAGGGATGATGAGCATTTGGCCTTCCAGATATTGTTTGACTGGATCTCACATCAGTCCAAGCCAGCACAGCTAGTGGTAAGAGGTCATGGGAGCTGTAGTCTCAGAGTGTAGTTTGGAGAACCACACAATGTCCCATTCCATTTATACCTCACAGCCATAACAGTATTCAAGATAAGAATAGTATTCAAGATGAGAAGCCTATCAGAAAAAACATGGTACCAGTCTTAACTCAGCAGCACAAACTTGAAATAATCAGGGATTCAGTCCTAGACTCAAAAGCCTCCACCTGAATGGGCAAGTCAGTTTTGTTCAGCTTTTTGGATCTCAGCATCTTTTTTTTTGCTCATTTGCTTTTGTGTTTATTAAAAAAAATCCCTTTAAAATGTTGGCAAGTTCTAATAAACAAACAAACAATTAAATTCTATCCCTAGTCAACAGGTAGAGTAGAACTTTGAGGATATTTAGTTTTTTTCTTATCTATAATTTCCCCACACCAACTTTTCTGTTTTTAAGAACGTTTTTGCAGTACAGTGGGCCATCAGTTTCCCCTGGCATTTGGTTCTAGGAGTTACAAAATACGTGATGCTCAAGTCTCATTATGTACAGTGCTGTAGTAAAATGGCATCCTTTTATAAAATGACAAAACCAAAGTTTGCTTTCTGGATTTTAAAAAAAAATATTTTCAAGACCTGGTTGATTGAATCCATGGATATATAGGACAGATTGTATAAGAAAATAAGAACAAGCAATTTGGAATATCACAGATTACAAAGGAATTCTATAAGTGTTTATTCAAAACATAAGTCCTATGGGGTTCATCGGTGCTTCTTTCCAAGAAAACGATATAGATATATGTACATATGTATGTATATGTGTGTGTGTGTGTGTGTGTGCATGTGAACTGCAGTCTATTTAGAAGACTGCAACCATATAGCACCTTCTTAGTATATTCTACTGTAAATAGTGGAACTTCCTATGGAGTAAATAAGGATAAGATTAAAGTGTTAGCCAACCAAAGCCATTGCAGGGATTTTAAAATATTTTTTATCTCTTTGTCCTGGGATTCTGGAGGAAACTGGAAAGGGAGAAGAAGGAAAACTCCTCATCCTGTATAATTTACTTGCACTGCTGTATGTTAATTGGTTTTATGTGCTTTGCACATTAAAGGGTGTTACTGTTAATTTGCTGGCCTTAGAAGTGATTATCTGATTAATAGCAGTTGGAGTCTTATGCTACTAGGCTTTACCTAGATGAGGACTCTTTCCCCCCTGTTTTGGTACAGAACAAAGAAGGCTGCTACTTTACTTAAATATAGCAATTAAGTGCACATTAAGAAACCAACAACTGTTTCAGCTGCGGTTCCCCATAACATATGAAGCTGATGGAATATCTAGATAGAAGAGAAGGACACATATAAATTACTGCATAAACTAGCATTTTCCAAACCAGAGACCCTCCTTTTTTTAAGAAGATCTACTGTATATATTTGTGTATAAGTTGACCTTGTACATAAGTCAAAGGCAGGCTTTGGGGCCAAAATTATGGATGGTGTTATGAGCTGTGGTTATTCTTCAGAGAGGGGAAAGTGCTAGTACTAGTGTACCCTCAGAGGCCCAGCCACCCCTGGCTTTTGCCGTCTCCATTTTTCACAGCCAAGCATTCAAAAAGCCCTTTAATCTATTCAGAAAAGTGGATAGTTGTTTTCTTGGGCTTTTCCACCCTACACTGTTATCATGCTATTATTCCACTTTTAACATCCAGTGGAATTCTGGGGTTTGTAGTTTACTGGGGCCAAAGAGCTCTCTGGCTGAGAATTCCAAATTCTCTCTCTCTCTCTCTCTGTGTGTGTGTATGAACCCTATACTTCTCAGAGTAGAGTAGCAAAAGGAGAGAGCTTAGTCTGTCCCAGGAGAACCTAAAAGAAGCACTCACCCTCTCTATTCTGTTAGCTCTCCTTTTGAGGGGAAGTGCCAAAGACCCGCTGCCGTTTCCCACCCAAGCATTCAAAAAGGCCAGAAGCAGTGACACAACAGAGAGAGTAGAGGGGGTTGGTACTTCTTTTAGGTTCTCTCAGGCTGGACTAAGCTCTTGCTTTTGCCACTCTACTTAGGCCCTTTTCGCATTAAGGCTTCTAGCGCAAGCGGGGGAGGGCGGCTCGCGCAAGAAGCCTCCTCGGGGAGGCTGCCGTTTCCCCCTCCTTCCTTCCGCAGGCGAAGGAACGAGCGGGGAAGCATCAGCCTCCCGGAGGTGGCGGCGGCTCGCGCATCCGCCCCCCCGCGAAGCAGGAAGCTCGCGCATCCGTCCCCCCGTGCGTGCGCGAGAAAGGAGGCTGTCGCGTCTGTCCCCCCCGCGTGCGCGCCAAGCAGGAGGTGTCGCATCCGTCGCGCTAGCTCCCCACTCCACCCCTTCCTTCCGCAGGGGCGGAGGGAAGGAAGCGCAACCCAGCCGCCTCCCTGATGCTCCGCACAGGAGGTAAGTGCGTGTGGGCGCTGGGAGCGCTGTGCGAGCGCGGGTGATTTTCGCTTTGAGGCGAAAATCAAAAAATACGCACTCGCGCAGCGTCAGCCCCATGAGAGCGGCGGAAGTGGGAGTGCGTCGTGCAGAGCGATGCTCCCACTCCCGCGAGGCTCACGGGGCTGTCGCGCAACAGAAAGCCCGTGCGAAAAGGGCCTTAGAGAAGGGGATGGTTCCTTTTTTGGTAAGCATTCGGGTACAGTACTTCCATTGATCTGTGGATAAGTCAACTCAGGTTTTTGGGGCCAATTTTTCAACTAAAATTTCTAGACTTATATGTGTGTATATGCAGTATGTCCCTCCATGCACTTAAAAAACAACAATAAATACGAGTACACTGAGTTTTTCTATGTCTTAAAACAAGATGTGTTGCAAACAGATAACCCTTACACAGCCAGCCACACTGGCCTTTTTAAATGTTTCCTATATTCAGAAAAAGGACTTCTTTACAATAAGTAGTGTGTCATTCCTGTGTTGTAGCTGATGTGCCTTCTCCTGAAACCAGTAGATTTCGCTAAGAACTATGTGACTGCCTAAAGGCTAGGGAGATTGTTGAAGTGACACTTTAACGAGCTCCTGTTGAATTTATTTGCATATGTTCCACGAGTTCCTATTTGCTCTGAATATTTCTTATTGTCTAGCATTGATAAGTGGCCTCTGCTCCACTGCTAGCCATTTGCTTCTAGCAGACAGCTACCTTTCCTTTGCTTTTTGTGGGATCCCTTAAAAATATGCTAGTGTATGCATGCATGCACTAGAGTGCACTAGCTTCCCTTCATGCACGCACGCTCCTCAATGCTGATAACTGCTTATCCAGACAGAAAACGTCTCTGTGTGTTTGAGCTGCAGCTGTTCTGTCATAAATAAAAGTAGATCCATTGTGAAATCTAATATTCTGTTAACATTTTTAGGTTTTCTAAAATAGGAAACTGTTTTGGTCAGTTTACTAATATGCTTTGTGTTGGAAGCTGGTGCAGGCAGGCAGTCATGGAATAAATGAATACAGCAGGAATGGGTAACATGTGGCCCTCCAGATGTTTTGCAGCTCGTATCATTCCTCACAACTGGTTATTCTGTCTATGTCTGATCATACTTTTATTCCAACAATATTGGGAGGCCAGCTGTTTCCCAACATGGACCGCTATAATCTGTAAATCCCGCAGATTTGAATTTTCACTTATGTGTAATAGAGATGCTAGGAAAAGGGCTTATATGGTCTGAAAATAAATAGCAGAGTTACACATATGCAAAACTGCCCCTATTTGAATCCATTCAATGAAATTGCTTTGAATATGCGCAGAGGAAGAAAGGAGTGAAGCGAAGTAGCAAAGGCACAGGTGTGCTTGAATATTACAATCTCTCTTCCACAAAAGTACAGATTAATAAGAGATTAGCCTTCTCGGTGCTGATCTTGTTACTCCTAACTCATGTGCCCTAGTCAAACAAAAACTTTTTGTGTTGTTATTACAATCATTGCCACACAAGATAGAACTTACATCTCATCTATATGGTATTAAAAATTAGGGCATTGGATCATTTTACATCCCTAGTGTGGAATTCTTTGTTTGAATGCACAAAATCTTCTTGTTCATGGTTCACTAACAAAAATGGCATGTTAGCAGGTTCAAGTCTTTCTTTCTTCCTCATTAATATTCTAAACACATAAAGCATTTTCACCATTTTTCTCCCCTCTGGGACATGTTTAATCCCATGAAAACTATACTTTTGATTGCTCTGCATACGATGACCAGCTGTTAATGTGAACAACAAAGAAGACTACACCTCTTATGGTAAAGATATAAGTGAACTATTGAAAATGGATTGGATAGTTTGCCATCTGATACAGGTCACACAAGAAAATGATTTCTTTTCCCCTTTGAACAACTTTTGTTTCCAGAGAGTTTAAAATAATATATTTTCAAGGCTCTTGTTATTGATAGCATTATTATTTTTCACCAAAAGTTACATGTTCGAGAAAGTTATAAAAGCTACTGGATGTGAATGGCAAAGTATCTGATCTCCCATTCCCAGTGTTGTATACTTATGGGCTTGCAGGAGATCCAAGCTATAACTCAGTAGTGATGACATGATAAACCTGGATTATGGATGTTGTATATGATAGTGGAAATAAAGAATTTAACACTTTCCTTTTATGTGTGTTGAATTATAATTTTCAATCCTTGTGGTTTCCTCTTTGTTTCAGGATATCAGAATGGTTGTAGACAAGAGTACTGTAAAGTATTGCTATGCATGGACTGAAAAGGTGTTCTATAGAAAATATTTTTTTCCATACCATGTGCAAGATCCCAGTGTATGAGGCTAAGGACTAAACATTTGTGAACAGGGTATCAGTACCAAATCCAGTATTTGGTGGATCCGTTTCCCACCATGCGGGAGACCTGTAGTTAGTTAATCTATGGAAAGAAAGCTGAAATTTTCTCCACAAAAGTACATCATGTGCATTTACAATACTCTTCAGTTTCTATAGAAATACTTCCTCACTGAACAGAGGGAAGCCTTGGGTGGACCAGTTGTTTTGTTTTCACACTAGTTGCCAAGAAACAAGAGGAAGGTCTCTGTCTGCAACATGCATAAATATCCTGCAACAGCCTTTATTTAAAGCTATATGTCCTACCTCGCTGGGAAAATGTATAGGCTGTGGGCCACATGCATCCATCAAGGGAGTGTTTCCCAAATGTTGGCCCTCCAGGTTTTTGGACTTCAACTCCCAGAAGCCCCATCCAGGTTGACTAACAGTCAGGAATTCTAGGACCTGAAGTCCAAAACATTTGGAAGACCAAGATTTGGAAACCACAAATCTAAGGGCATTTTTGCACTCCACTTACCCCTCCAGAACACCCCTGCAATGATTTCTGGACCTCCAAAAGTTGCCACACCAGACTTAGATCAAAGCTGGGGAAGATATGACCCTCTAAAAATGGTAGAAATGCAATTTCCATTGAGCCTATCACAGCATAGGCAATAACAAAAGATCATGGGAAATGATGTCCTATAACAAATGTCAATGGCAACAAAGAAGAATACATTTCTCATATCTGCCTTAGATGAATAGAAGTCATCCTGCAAGCCAATCAGAAATCAGTTGTCCCCATCCCTACATTTAACAATGGTTTGAGCCTCACCACTGTTGGTTCCTCACCTCAGCCTGGTCACTTCTTGGCTGCTCTGGTATCAGAATTTCAACAGTCCACTCACGTTAACTTGGTATATATATATATTTAGAAAACCCCCACTAAAATTACCAGAGTTATGATGCTCTTAGATAAATTAATATTGCAATCGCATTTGAAATCCACTATGGGTTTATGGATTTTCTTGTCTCAGAAAGGATATATGCAAAGCTGGAAAAGAAGATCATAAAGTAACTAGGGTGATCAGGGGTAGGGACAGTGCCGTTCAAGAGAATATTGCATTGGTAATGGATTAGTTTAAAACAGAATATGATGGACGTAACAGGTACTTACACAATTATATGTAGTATGCAGAAAATAAACTGAGAAATGTTTTTCTTATTTTATCATATTGTTATAGCTCAGCTGAATACAGTGAAAATGATTGGCAGAAGGTCTAGCTGACACAAAGAGAAATGTTTCTTCCTGCAGATAATTAACATAATTGATATATATTGAATTTACCGCTGCTGAGTGATAATAGCTAAAATGGCTTTGGAAAGGGATTAGACACATTCATGAAAGCTAGGTCTACTTGAATCTATCAAGTATTCAGTCATGAGAGATCTGTGGAACTTCCAGATTTAGAAGCAATCAAATACTTGGAGTTGGCAATAGGAGATGACTATTTGCGACCTTAGGTACATCACTCTCAGCTCCAGAAAACTATGATAGGTTCATCTTAAGGTCTCCATAAATTGGAAACAACTTGACGGTGCACAACAACAATAACAATGATTTGCTTACTTATCTATTTTGTTAAATAGTTATATCTTGACCTATGTACAATTTCAGAGTGACATGTAATAAAATCAATTTAGCCAATTCAAACAATATAAAACTGCAAGGAATAATTTGAAAAGCATTAAAGCATATTTAACCATTTGACAATTTGACCAGATCCCTTTGGAAAAGCGCAACCCTATCCAGAACAGATTGCTTACCTGTTCTCCAGGCCTACGAGCCATCATTCCACTTCCCAGACCAAGGAACTGCCAATGTGACCAAGATCCATCTTTCCTTTTTCCTGGGCTTCTCAGAGCACCACTGTGGATGTTGAATAAGATAGACCTTTGGTATGATACATTCGGGGATTTAAATTTTGACTTCATTATCACGTGCAACTGCAGCAACTTTTTGACAGTTTGGGCACCATTCTGCACCCATCTAGTGTCTTTTTAGGACATTGTGGGGGGCAAACATGGTGAACACTACCCACAAACATTTTAAAAACAGTAGAGAACAATCACAAACAATTCTGCAAAGTGGCTTTCTTTCTTTTTTAATTATACTTTTTTTATTAGAAGAGAATTTTTCTTACCAAAGTAAATAAAATATATTCAAAAAGAGGGAATAAAGTATCAATTTCTTTCATATACAGAAAACACAAAAATATCTTAAATGTTAGTTTATCTATCATTAAATTCATAAGTTTATAAATTAATAAATTCATGTACCAAAAACTTCTCCTATACTTTATTATTTGTCTATTATATTAACTTCCTTTATCAATTTCACCTTCCTTCTTACCCTTATGGAGTTGTTATTCACTTTCTATTTAACTTCAAGACTCTTTTAAATATTTCTATCTTAACCTCTGTTAACACTACCTCTTATACCTCTTCTTCATTTCTTCTAAGTCAAGAACATTTTAATCCATATATAATAGTCAATTTAAAAAAATAGTTATTACACTATTATGTTCAATCCACTATCATGTCTTACCATTTCTTTTTGAAGAAGTTAACAACCAGTAACCATTCTTCCAAAACTTTATCGATTTTCCCTTTAATGCGTTCTGAGAGTATATTTAGTTCCTTCATTTCAAGGATTTTAATTAACCATAGTTCTAAGTTTGGAACATCTAAGTTTTTCCTTGATCTTGCTAGGACTGTTCTAGCTGTGGAGACAAACTACAACAGAATTCTCCAGTATTTCCTTATAAGAGCCTCTAAATTTTTAGTGATGTTCAGTTGAAAATACTACAGCGTATTTACCTGGTGGGATTTTATTTTCTCATAGGTAACACTTGTTAGAAATACCTTATTTTACCATAGAATTTAGATGTGGTTGAAATACACAGATTTAAGATCCTGTGTCTCTAATTCCCTAAACTGTGTTTTTCAGTACATGTAACTTTTGCCCATATTCCCCAAACTGGTCTGTATTCAGAGTTGTTTACATACAGAGGTTGGGTTTGTGAGGGGAGTTGCTGCTAGGCTTCGTCTCCATAGCAACTAGCTTATTCACAGCTCTCTGGCTGAGAATTCTGCAGGCCCCTCCCTGAACTGCCAACCCCAGGATTCTATAGAATCTTCATAGGCAACCAATCATATGAGGTCTTCTCGCCTCACAAAGCCAATCATATGAGGGCTTCATCTGCCTGACATGGACAAATGGACAAGATCACTCACAAACTTTGACTTTCATATAGTAGATTAACTTGAAATATCTCTGATATGGTTTTGTGTATTTTCTCCCAAAAGTTCTTGATAAGTGGGCATGTCCACCACATGTGATGGAATGAACCAGTCTTTTTCTGACATTGCCAGTATTTATTGTCACCTGTCTTGTGCATTTCATCTAACTTTGTGGGAGTTAAATACCAGTGGTAGAACATTTTTGTGTAGTTTTCTTTCAGATCTTGTGATGTTGTAAATTTATTTGCTTTTGTCCTTGAATCTTCCCAGTGTTCTAATCCAATTTTGTGTCCTACATTCCTTACCCCTGTTTTCACAACTTGTTTAACTGTTTCACCTTGCAAGTTCATTTGGAGCAATAATTTATATATTTTGGATATCATATACTGAAAACAATTTTCTCAAATTCATTTGGGTGTTGATTGGATTTGAATCCTTCTAACTTTGAGTCCATTTTAAATCTTTCAATTACCTGCATGTACAGCAACTAATGGCATTTGTATCCCAATTGGAGAACTACTTCTCTGGATCATGAAAATTTTGTTCTGTTGTTCCCGAGTCAAAACAGTTTTATATGTCAGCCACTCTGTGCTTTCTTCCAATTTCTTTCTAAGAAAAACTTCATGTGGGGATAGCCATAATGGGTTTTTTAAAATATATATTTTGTTTTTAAAATTTATCCAAATTCTAAGAAGAGATTTTTGAATGCAATGGCTTTAAAGTGACTTTTTTTCCAATGAAGGTGACAAAAAGGAAAGTCTCACAAATTATCTGGGGGGGAAGGTTTCCAAAGAAATGTTGATTCAGCTGTACTGAACTCTCACATGTGGAAGGAGGAGAAAAATGTGTGCCAGAAACTGAGCTTGGGAAAGTTACTTTTTTGTAGTACAGCTAAACTACATTCCAGGCAGGTATTTCAGCTTTTTATGCATTAATGTTCAATGAGAGCAAAACATAATTGAAGGCTGAAAGCAGTCACAATGCAACTATGATGAAGTACTCAGCATCAACCCTCTTTCCACATGCTGTCTTCTTTCATCTGTAGATTACCAACAAAACATTTGGTATTACAGTGGATTAGAACTGTCACTGTGTTTCTTGATTTCTTTGTTCAGAGTGTGCTCATTTTTTTAAAAAAAATCAAATATACTCATCCAAAATATTTTACTCACATAAGATAAACCAATTCTTGCTAGCAATTTTTTTTTCTACTGTTGGTCTGGTGGTGGTAATGAAGTGGATCATGCCTCACTGGGGAAAAGGGAAATCAGTCTCTTGAACTGTCTTTCTCTCTTTCCTTCTCTCCTACTTTTATTTTCTACCTGCTCCTTCTCCCCAGCACAAGCATCTGTAATACTAGGGAATATATTTTCCCAGGTTACTAGATGCAAATTTAAGCAAATTATATCCCTATCATTCCAAATGCCAGGAAGTGGAGAAGAGAGTTAAGAGGAGAAGAAAACAAAGGGAGAGGCAAGAATGGAGAGAGAGAGAAAGAGAGAGAGAGAGAGATTGACCTTGCAACATGCAAGGAGCAAGGAAGAATGTAGGAGAGATGTAGGAGAGTTCTTCAACAGCCAACAAGTAGAGGAGTTTGGTGGTTCCCAAGGAAGCAGGAACTGTTACAAGCAAATGTAAAACTTTTGTGCAGGAAAGAGCTTTTGCCTACTTTTATTCCTAACTGCTAGTCAAATGCAAGTTGAATTAGTACAGCTTGCCCGTCTTTAAAAAGATCAGTGAGCTACACAAACATTTTTAAAAAAACTAAGCACATGAACTACATATTACCTGCATCTCTCTTGTAATCCATCACTGATGAAGTTCATTACTACCTGGGACTCATTATTAATATGTGTGTCTGTCTAATATGTGTGAATATTTTTTTTAAAGGTTTAGTGCCCCTCCTGAGCAACTTTGGTAGGATGCCATTTAAGTAATAAAATCTAGTTTAGGACCCCTACATCATAAAAAATCATAATACTTTCATTAACAATAATACAGCTTTAGTGTACTGTGCAATAAACGATCAATGCTGTAATATGGTTAGCTACCTTATGTTACCTCGCGTAGACAAATGAGAAAAGACTGCCGAAAATCTGCATGGCAGTAGCTAGCAAGTTGTTGCTGTTAATCACTACTACTATTCATTGCAACCATTTACTTTTTACATCTCCTTTGGAAAATAAGTGATTTTAGTTTTAGTGGTAGAAGATTTTTTTTTTTAAGAAAAATTTAGGGTCCTTTACTTTTAAGCAGGCTTAAGGGAGAGCTTTTCATATTTCTTAGTATTAGATTTACTTGCTCAGTATATATAGCTGATGAAAGAGAAGCTGGTGATCCATAAAAGACCAGGCTGCAGGAATCCTCATTAATCTTCTAATAGTTTTTGCTGTCATCTGTCTTTAAGGTTCCTTGCCTTGTAAAGTATTTGTGGTGAAAGCGGGAGCGCTCACGCCTTCTACTAAGCAATGACTTCCAGCCAGATCCCAACAAAAAGCTTTCATTTGCTTTCAAACAATCTTAGCTTCAGTTGTTGTCACTGGCCCAGGTTTTCCTCCATGAAAAGGAAAGCATTGTTTGTTTAACTGGGTATTACAAAGCTGGGGGAAAGGAACTGGAGTAGGTGGAGAAAAAGAAACAGCCTCTTAAATCCTACAGTCTAGAGGCAGTAATGAGATGACATCCTTTGGTTGCTTTGGGGAGTTGAGGGGAGTTGACAAAATGAAGCATTTCGAATTAACTCTGTACACCAGTAAAAAACAAAAACAGGAATCTCAAATCAAGAAGTTTGATAAAAAATGGACAGAATGATCCATGTTTGTTGGGACCGAGTTGACTTAAATCTCAAGTGAAGACACTACATTGCTTCAGCATAGTGCAAATATCCATTGGTAGAGTTATGTTACACAAGCCCTATACTGAATAGCACATGGTTCATTGGTCAATGGCCATAGCTGACAACTCATTGTGCAATGTGCAATGTGGAAAGGCAATAAATAGAAGAAATGTTTGTTTACATGGTGCTCTGTGTACTTTAATTCACTGCAATATGTGCAGTGGTCTCAAATGCACAGATCTGCTTATGCCAGTGTCAGCTAGGAACGACCATTGTGCATTGTCAAAACAATCACTTCCCATGAGTAGCACAAGTTAAGCTTGTTTATGTCACAGGATTCTAGTTATAATGTCTTGTTTTATAAACTGATCCAGCATTGTTTTGGAATGCATGGTTACTTTAGAATGCCATTCAGAATAAATGTGCATAAGATTGGTCTACTATGCAACCATCCTTTACATGTTTATTCAGCAATAGACATCACTGAATACAGAGGGACATTGTTGTTGCTGTGTGCCTTCAAGTCATTTCTGACTTACGGTGAACCTATAGTGAACCTATCATGGAATTTTCTGAGGCTGAGAGCGTATGACATGCCCTCGTGTCCAGGGTTGCAATCCAATGCTCAAATCAACACACCATGCTGGCTCTCACAGAGGGACATACTTCTATGTAAATGGATCTCAATAGATAATTTCTAGCTGTGTTTTTATATGAAGACACTAAATTAAAGCACATATTATATTTCTGTCTTTATGCATTTTCCTTGCTATACTTATTACTCCATTAATCTGAGCATACTTTAGCCCTTCAGTGCTTCCTTTTACTGTGAAATTAATGTGAAAACCTACCTACCAAACTACCTAACTACCTATCCATCTATTTGTGTTAAGAGTATTATTGTAGTGTGCTCTTCAGTGACAAATGTTCCCTGTGATCATTTTATTCATTCATTAGTTCATTTATCATTTTGAAAAAACAACTATAAAAATTAAAAATGTATTAGTAGGATACTGCCCTGTAAAGAATAAGTAACACAAGAATTCATACTTGGAAAAAAATAGTATCCCCTAATTAGTTACTTCTTTTTAAAAAGTTCCAACTTCTGACCAGTTCCTGGGGAATCAGAAAGTAGATTGTGATGTAAGAATAAGAATAATGGTGATGGTAACAACAACAACAACAACTGGACTCCTCTATATATGGTCTTTAGCTACAGGTAAGCACTGTAACTATGTGTTTTGCACTGAATCCTGGCATTACCCACTCCAGTTCCCACTGCCCAGGCAGCAGCCTCTGTGATCAACAGGGGTCTCTGCCACTCGGACACTCAGGAAGCAGCTGGCTGCTGTGTCAACTTCCTTCCTGTTAGTGATTGCCATTGAGACAGGCAGAAAGAAGGTCTCTGTTGCAATCCTCCTGCATGCAGAAATTGCTCATGCAAAGAAAGTAAGTGGGAGCATCAGCTGATTGCTTCCCAAACGACAGTTGGTTTTAGTGGTAGCTTCCCAGTAAGTGAGTTTCTGGATCTTTCAAGGTCCCTGCATAAACTAGGGTCTATGTAGGGACTATGAGTACACAACAGTCACAAGAGCACAACTCCAGGATATGCATTTGATACAGGATTCCAGGAAACAACAACACTTTCTGATTATAAGGACAAATGCTTCATGAGAAATATTTGGGAACTGCTGAATTCAGGAATGTAATTTTGCTTATGAAAGATGCCAACTGGCACAAAATTGTAAATACATGATATTGTAAAAACATGACACAGGCTTCTAAATGCTTAACTCTTTAAAGTCTGAGTATGAATCCCTTTCTTATACTCACTCTCTTTCTGCATAACTTCTAACCTGCAGCCATTTTTTCTCCTCTTCTCTCTCTTACTTCTATTAGACCATGTATTTTATTCTGGACAAAATATTTTAAGTAAACCTACTTTTATGTCTTTTACAAAGAAAACTAAGCTGGTTTCTTTTTCTCTGCTAAACTCTGTGAGTGGATGGCTGTGGAACTGGGTGTTTTTCAGGTTATGCATTACCAATTGATTGTTCTGCTTGAGAAATCCCAAGCAGAGATCCTTACCATATCTTACATTTCCCAACAGGTGGAGGGATGCATTCTGCACGTCGAGATGGTCTTTAGCACTGTGCTCATTTATCGAACTGCAGGGGAAAAAAACACTAAAGAAAATATACAGCCAGACTTGAAGACTTGTCCCCTTTCTTTGATTTATTTGCTTACTTATTTACAGCACAGTCCTAAATACCTATCTGCTCTAAAATAAATTCCATTGAATTCAGTTGCCTTTACAACAAGATAATTTTGCATAGGATGGCAGCCCAACATTGAATGGTTTCCTGCTTTTCCAATAATAGCATCCACAGTAGCGTACAATAGGTTAAATAATAACAACAACAACAACAACAATAATAATAATTCTCCTCCCCCCTCCCCCTCCTCCTCTATAAGTGTTGTAAGAATGTGTCAGTCTATGGATATTTTGCACTCCGAACAACATGTCATGTTATTCGAGGACTGTGTGGAAACCACAAGTTGTTCTTAGTTTTGTTTTCTTTTATTTTTAAAGAATTTCTCTATTTACTATATCAGAATGTGTGAGTCAACACACCAGTTATTCAGTTTTTATTTTATGTCATTTCTTTCACTCTTATTATATTTGATTGCAAAATGGGGCAGTGAAGCAAGAGTTAAATGTATTGCACAGAGCTCATCTTTCCATGGGCAAAGCAACTTGTATACTTAGAATTTTCTTTCCTGAATATGTTCCCAATTAGTTGTAGAAAAAGGTGTAATGAAGTGCTCATCTGGACTGGGAACAAATCCCTTCTTGCCGTCTGTTATGTATTTTTTTTATTTATTTATTTTTTGGTTTAGAATTATAGACCCTCTGCTCTGTTAAAGGACTGCAGTTGAAAATAATGTTGAAATAGTGCTAATATTTAGATAACCCACAATAGCCAGGTAAGCACAAGTTCACAGGAGAAGTGACCACACATATAGTTCTAATCCCTTTTAGGAAAATCAATTTTACATGTTAATATTACAAGATAATTTAAGAAAATGAGAATGCAGGCTAATATGTGATTTTAGACTTTAAATAAATATAATGTGGATAACCGAATAAAGATCATAGAATCATAGAACTGGAAGAGACTCTAGGGACCATCCAGTCCAACCCCCTGTTATGCAGGAACACCCATCAAAGCATTCCCAACAGATGGCCATCCAGCCTCTGCTTAAAAACCTCCAAAGAAGGAGACTCCACCACACTCCGAGGCAGCATATTCCACTGCCCGACAACTCTGACTGTGAGGAAGTTCTACCTGAGGTTCAGGTGGAATCTCCTTTTCTGCAGCTTGAATCCATTGCTCCTTGCCCTAGTCTTTGGAGCAGCAGAAAACAAGCCTGCTCCCTCCTCAACATGACATCCCTTCAAATATTTAAACATGGCTATCATGTCCCCTCTTAACCTTCTCTTCTGATGATGTTGATATAAACAAAATAATAATTAAGAATTTATTTAAAAAATTGGAGCAGGAGCAGCACTAATCATCTCTTCAACAAAAATTTACTGGTTGCAAATAAACAGAAAACCTACTTGTTTTCTGATTCTAGTGTAATATTTTGCTCTCCAAGTAACAGTGCACTACACTGCATCTGTTTCAGAGGATCCACTAGATTCATATCACGTCTTATCTATTCTATTAATCCCAGTGAACATAGTGCCCCAAGAGGAAATACTGTAGAATAATTGTCATAGGCCCTTTCTGCAGGACAGTGGTGTCCTGGCATGGGGACATGGGAGGAACAGGACCCCAACCACATTTCTGCATGACATCATTGCAGTCCCACCCTTCTCGCATCACCAGCTGGCATGATCGCAGGATATATCATTGATGGAAAAACTCCATCAATGACCCTTGGTCATGCAAGACTTCCATCTCCGCCAGCCATGCAGAAGGGCCAGAAGCATGACCACGCACTTATTTCTCCACTGCAGAATGGGAAGAAAGCCTGTTACAGTGTGGAAGGAAGTGGCATGTCCCTCGCAATCCCTTCCTCAGGTAGCTCTTCCTTAAGGTTCTTGCTACACAGGAAAGATGGCTCCTTATATTGGGCCTCTGCATGGCTAATTAGAAATAACCCTGAGCTACTGTATCACCACATGAAGCAATGCCAAAAAGCTTTGATTGTTATTTATTTTCTATTGTACTTACTTTATTTGTTTTACATTATTATTTTATTTTTTTTAAAAAGCTCCTGCTTTCTCATCACATAGCATCATTACAGATTTTGGCTGTCACCCCAGAACAAATCTATTTTCTGGCTAATTTTGCACTATATTCTTCCATGCATGCAGGCATCCATTTATTCACTTATTCATACACTATTTTTTTCCGAAACAGGGACTCAAGGCAGCTTACAAAATGGAGTGAGTTACAAATAAAACACATATGTCTGAAAACATACACAAAGTTGTGATTAAAACACTATGAAGCTAGTAAATTAAAACCATGGAAAACATCCATTTAAAACAAAGAATAAGAGCAATACGACACACTAACAAGGATTTTACTTGTAAAGTAGTCAAATCTTGAAGTCTACTGGACAAAAAAATCTTCATTTGTTGCTTTTCTAAAAACACAGTTTCAGTGTCAGGGGCAACCACAGAAAAGGCCCTCTCCATTCCTACCAAATTTCTCTGACCTAGTAGTCAGTGAAAAGCCCCAGACTGAATATCCTAAACTTCAGAGTGTTCTGATCTAATTTCTCACACTCAACTGTTTTTGAAATAAATTAGATAGGATAGAAATGTCAAACTCAATTTCATCTTTGGCTGCATCAGCATTATAGTTGCCCTCAAAGGGCCAGTTGAATCTGTAAAACTATATAAATGATCTGATCTTTTATCATATTAAATAATTGCCTCTGCATTTTATTATTACTGATTTTTGTAATAATCTGTGCCTCTTTCTGCTCCCTACACCCTCTCTGTACCTGATAAGCCCAATCCCCACATTGCGGGCCACCCAACTGCCGGTATTTAGAAGAGAGGACCAACAGCCACCACTTATGATCTACTTCTACTTCTGACTGCTCCTCTGTCCAACTCTTGCGAGCCAAGCCATTGCCATGGTAACCCACAACAGTGCTCAGTGGACAGAGGAGTAGTCAGAAATAGAAGTAAATCATGAGTGCTGACTGCTGGGTCCCTCTTCAGAATACTGGCAGCCAGGGGCCTACAATGTAGGGATTGGGTTTGCCAGGCGGGGGGAATGCCACAGCTGCAGGAGAGGGCAACATGAAATAGCCTGGCAGGCCAAATTTGGTCCTTGGGCCTTGTGTTTGATACATGTGGGA
This sequence comes from Ctenosaura bakeri, assembly GCA_948474755.1. Classification (NCBI taxonomy): domain Eukaryota; kingdom Metazoa; phylum Chordata; class Lepidosauria; order Squamata; family Iguanidae; genus Ctenosaura; species Ctenosaura bakeri. The sequence continues at coordinate 220,587 of CAOLHI010001143.1, read as the reverse complement.
TAGGACATCTAACTCTGGATCTCTCACTTGGTTAAATTTTTCAGGATTAACATGAACATATTAGTAGGGGGACCTGATAGCCCTATCCACTTCATTGCTGCTCTCTATACATGGAGAATAATAGTCTGTAAAAGAGAGCCTGACCTCCACTGCACTTTCAATTGCCCGTGTGTTCATGAGCAACTGAAATGATCAGTCGAAAGACAGATAGGGAATAGGGATTCAGACTCTGCTAGACAGGGCTATACTTCCCATGAAGCCACAGTTTGGGTATACTCTTGGACTCAGGTTCCAGCCTGGAGGCAGGAGTGCTTTTGCACATTTAAGGCCTGTGCACAAACTATGCCTGTTCCTTGAGACACTGAATCTGGCCATGGTAGTATATGCCTTTGTTACAACCCCTTGTATTGGAGCTGCCTTTGAAGAGTGTTCGGAAACTTCAGCTGGTTCAAAAAGCTGCAGCCAGACTGGTTAGAGGCTGGTTATAAAGGCCATACCATGCCCCTGTGGAAACAAGTCTGCTAACTGCCAACTTGTTTCTGGGCACAATTCAAAGTCCTGGTTATGACTTATAAAGCCCTATATGGCTCAGATCCAGGCTACTTGGCAGACCATATGTTCCTTTATGTACCGCCCTGGGCTCTGAGATCATCAGAAGAGGCTCTTCTCTCACAGCCTTTCTGCACTACACTGTTATAGTGCAATTACTTTCATTTTCAACATCCTGTGGAATTCTGGGGTTTGTAGTTTACTGAGGCCAAAGAGCTCTCTGGCTGAGAATTCTAAATGCCCCTCCCTAAACTGCAAACCCCAGGATTCCATAGGATGTTGAAAGTGAAATAATAGCACTATAACAGTGTAGTGCAGAAAAGCCCTCAGTCCTGCCACTGTTGCAAGCATGGTTGATGGGACACAAAAGAGGTCATTCTCAGTGGCTATTCCTAGACTCTAGAACTCCCTTCCCAGGCAGGACAGCATATTATCCTTCTGGTGGCAAAGACCTTTTCACTCAGGCAGGGATTTTTTTTAAAATACAGAAGGTTTTTAAATAACAGGCTAGAAGGTACTTTACTGTTTTAATTTTAATTACTTCTTTTAATCTCATTTAGTTGTTTTAATTCTTTTGTAGTTTAATTCTGTTTCAATATATATACTCTTTATATGTTCATATATTGTTTTGTTTTAATATGTCAGCTGCTGTGAGGCCCAATGTTGGGCAAAATGTTGGATAAAATTAGTAATATTGATAATATCAACAGCAACTACAACAATAACAACAAACAACAACAATAAAAATGAATTCAAGTTAGCCCTGTCCTGAAGGCTTGGGTAGGGAATATTGTTAAATCATTTAGTTGCCTTCCACAAGGAAGTTTTAACAGGAAGGATGGCCATCGTAGTTTCCCATAGTTTCCCCTCCTTTTCCCCCTTAGTATTTAAATAGCATTCTCAGAACTCTTCCCAATGACCCTAAAAATAATTTCGCTATTATTATTATTATTATTCTCACAGTGAAAATGATGAACAGAGACTCAGAGTTAATATCTGGTTTAAGACCAACTAATAAATAGTAAAATTCAAACCAATGCCTTTCTGGCTCAAGGATTTCTCTCTTAGCCATGATATTAGTGGAAGATGCCTATTTTGCCTGAAGAGATCATCTATATGAAGCACAATCCAAATGTCATCCTGAGAAACAAACTTTTAACTTTATTTTCTACCAAAAAAGGTGGCTGGCAAAAGTAAATGGAACAGTTTTTTTTATATTTACAAAGAGACAGAATTAGCTATAAGAAGCCTCCAAGAGCTTTGGAGAGGAATGATGAAGCTGTGCCAAGATATATCAAGTTCATTGGTTTCTGTCAGCCAAACAATGGCACTTAGCACAAAAATATGAACTATTCAATATGCTAAGCTGAATTACAGTTAAAATATTGTGCATGTGTAGGAGTTTAAATATGCATATTGTGGAAAGAAGATGTGCGCACGCACACATGCACACATATGCATATTTATACACATACCAGTAGGGATGTAAATATTTGACTACTTCATCCTCAAAAGTAAGCAAAAATACTTTCCACAGTTTTGTCCTCCATGTGGAAAAAACCAAATGTTTCTATACAGTTCTCACTCAGTATTCACACATCCCAAAGTGTTTTGGAAAATTATTCAGTGCAGAGATAGTGTTGACTATTTTTGACAGCAGAGTTATGGGTTTTTTGTGTGCAAAAAGCACTGTTTCTAGACAGTCACAGGCTTTGGTGAAGTTTTTCTGTTTTCTGTGGAAATACCCAGCAGTTTTGCACAAATGTGTGCACGCATACATAAAATACGCACAAAATCCAGCAATCTTGAAAAAACATTGCCACAGTCTTTTTTTCAAGAGGGAGGCAAACCTGCTGTTTTCAGCAGTAAACCCCAACAACTTTGAATGACAACTGGAGTAAGAAGAAAACCCCTGTACAAATATATTTGGTTTTTTTCGGGGTGGGGGAGTAAAAGTTTGCTGGGTGTCCTGACATAAGATTTTTGTACCAAAAATTCTGTTTGTGTGTGTGCAGAAAAAGCAATCTTACACAAAAAGTGTGGCTATCTGGAAACAAGGGGTGGGGTTGCAAAAAGGAATGTGGGGTTTTTGCATAAAAAGCAACAGTTGTCATACAAAGAACTCACATGTTTTTCTGAAGAGTAATCTCCTGGAAAACTTCAGGAGGTGATGGTGAAAAACTACACAAAATTCTCACCATTTTGTTCTTATTCCTAACACAAATGATGATGAATATTCTGTCCATCTCTGTTTTACTAGCTATGGTACCCAGTGTTGCTCAGCTGAATCATTAACTGTCATTAATGATCATTCAGTTTTAACTGCTCTGAAGGATAAGTGTCTATTTCTTTTGATGCTTAAGCATTCCTTGCGTTGTGCATGAGTCTCACTTGTCCTTGAGAGAGCAGGCCTCTCCTGTCAAATCTACTATTCTGTACTTGAGAAAGCAGGCTGACAAGCATACTATATTGTATGAATGAAAAATGGTGGCGCAGTGGTTACATGCCAGTACTGCAAGCCACAAACCACAAGGTTGTGAGTTCGATCCTGCCGGGTCCCAAGGTTGACTCAGCCTTCCATCCTTTCGCAGGTCGGTAAAATGAGTACCCAGCTTGTTGGGGGCATGTATAGAAAAATGTTTCGAAATACATGCTAAGTTGTTCGCCGCCTCGATCCATATGGAGAGGCGGGATATAAATAAAAAATAAAAAAACAAAAAACAATGGGGATGCCCCCAAGGGCCATCCAAAGTGAATTTAGTGTATGCCACATAGTCTAAAAGTTAAATCATACCAGGATAAGCATCCTCTCCAAATGTGGTGAAAATCTGTCAAGTTGCTTATGCATGATGACAGACAGACAAGGAAACAATGGAGCCTGAAATTTTGAATAGTGTTTAAGAGTTACAGAGATACTCATAGTCTCATAAATCAGGGAGAAAACTGCTGATGTTATTTATTCTTGTATGTAGAATCAAAATACAAAACACAACTCTTCAAAATCTTTTCAATGGTATGAATAAATCTGTTTGAAGGAAAAAAAAAATGGAGTTCCACTAGAGCCCCCTCTGCAGTGTATTTCATGATCAGCATTCTGTCAGTGACACTGTTTTTTTCATGTGCCTTCAAGTAGGTTCCAATTTATGGCAGACCCTAATTTGGATCTGTAATGGTGTTTTCTTGGTAAGATTTATTCAGAAGGGGTTTGCCATTGCCTTCTTCTGAGATTTAGAGAGTATGACTTATCCAAGGTTATCCAGTGGGTTTCTATGATGAAGCAAGGTTTCAAACCCTGATCTCCAGGTCCTAATTCAACATGCAGACAACTATACAATGATGACACACACAAACTTAATTTCTTTATAGGTTTCATATATACTGTTTTGGTCATTGTGGAGACTGGTATTTTCTTGCTCCCTCTGCAACAACTACAGCTGGTCCCTAAAGACTCACCATATCTCTCTAATAATCTCCACCTCCATTGGTGGAGCTTCCCACCATCAGATGTAGTTTGTTGGCATCATATGCTGAGGCTTCTAGAGGACTTCAGAAGATCTTGGTGGAAGATCTCTTCTCTGTGTGCGTGGACATAGAAACATTGGGACGACGATATAAAAGCAACACGATGAGTCCTGGGGCTGATGACATAAAAGGCTTAGTGAAGTTCCGTATTTGGAACTCTTGGACTGTGTCTGACCAGATAGAACCTCATCCCATGTAGTTTATACCTTAAGTCAGACCATTCCAAAGAGGATTTTCAATTTGGTGAAAATTTCATGAAGGAATAATTGAAGTGTCTCCAGCAACCCCAATTGAATTCCCTCAATAACATAGCAGCCTATATTTCAAGTCAGACCACCCCAAACATACTCTCCAAATTGGGTGAAAATCTGTCCAGACATTTTCAAATGATTCAGTAACAAACAGAGAGAATTACTTTTATTTATCTAGGTATACACAAATGACAGCATAGGTCATTGTTTATAGAGAGCTTGGTAGAAAATAGTGGTAGAAACTAGCTGTAATACATTATGACAATAACATAAAATATAGTAAGTTCACTTCTCTTGCAGCATGACTGAAGCTTTAATGGTTACTTTTATAGTTACAGGGGCGTGACCTCCCTAAGTAATGGAAGCAAATCTCAGAGGACTGAACTGTTGGCTCATGTTGTACTCGAGAATCTGCATTATGTTTTAAAATTATAATGGAGACTACCAACTTTCATGGTCCTTGGAATCATAACTTATTGCTTTTTAAAGTTACCTTAAAACCTCTGAGTTTCTAAGGGACTACAGTAAGCCCATAGCATAGCTTATCAGACTTTAAGTTAATATAATATGCAGTCCAGGACTTGAAGGTTCCATAAACAAAGCTATGGGAGCATGGGAGATGTCCAAATCTTATGGCTGAAATACAGGAGCAATACAGAAGAATGAGAAGTATTCAAGGATAGAAAAAGTTAACAGAAAAAAAGTTAACATATTTAGTTAATAATTGGTAAGCTAAACTTTTAAAAATCCAGTTAGATTTATAAGAGGGAAGAAATAATTGCTATATTTATATTAAATTACAATTTATATTTCAGGCAATAACCTTCACTTATCAGAATGAAGCTGAAAATGTCATCCATGATCTTCCCACTTTCCTGTCCCTCCCTTTTTGGGATTTTTTTTACCTCACATAGTTTTCAAATGCTTTTGCAACTTTCTGAAGGTCACCAGATTTTACTGATACAAAGAAATACCTGCTTTCAGTTACTTTGATGCTTTATTATTTTGAGAAATTGTGGGAAGTAAGTGAAATTGCAACCTCAAAAGCCCTTAACACTCTTCATCCACACAGAAGTACTCTTGAGTAGATGGTTTAACTCTTGTGATCTCAACACTGCAGTTCCCCGACCCTATCAGACAAACAAAACACAAGAGAGAACTAGGCTGTGTGTAGAGAACCATCTAAGAAGTATAAACTCTGTTGCCTCTTTAGAGGGGTCTCTCATTTAATTGATTAATAATTTAATTAATAACATAACTCTGTGATGGAGTAAGAAGTGGAAAGATCAGCAGATACCAACATTAGAAGAGTGGTGGATGAAAATATTAGATTTTGGAGAAATATACAAATGAACAATCTTGATTAAAGAAGGAAATTTAACAACTTTTAAGAAAGAATTGAGTTTAATTATAGCAAGTATGAAGGAACATTGGGGAACATTTTCAACAATTGGTTTTGAATAATATATAGTTTATTTTTAACAGGTAGATATAAGAAGTGTTACTGGAGAATTAAAAGCAGTATAAGCAATAAATTTTCTTTTTGAATATCCTGGATGAAGTAATTAAATTAGAGGCAATTACATCCACCTAAAGAAGTATTGGAAGTTATTTAGTAAAAAACCCCTTTTGTAGTCGTTGGTCGTATTTAGTCTGTATGTAAGCTAAGTTGGTTTATAGAATTAGAATAGTTAGTTGTAGATTGTATGTAATTATTAGTTAAGTCTGTAGCATGTGTGTGTTTGTGTGTATGTGTGTGTCTCTCTTAGGTTTTCCCTTATATGTATTTTTAGTTGATCATTTGTGTGTGTGTGTTTAATAAAAATATTTTTTTAAAATCGGGAATTTAGTTCATTCTGAAACCCCAACTTAAGTGAATCAATTGAGTTTTTGAAAAATAATTTAAGTTGTCACTTCTCATTTGAAAAGTTCTAATTTACTTTCTAACTTAATTCCTTCTTATTATGTTAGTTTCTACCATTGAAAGTTACATAGTAATTTAGAGATTTGGGAGACCAGCAGCAAATACTGGGAAATGAATGAGAAACAACTGAAGTAGGAGAAAGATAGCGATAGATGGGAATAGATGAAATACAATAGTTGGATTGATCAATCAATGAACAAAGCAGCAGCATTTCAAGATTAGATTCAAGACTGTCAGAGTATATTATGGGTCTGAGTAGGACTGCTTTTTGTGAAGAACTGTATTTATCAGCAGTTGGCTGGAATCCTCTATCATGGTATACATTATGTAACTTTGTGTATACTTAGCTATGTAGGACAGGCACTAAGAAACCCTGTTAGCAAGTTGCAGAGGTGTGTAATGGGACACCATTGTCCCAATGCACAATGGGACCAAAGCATAACGGCACCAATAAACATCAGTCCCAATGCACATCAATCACTTTGCTGACCCTTCTATGTAGTAATGTAACAGCAGCCCTTTACTGGATACAGATGTTATGAACTGCCTAGTTCTAATTCCCCACAGGTATAAGTCCACTTACGAAGAGGTCAGTTCCCCCACAGGATTCTGGCTGCTATAATTACAACTGTTGCAATAGATCTTGTATGGACCTTTACTATGTTTGCATATCTGGTTTCATCTCACGTTTTCATTTATTTGTTTGCAGCCTTTGCGATCCTTAAATGCTACATAACATGACATAGATGACTATACTATTCAGTCCAGAGAGTGGGTAGCAAACCAAAGACCGGGTTCTTCCCCGGAGATCAGTTTTTGTGGGACTGGTTGGTAATAAGGTCCACATTTGTTAAAAAACACATCCACCTGTAGCAAATAAATACAGCTTGAATTAATTTATACGCATACAGATATGCCTAAATGGATTGTTTCTTCTTGATACACACATATAGTATATAGAGGGAAATCTCCTCAGGTCATTTCTTCCACCATCCATAACTTTTATGTTTAAACATATCGTCAGCAATTACCACAATTGCTATTTAACAGCATCTTGGTAATGGTCCCTCTGAAGATGGACGTGCTGTGTTGTAATAACAGTGCAGATTGCATATTATTATGATTCTGTGTTATACAGTGCTTAGTAAACATCTTAACTCAGCACCCAATGACTGCTTTTGGAACCTTAATGGTTTGTCCTATCTAAAGCACCCACCTGATTATTTTGTATTACAAGATAATTGCATGCAAAACTTCATTATTATTTTTTTTAAAAAACTACAACTGATTTGGCAAGCTGGGCACACATATTAAAAGGAGAAAGATATGATATATCGCAAATGTAAAATTTTCCCCCTTTCACTTTAAGAAGAAGTCTGCAAAATTGATTCTAGGAAGTGTGGCCAAATGCAAAAACCAGACCTCTCCTTTTGAAGTTCATATAGATTCTTATCTACATATCCCTGAAGAGCAGGTGACCTTATAATGATTGTGGAAGGCTTCCCAGCCTGATCCTGACCATATTTCCTTTGAGTTATTACCTGAAAATCTGTAGAATTTACTTCAAAGCAATAGAAAACTATACTCTGACTTAAAGACAAAGGTTTTTGCCAACTGAAGACTTCGTTCTTAAGGCTGTAATTTCTTAGTGAGCAGCAAATCCATTAAATATTTTCACAGAATTTAGCAACACACCCTGTAGATAGCAATGGAACTTGAGTTGGAGGTGACTAACTCATTTCCTTAGTTTCAATGGAATAAACAATGGGATAATCACCTTTATTCAGGAGAAAATCCTATTGATTTTCAGTGGGGTTTATTTCAAAGAAGCATGGTTAGAAGCAGCCTGTATTTCCTGACTTGTTTTAGCTGAATTGTATCCAACCACCACTACCAAAAGGCTAAAGATTAGAGACTGTTTTTGTCATTTACGATTCCTGAATTCAGATTCAGGAGCATTCAGCAAAAGAGCATGTGTTTTAAAATAAGTAAGAATAAAGATGTCTATGTACATGCATTGTGGAATCCATACCACGTTCTCTTTAAACTATCTCAAACTCACTAGTTCAAGGCCATTCCTGCACTACACTGTTATAATGCTATTATTCCACTTTCAACATCCCATGGAGTCCTGGGGTTTGCAGTTTAGGGAAGGGCATTTAGAATTCTCAGCCAGAGAGCTCTTTGGCCTCAGTAAACTACCAGCCCCAGAATTCCACAGGATGTTGAAAGTGCAATAATAGCACTTTAACAGAAATGCAGAAATGGCCCAAGCTTCATATGTGATGAGTCTGAATGTATAGTATAGTAGTAGTTTTCAAAAAGGTAGCTGTATCATTCTGTATTACCATAAAATGGAAATGAGGGAGAAATGAGAGGATCCAGCAGCACCTTTGAGACCAGCTGATTTATTTTGATGTGAGCTGTCCACTTTTCCAATGCATGGATGGAGTTAGAACAGTTCATTTGCTACATCTGAAGAAGTGGATATCCATGAAATCTCATGCTACAATAAATCAGTTTCAAACATTCTCCTTGATTCTTTCATTTCCCCCACTGTTCCATTTTACAGTACATGTTCCAATGCCATGCTTCATGAACATGACAGCATGGCTACAGTGGGATCCAAGATCATGGCTGTGAGACCTGAGACTTGGTTTGATATTCTAATTCAACTGCGAAGTTATGGTCTACACTGTCAGTCCTTATTATACTTTTTGTCAAGGGAAGCAAAGTTCCAAAAGGCTACAGGGCTATGCCTTTGGTCTACCCTCAACACTACATGGCCTATGCCATGGTTGGTTTTTGCTTTGAGAAGCCTTTTCTACTTGTGGTCTTTTCCTGATTCTTGGGCCATTTCCACACTATAGTGCTATCATTCCACTTTCAACATCCTATGGAATCTTGGGGTTTGCAGTTTAGGAAGGGGCCTTTGTTTGCCTTTGAGGCCCCTCTAAAGTGCAAACCTCAGGATTCCATAGGATGTTGTAAGTGGAATAATTGCACTATAACAGTCTAGTGTGAAAATGGCCTTGATTGCATAGGGAACCTCCATGAGCAGAAAAAGGCTTCCTGCTATTGATGTTACAATAGAACAGAGGTGAGCAAAATGTGGTTTTAGGGGAAATGAAGTTCCAAAAACACCTTTTTTTTTAACCCTCAACACTCTGGATTCCCTGGTTATCCCTTTTCCAAACCAAATTAACTTCCCTCCTTTGGGAACCCACACTCCACCTTTTAAATATGTTTCAAGGCCCCCCTGAACAATTTAACATCAAGCAATAGCTATTTTTCAAAACACAGGTGAGGTTCTGGCTACTTTCATTTTCTTTTTATTCTTGGCAATCCTGGGGCACTGGCTCCCAAACCTGCTGCAGTTGCCTATTCCATACTAGAAGAAGGTGAAGCTGGCAGGAACCATCTGCCTATGGGAACAGGGCTACAGGTGAAGCCCCACAACCCTTTTCTACTCATGTTGTCTTTGAATTATATTGAATTGTATTTGTTTAAAATGCCAACAAGTTAGACATGCAAACAGTGGGGGGGGGGAATCCATTGTTTTAAGTTCAGTGCATATTTTTTTTCCCTTGACTGCCAAGATATTTTCGCTTCTTTTCATCATGGTTTAATAAACACATGTGATTAGCATATTCTCCACTCCAGCCATCAAGTGATTACTGAAAATACTGAATCATATGAATGCCAATATAGACCTCTTTCAGACACTTCATTTACAATTCCTGCCAACTTGGCAATGAGCCATTAGCAGTTAGAGAGAGAGAGAATATATTGCACTCTATAATGTATTGGATGACTTTTGCCTTTTTATCCTAACAATTTGTTCCTGGAAAAAAAAACCCATCCACAGCTATATATTGAACAGTCTCTTAGGCACCTACTGTTTACAAACAGTCAGAATGTGAAATTTGGAATAAAAAAAAACAAAGAAAACAATTCAAACTTTGGTCACCTTATTCACATACTATCTAACATTTCACACCTGAAAACCAAGATACGTATAGGCAGGCAACATTAGAATGTGGTCAAAATGGCAAATGTTATTAATGAGAAAGAACACACAAGCCTCAAGAGAGTGCAGCAGTTTGATTATGCCTGAGCCCTCTGGGAAGGGCAAGATTCTCCCTTCCCCTATCCCACTGGTTGGTTAACTGAGTCCAGACTACTTTTAGACTTTGAATTCAGTTTGCAGCAGTTGAAGGAAGCTGAGGATAAAGGGAGAAAGTGAGAGGATGAAAGAGGAACTGGAGCATTTTTTTAAAAAAAAATAGGTAAATAGGTGGAATGACAAATTGGGACAGTCACTGATGAATCAAGGCAGTTTGTGCTCTATGTAATCAAATGGTTTTTCTTTTGTTTTAACTGAGCTAACACTATGGTTGTGGCATTATTCAGCAACATTAAATGTATAATATGCTTCTAAGCCATATTATACTGAACTAGTCCCAGTAAAGAGTGCAATTCTAACTGGCTGAGATGCTCTTTGCAGCCGAAACATGTTAGACATTACTTGGGATTACCCCAGCTTGGCCTAAGATTGTTCCACATTCTGACTGTGTTCTTGGGCTGACGAAATTCTGATTCTGGCATTAGTCAGTTCTACCTTCATCTCATCTCTTCTCTGTCCCTCTTGTGGTCCTTCCACCTGCTGATCACCAAAAGTCAGAGTTGACTTGAAGGCATATAACAACAACAAACAGTCAGCAATTTGTAACTAGTTATTCACAAATGAGTTCTGATATTATCTCAGGGCTCTTTTAGAACAGGCAAAAACCCTGAGATTTGGCAATAGTTGTATCTACTTATCAGGGTTTTTAAAACCATCTGTACAATATTCCTCTGGTTCATATTAATTTTTTTCTGAAATTCTAGTACTAACCACAACTTTTTTCCACTACAGGGGATTTTCCCCACCCCTATTCTGGGAGATTCCAATAAAGGCCTGGGTAAATATCACACATGTGTATTCACTGTCTCAGTTCCTCCCAATATAATGAGTAAAATGGGTATGTGATCTTTACTATGGAGGTTTTCCACCAACTTTCATTCTCTCATTGCATTTGTGGTTACCAGATAAAATACTTTCCCCTTCCCTTCTTTTTTAGAGTTATAATACTAAGTGGCATAACTTAATATCACTTTGGTGCTATACAAGAAGTCCCCACTTTTTGATGCCCTATTATCTGATGACTCACTCTTTTGATGCTTCCAAATTAAGGACAAGTTCCGTTAATTCAGTGGGGATTCCACTGAACATCAGTTCTTCTTGCTTATGGAGGCTCATTGGGACTGCCTGCATGTGCACGCTAATTGCAAAGCAAGCTGAGGGGAAGAAAGGTGTCAAGCCAGCTGAGGGGCTTTTTTAGCAGAATGTAAATGGCCAGTCTCAAGTGAACCTCCATAAGTCCTTCATGTTCCTATAGTGTAGTACATGGGTTCTACGGTACTTTTCAACTTATTCCTTGTAGTGCTCCTGTTCCTAACCCGCCAGATAAGTGGGGGAAGCCTTGTTGAGGGCACAATTGGTTGTAGGAATTGAATAAATAAGTATAAAATTAAAAATAGAAAACAGAAACAATTTGCAAGATGAGGAATGTGGATAAAAGAGGAGGAACATACAGAGAGTGTATATGCTGAGTTCATAGAGAAGACAGTAAATGTAGAGAGAAACCATAGCCACACCACAGCTTAACCACACCTCAAGAGAGAGAAAAGAATAACATGCATAGGCATAAAATTTGCCACAACCAGCAACAAACAAAGCCCCCAAATCTTTTATATTTAGGTAAAACTGGATGTGGGAATGGAAACATCCATCTCAAGGCATTGCAAGATGTGAAATCCCAAAACCAAATGCCCACAAAATTATTTGAATCATTGGGAAGTCTGGAGGAATCCTCAGTGTAAATTTACTAAGTAGACTTTACCAAGCCATCCTTGATAAGCCATCCTTGATAAGCAAGATGAGGAGAATAATACTGATTTATCTTTTAAAGTTATAAAGTCTATTTAATTTATTTATATCATTTTTATTCCTATCTTCTACTGCCTATGGAATACTCAGGGCAGCTAACAACTTCCATATAAAAATCCTAAAACCAGTAAAGAATATTTTAAAATACAACAAAAACAGAGATGACAAACAAGCATAACTTTTACAAAACAAACAACAGATATGTAGCAGGAAAAGCAAATCACGGTAAATATTCTTTAACATCCAGCAAAAGGTGTATATATGGTGCTACCCAAACTTCACATGACAAAGTGATCCACGATATTGGAGCAGCTACTGAAAAGACCCTGTCTCTTGTTGCCATTGATTGTGGAGCATAGAGAAGAGTCACTTTTCTTGCTGCTACAGAGTTAGCAGTAATATGATAGAGAAATAAGCAGTTCCTCACTTCTGGACCCAAGCCATTTAGGGCTTTAAAGGCAATCACCAGCACACTAAATTGTGCCTGAAAGAAAACTTAATAGCCAGTGCTGCTGCATCGAGATTGGTAGAACAATTCCATCACAGCTCTTCCAGGTACATTCTAGGCCCACCCAAGATTCTTCAAAAGTAGCCCCATATATTGTGTGTTGGAATAATTTACCATAAACCAATGGTTAGGGTGGCAAACTGGATTTCCCAACATTTCTTTTTTACAACCAACCTTGAAAGAAGAATGGGGACCATGTGCAAAATGTTTCCTTGTCTTGTTCCCATGCCTGCCAGTTTTGCAGTGAACACTGCTGGGACACCAAGAAAAAATAATGTCAGAATAGAATCGTCCAGTTCCTGTCCAAGATATTGTTGCAAGGATTTTGCAAATGTAAAGACTACGGTCATGTAGAAATGGGGGTGGGAGGTGCTTCGCCTCAGGTGGCAATGTTTTGCGGACATTCCAGCCTGTAGCCATGCCCCTGCATGCCCTGGCCATGCCCCCACACATCGCGGCTATGTGCCACACACCGTAGCCACGCTCTCGCACACTGCAGTCATGCCCCCACTCATCGTAGCCATGCCCCCTCCCCTCCCTCTCCCCACACTCCAAGCTCTGCCACTGAAAGACTGAAATGAGAGGCAATAGATAAATGCTGCAAAAATTAAAAAAAAAATAAAATAAAAAAAAGTAAAGAAGCAAACAATATTGGCTGTAACAATCTCTGACATTTGCATCCTCCTTTCAAATGTTCAAAGCACTGGCAAATAGTTCACATTCATTATCTAGTAGTAATCATTACAACAACTGTGTAATCTAAGTCATTACTATCTCCTATATTGCAGATGGAGAGAACAGGCAGAGAGAGAATGGCTTGCCTAAAGCTACCTACAGAGTTTATAGCAGAGACTCAGACCAGAATAGCTACAAAGTCCCAGTTCAATCTCTTCCTCCTCCTTCTCCCCCTCAACCATCATTTCTTGATGCTATGAAAATTGTTGTCACAAAATTTATTGACAGAAATATATGTGGAAAGAGAACTCAAAAGTCTACTGGGCTCATAGAATCAAACCAAGCAAAAAACACACAAGCTTCAGTACACATTTTTAAATCAGCTTCCAGGCATAATGTTGTTTGCATTTTGCATTAGTTTCCTAAACCTCTATGAAAATGTCATGTAGAACCATACCAAATATCTTCCAAATGTCAAGATGCACTACATTAACATCACATAGTTAATCCTACTGAAGTCAGCGGGATCATTTCAGTGAACAGTATATCTATGCATCAGGATAGATAGACAGACAGACAGGTATGGATCTGAAGTTATAGGTTATCAATCCTTCTCCAATGAAATCTGGGAATGTGGCTATTAATTATAATATTTAATAGGCGAAGGACGGTAGTTAATTATGGCCCTTTCCGTGCTACACTCCCAACCCGTCATGGGGATGAGAGAAAGGTGGGAGCATGATGATGCTTCTGCATGATGTTGTCATGATCGTGTCCTCTCCCATCCCCAGGCAGCACAATCATGGATTAAATCATTGGTGGGTTTTCCCTGTTAATGACCTGAGGTCATGCTCTGGAAGGAAGAGGCATAGCCATCGCACTTCCTTCCATAGGGAGCTAGCAGGTGCGGAGGGGAGCACTCTTGTCATGCTCCCCTCCTGGCAGAGCCATTGCTACGATCGCCACTGTATGTCATCACAAAAAGGTAGGGTGCAGAAAGTAGCCAATAGAGAATACAAGCCAGACTGTTTAGGCTCAGTATATCCAACCTATTTATGTATTGTAAAGCTTTCTTAATTTTTATTTTTAATACCTCCAGTTTAAATACATTACTTTATTCATAAGATGAAATATTTATAAAAGGAACTAAGATTACTTGTTTTCATGAATTTCAGATGCAGACTCTGGTGCTTTAGATAACTAGGGAAACAATCTAAATGAGATGTGAACTGCTACTAGAAAAAAAAAGATAATTATCAAAATTATGTGTTATTCTCTGACATTTAGACATGACATTTTTAACATATAAAATATTCTATATTGCAAAATCCAACCCTTTGATATCTATTGCACAAGCTGGAAAAACACATCAGACAAGATTTGGGAAAGAGTCCCCAGTGCTACTATTTTGACAATCACTGTTGGACTGGAAATGGTATTTATTCACCAGTGACATGGGGAAGAAATAAACAGGTTTTACGCATAATCAGTAAGTATGGTCATCTGCTGTAGTTTTAGATGGAGGATGTGCACACCATGATTAAGGAAATATGTTATGATTGCCCTGCTGCAGGTGTGGGAATCATATAGCCCTCCAGATATTGCTGGATTACAACTCCAAGCACTTTTCATCACCCACTAGGGTTGTTGGGACTTGTAGTTCAACAAAATCTGTAACTCTATATGATTCCCACCCCTTTCTTACTGCTTTCACACAGTCCACTGCAGACACATAGCAGCCATGTACAAACAGCTTGTTTACCATAGGTCAGGAGTAGGTAACTTGTGGCCCTCTAGCTGTTGGACTGTAATTCCCATCATAGTCTGTGGTGAGGAATGATGGGACTGTCATCCAAGAATATTTAGGGAACACACATTGCCTACCAATGCTATATCTGCAAAAATGCATGTTATGGGCCAAACATTAAGGAGTACTATTATGAAAGTCAGAATGCATCTTTAAAGAAATTAATGTGGAACAGTAGGCCTATTAAGCAAGTAGAACTGACTGGAATAAGATATTGGACATGCCATTCCCCACAGTAGCCAGATGCCATTCCTGTTTGTATGCTCATCCACTTGCACAAGATAACCACCATGGTGTCCCAGGGCAATCCCACTCTTTGAAGCTACTGAACACGCATTAGATTGGTCAAAGCCCAATTTATTTGGTTTCCAGTAATCCACCTGTCCTCTTGTTATGTGATGTTTAATGTTCTGTCTCAAGAGACAGGACAGTAGTACAATTGGACATGGGCCACCAGAATCTAGCACTTTTGAATTTCATGTTGACTTCAATAAAGTAAAGTTTGTATGTAATTTTCTTATTAAAACCTAAGGGAATTAAATGCTCTTAACTTTATAGATGGCTCTTGCCATTCATTTTTAATAGGTTTCCAGCTTCTCTGTTGATTCATTTTAATCTGTTCTTGGCTTCACAGCTGATTGCCAAATTCTGGAAACAGGAAATAGCACAAGTTATTGATTTATGGATCATACATAATATAGCATCAATCAAGTTCTTATACCTCAGCTGAGTTCAGGGAAGGATAAATCAAACCAGTAGAAGGTTTAAAGCAAAGGGATCAACTAAGGTTTACTAGTCAAAGTAGCATCATACTTACCATTGCATAGTGACTATGATCTTATGGATAGCTTACTAATTTTAGTGTTTTAATTTATAATGCAAATATAAATCAATCAATCAGTAACTTTGAAAGCATACTGGCTTGTGGGATATAACTATTTTTCAGGTACTGTTGTTCAAAGAGAAATTTACTTTTCACAAATCAAGGTGACACAATGAATTTCAGGTGAAAGAGCGTGGTTTTGTGAAATGGTTGTTCAAAGAGAGTGACTTTTTGCAGCCTTACCTGGAGATGCCAGGGACTGGATTTGAGAGCTTCTGCAAATAGAATGTGTGTTCTGCAATTGAGCAATGCCTCTTCTCTCTACAGCCGGGATAAACTGAAAAATCATCTAATAGTATAAGCCATATTACACACTATGCACCCAAAGACAAACACTGTTTGAGTCGTTAATTATCCTTTTGTTATTGTGGTTGTTACTTGTCATTCCTAAAGGCAATAGATAGAATGGATATAAATATCTTCATTCTGATATCTAATCAGATATAGCATGTGTGTATTTTTTTTCTTCCTCTATGCAAGAGCAAGAAGAGTTTTGTGGAAGTCTTGAGGGATATTCATACTTTCTGAAGTCCTTTGGACAATTATTTTAACTCAGAAATGCATATGGTTTTCTTGTGCAGAAAACATCTGTTTCCTGCTCGGGGAAAAAAAAAAAAAAACTTCCCTCCCCTGCTCTGATAGTCCTTGTGAAACATAAAGCTCTCACTGCCACCTTCTTTGTCCTGCCAGGGTTTCTAGGATATTGAGAAACTCTTTACTGGGAAACACAGCACAGCAAATATTCAAATATTTGTTCCATCCCTCTGAGTGGCTGTCCCAAACTAGACAATGAGATTCACAGGTTAAGAAAGATCTGAGCTTTTGTCCCCTATGCATATGCTCAACTTTTTAATATGGGTCTTAAATGGCGTTCACTTTGACTGGTTTGTGTCAGTTATTTTCCTTTCCACATAGTACATATTTTGCATTTCCTTCCATCCATTTACCAATATCACCAACATTATCTGTTCTGGAATGTATGCCTTTTTTGCTCTGGCTTTGTAAATAAAATTTACTTCACATTATTTCCACAGCAGCAATTATATTGAATATGGTAAATAGTCTACCTTATAGTGGATTTTTCCCCTTCTGCCTTCATTTCTGCATAATAAACGAGACACATGCTTCCCACTGAAACTGCCTGCCACCCGCTTGCTGTGTACAGCGTTAATATTATTCATTAAAAACCTAATAGCCGATTTCTTAAAGCACATATTGTTTGGCACCTGGGTAGCTAGCTAGCTTCTGCTGAAAGTTATTGGATTTAGGCATAGAAGAAAGATTTGTTCCTTAGTGGCAGGTCTTCTTTTATATCTTTAGGCTTGTCACAAATTATTTGGCAATTGGCTTCACTGCGTTTACATGACAGCTCAGAGCTGTCGCGTTAAGAGCTGTCTTGTGCCGCGGTTCCATTGGGACAGTTCAGTGAAGGGTTTGAAGTTGAACTCCACTCAGTAAATTTACTCCACTCAGTAAATTTAAGACATCTCACACAGGGCACTCCCTCTGAAAAGGATCTTCTAGGAGAACAGGAAGTCTGGTCCCCAAGCCAATTAAGGCAAAGGACTCCTAAGAGCAAATCACAGCACTAGGGATTATTGCCAAGAATGCCCCTAAAAAAGGCATTTCTTCTTGTAGGTCTCACTTGCGTGAGCAATGACAGATTCACTGTACAGCTCTCCCTGTCCTCATGCTAGCCCAAGCATAGATGCAGGATCAGCATAAAGTGATCTTGCACAACG
This sequence comes from Ctenosaura bakeri, assembly GCA_948474755.1. Classification (NCBI taxonomy): domain Eukaryota; kingdom Metazoa; phylum Chordata; class Lepidosauria; order Squamata; family Iguanidae; genus Ctenosaura; species Ctenosaura bakeri. Next base: position 202,734 of record CAOLHI010001143.1, on the reverse strand, counting down.
AGAAAGCAGTGCCCTCTAATAGTTATTCTATGATTTCCTTCCTGCTTCTGAGTTTGAAATTAGCTTCGCGGTAGATGACATCTGACAGATGACTGTTTTGACTGTCCTATTCTTCTTTGTCGCATGATTTCCCAATTGGTTTTAAGTATAGATACTTTTCAGTTAGCATTTTTAAAAGGCATGCCTTACTTTAAATATGAGCCTAAAGCTAAACAGTTTTTCAGATGTGGTGCTATTTCACATCTGCAATTTCAGGGGCAAGAAAGAGGGAACAGGGAGAGTATGTGAATGATTGCTGCTATGGAAAAAAAACACTCTTTTTCTTATAAAAAGTCAACAAATGTACCTACCAAGGTACACTTACCATTCAATAATATTCTAGGCACTCTACATGTGGAATTGATGACACATCTTCTGCATGCATGCCTGTCATATTTCTATGTGTCTTTCTGTGTGTATCTGCAAAATTCTCTTAGGTGTTGCAACGATTTTAAATTAATCTGCTTTAAACTTGCACTTTTATGGAATCTGACATACACACCTTGTTACATGGCTCTTTTAACGTTAGTCAGGATGTTCTACTTTATTACATCTTAACCAAGGGATATTTATGTAGTATGGCTCACGGCCAACAATACGCCTTTTCTTTAATAAAACAGCACCATGAATAGTTTTAATAGGTGCCTGCACTGAATGGCAAGTAAAGAAAGAAAGAAAGAAAGAAAGAAAGAAAGAAAGAAAGAAAGAAAGAAAGAAAGAAAGAAAGAAACCCTCTGACTGGTATTTTCTTCAGCCAAGTTGCTGTCTAGTTTGAGGTGAGAAATAACACAGAGTGAGTTTTGTGGTCTAGAGCTAAATTGAAATTAAAGACCTAAGAGAATATTCAAGGCTGAGCTATGTTGAAACATGAGAGGGCACATAGACCAACAACAGGAGAAATCCATGAACAACAATAGCTCTGCTAATGCTAGAAGGGTGACCAAGTGCCACACTTTATGTTACTTATTTATTCATTCATTCAATCAGTTTATGACCTACCTTCCTCCCATTGTGGGATACATGATGGCTTACAATGATTCAAAACCAATATTATATTAACAAAAAATAATCAATGCTATTAAAAACAGATAGTTAAAAACAGTTTAAGATACTTTAAAATATAATTTAAAACATCCTAGATAAAAACACACCATGCTACTTTCAACGTTCTTTTGCCATATGATTAAAAATCAGTCAAAGACCTGCCTAAATAAAAAGCTCTTAGCCTGCTGGTATAAAGAGATAGGATATAAAGCACTTTCAGTCCGCATTTTAATCAACAGAAGAGGATATTGTTCTGTACCTCTGATGACATCTAGCCTCTCCTGGGACTAAGCTTACAGAAATTATTCAGGTGTTGCTTCTATGCTTCCATGTCTTCATCTGACTTAAAGTCAAACCATATGTGAAATTCCTAGACTATGGGGTCTAAAGTGAGAGGAGGTTCCCTAATGAATAAATTTTGCCCTAGGTGTCCACCAAATCCTGCATCTTGCCCTGAAAGGCCATTGATATAGATGCGTAAAACCATTCAACTGAAACAAAGCACCTCTTTTAAACAGTATTAGCTGGTAGTTTACTTATCCATGGGGCAGTGAACAACTCTTCCTTTTATTCCAGATTTCAAAAGAATGTGCATGAACTTATTTTGGGAATGGGGTTCAGAACATTGGATAGATCCTTTAAGGTTCATACTAAAATTCAGAACAAATTCACTGCACCCCTGCAATGTAAGCTGCCAGCCAAGTGCTGCCTTGACTTGTCAACTTGGTTCAGTTTTCTGGTGATATGGTTTTTTTCACAGTATTAATTCAAGAGAGTGGTTTTGCAGAAGGAGTGGGGGACTCATGTTCCAGCCCGGTCCCTTCCATTCTTAACCTCCCTGAGTTAATAGGAAGGTCTACAAAGGAGGGGTAATTGAACACAGTTACAGAAGTGTTACAAAACATGGAGCTCTGTAATTTTGGTCACTTGAATGTAGTTACAGCTTCTTTGCAGACTTTCTCTGTCAATATGAGGAGGTTGAGGGAATACACATTCCAGACTTCCTTCACCAAATTTGAAACTAGAACACCTGAATAGGACTCACAAAATATTTATGTCTGCATGGCTATAATGTAAATGTACTAAACTTTTGAAGCTTGCTGAGAGGTAAATATCTGGCAGCTAGACCTACATAAACAAGCTTCTCTTTTTGCTTCTGAACATTATAGGATAACAATGAAACTAGTGCCATAAGGGATATTTCAAAATTCAGTAATCCGAAATATACTTAGCAGGGTTCAGTCCCATTAAATTCACAGGGGCTTATTTCTGAGTAAACACGTTTAAGCTCATAGTGCACATCTTTATTCTTTCCAGTAAATAGAGAGGATATTTCTATTACTTCCAATGGAACCAAGGTGTGACTGGTGCATCATTCCAAATGCATTAGTGCAGTTAAGTGATCAAACAGGCCAGACTGCTGCTGTTACAAAATATATTTCTTTTTTGTGGCACAGGAAATCTCAGCTCTTGCTGTCACTACATTTTTTTGGATTTCCACAGTCCTTTAGCTTTGAATGGCATAAAGCCAAGGGCCTGCTCTCTTATATTCTTCTAAATCCCTCTTTCTGTTTGTCCTATCATATAACATGGAAAACATCGGGTGCATAATATTTTAATAATAGAGGAATTAGTTCTACTGTTTGCAGCACATTAAAAACAAGAGCCTTCAAGGACATCATTGGTCAGTGGCAGCTTAGGCTAATGCAGCATATGTTAGTAAAAACCTTAGCTCAGATAAGGCACATTAGTACATTAATAACAATTAGTCCTCATAGCTGTTCCTCTCATGAGAATTTACAGGGACAAATAAATTTGCCCTACAGTCAGAAGGAGGATGAAGGTGAGGTACAGCATTGCTCAGTTTGAAAGGAATCTTTTTAAGTTGGTGATGGATAGTACTAGCAGTTGCCACATTGTCAGTGATGAACACATAGAGTACCATTTCATTTAGATGTTTTATATGGCCTGAGAGATGTGAAGGCAACATTTTGCAAAGTCAAACTATGGCCTAAGTTGATGCAGCATTTATACAGAGATATATTGAGGCAAGTGTTCATTAGGGATGAAAAAGAAAATTGATGGGTTCACATTTCCCTACAAAAATATTCATTTTGTACCTCAGAAGACTAGTAACAAGGTGAAGTACATCTTGCCCTAGAAATCCATACATTTGAGACTTGTGATGCTTTGCAGTGAAGAAAAAAAGTGCACACCCACAATGTATACATTGACACAAAAAAGCAAGACTTAAAAAAAAATTCTTTTAAAAAAATAAATTGTGCACTAGTGCACTTGAGTCAATGGATAAAATGTGTAAAAGTAGAATTAGGGAAAATGCATGTATGCAGTTTGATGAAAATGAACATAAAACATACATGTATTTTTGTGTGGAAAGTCTCGTAATCCAACAGGGAACTGGGATATAATGAAAATGCTGGTGGGAACTTTGAGAAATGAAAAAAGTAAATTGACACATTTTCACATGCTCAGTATGTATGGGAGACTATGGTACCTTGTGACTATGAGCAGATTCAACATATCAGACTCTGGATTATTAAGCCAAGTAAGTATCGTTATTGCACTTGACCACATGCAGAAGGGCTGCCCAATTTGTACATTCTTGTAGTTTTACAGATACCACTCTGGAGCCCTTTGGTGCCTTTTGTTCTGCCCTTTGTTATTTGGTCTATCTCTAAAATAAATTGTTAGCATATATTATTATGGGTTTCAAAGTGATGGGACATCTGTCTTCAGACAGTGCATTACACAAATACCAGCTAATGAATAATCTGTAAGAGAGATAAAACATTAGAATGTGCATGGACAACATGCTGGTCATAGGCTACCAGCATCCCTTACCCATCTTTCAACTCATACTTCCCCTTTGCCATGAATTTTTTTGCAGTTTTGTCAAAATTCACTGGTGTACTTTGAGGAAAAAAGCAGCTCAATATTCTTACACACCACTAATAGTAAAAACCCTACATTTTCTACTCTAAAATAGAGGTGGAAATTCAAAGGCCCTCCAAAATTTTGTTGGACTTTTAAGTCCTAAAAGCACCATTCACCATAGACAATGATAACAAATTCTCTAGAGGGCTACATGACTCCCACCCCTGGTTTAAGACAAGCAGCTGGGAAACAATGCCACCCTTTTCTAGCCAGCACGTGCCACTGGATTTTTTACAGTGCACTAGACTGAGCGAATGAGTCAGGACACAGAGTGACCCTTGATCACAGGAAGTTCTTCTATAGAATTTCCTCCTCTCCATGCAAGGTTGCATATTTGCTTGCAGAATTTATCCTTTTCACTCTCTTTCTTTTCTTGCGAGGAAAAAAAAATTGGATGACTTTCTTTTTGCTACTTTGACTGCAATTTAACAGAAATACCAGAGGATGGGTAAAATTGCTTATAGATCCGATCCATGCCACAAGTGGTCTGCATCAAGCAGTAATACCATTCCTTGCACCCTGCTTATACCGGTGTTCGAGTTTTGTCACAGATATACAAAATATAGATCCCATTGAACTTCACAGGACTTCATAGGATCAGGGAATCATAGAATTATAGAGCTGGAAGAGACCATCCAGTCTTACTCCCTGCCTTGCAGAAATACACCATCAAAGTACTCCCAACAGATGGCCATCCAGCCTCTGTTTAAAACCCCCCAAAGAAGGAGACTTATTAGAGATTGGATTGTACTGCATCAGTAAAACAGAAAAAGGTGAAAGGAGCTGATGATTTGGAGGCAAATGAAGAAACAAAGATGATAGCTTCTTTAAAATAATTATTATTTATTACCAGTTACATTTCTACCTGCCTTTGCTCCAAATAAGCTCAGTACAGTCCAATAAGTTGCACTCATCTTAGCACTTCACTAAGAAGCCTGAAACTTCCCTTTCACCTGCCTCCTACACCTCAGTTAATAGTTACCAGTGTGATGTGATGTAAATACAACATTTTCACATGTCAGCCAGTTCTGTTCCTTAGCAGAGTGTGTATAAATGAGGGAATCCATCTCTTGCTCTGTTGCTGTCTGATTTGGGGCTGTCATTCCACTGACAAGCAAGGAGAAAGGACAGAAAGCAAATCAATAAATGATGGGCTGCATCATGTTGATTCAAGAATTGCTTAGCACCATGAGGAAAACGAATAGTTAGAGTCAAATTTCAGTATATTGGAAGATTGTTTACTGTGTTGTTGTTGTCGTCCTCCTCCTCCTCCTTTAGGTCTTCATAATAATAAAAGAAGATGAGAATGAAGAGCAGAATAATAATCAGAGCAGAATAATAATTAGGGTGCTCCTTATTTGGTGCCATTGCATATGCTGGCCTTACAATATTCTTCACCTAAGTCAACACAGGCTTGAAACACAAAGGGACTTACCCTGCTGCAATGAATTTCCTCATTACTCCTATAACTCTTTCCTCAGCTTCTTGCTTGCTCAAATTTCATCTTAGTGTACCATCACCAACACAACAGGAAGTCTCAGGATTTCAGTGATCTCAGGGTCTAACAGAAACACTCATCTCTTTAATTGTTGTTGTTGTTGTTGTTGTTTTGCACCTTCAAGTCATTTCCAATGTATGACAACCCTAAGGTGATCCTATCATGGAGTTTTTGTGGCAAGATTTGTTCAGAAGTGGTTTTCCTTTGCTTTCCTCTGAGGCTGAGAGAATGTGACTTGCCCAAGGTCACCCAATGGGTTTCTATGGTTGAATGAGGTTTCAAACTCTGTTCTCCAGAGTCATAGTCTAACGCTCAAACCAGCTGTTCATGTTTGAGCTAGATTTCTACTGACCTTTTTCCACATTAAATGGATTCTACTAATCACTTCTTTTTTGGACTGGTCAAAGACATGTCAGTCTGTATCAAGACTAACTGAAAGAAATTTCTCGCATAAGCTTTTATGGATCCCTATCCACTTCACCAGCATCTGATGAAATAGACTGGAGTCTATGAAAGCTTAGACTAGATTTTTTTTTCAATTAGTCACAGATATGCTACAGGATTTCTTCATATTTCTTCTTAATAATTTCTCCATGGTTATTGCATGACTTTGATTCCTGCTAAACCTTGAAAATTTCTCCTTTGAAAGCATGATACCACAGAAATTGTCCTATACTCAGTAGTGGCTGATGGCTTTGCTGCCAGTGGGATAGTAACTCTGCTCCGTAGCCTTAAAACCCTGACTTTAAAATGCCAAATTCACTTCCCCCTGGTAGGTTCTTGCATGTTGCATATTTGTCATAAAATCTAAATGTAGCATGGATTTGTGGCTACCAGATGCAACTGCCTAAATTTGTCTTCTGTTCCTTCGGCTTGATTAGACCCTGAGATTGAGACCTGATGCTGGACACATGTTTCTGCGTGTCTCCTTTCCTCTCCAACAATTGCAGCAGCCCTCCCACCTTGAAATCCTCATTTCTTTCCCTCTTGCTCAATGACGTTCTGAAGTGTAAAAGGTGGAGAAGAGCAAGTCCTACCTGAGTGGAGGTGAGGGATAGAAAACTACTGTTTTGATCTCATGTTTGCACTGTGCATTCTCCACTTGGGGGAAAAAGCACTACTGGAGACTTCCAGCTTTCAGAAGGTGGCAGGACTGAGACACAGAAGCACAGCATCAGTGAGTAATAGCTGTAATTAAAAGATTGCCAGAAAGAAAGTGAAAAGAACAACAACAGCACAACAACTAAGCATCTACCATTCTTTTCTATGGGGAAATGGAAGCATGGAAACCTGTCATCAGCCATATCTATACAGTGGCTAGCACTCAAAGTGCCACATTCATAGAATTATAAGAATTCCCCGAGCTTGCAGAGCATTGAAATTGTGTTAGTATTGCAGAAAAAATATCCACAGCATGCGTTCTCTAGTTGCATTTGGCGAGTGGAGGAGTTATTCCAGGTAGCAATACTGTCTAATACTCTCTGATACTGAACGAGCAAAGAGAATGCTCAAGATATAAGTATATCTTGATAGCCCTGAAATTTCATGAAACAGAAACACTTTATTGACTTAACATGGTTATTAAAGTAACATGATAATTATGTTGAGCAGAAATCACCCCATTCTCATGGGAAAGCAGTGAGAAACGCTCCAATATTTTTAAAATATAATTTATTTGTTGTTTCTTTTTTTTGTATTTAGAAGATCTTGTTGAGTTTATGCATTTCAGCACAAAAAAGTGTTCTATGTGCTCATTGCGATTATCTCAGTGAAAACAAAGCAAATACTGTGTCACATATTGGGTGAATTTCTATGCACAATCACTTGCATAATTTAAAACAATGAGCTGTGCCTCATATAGATTTCAATATTCTGATGCCATCCATAGTCAGTTGTAACATTCTTACAGTAAGTAAAATCTGAGACCCAAACTTCTTGATAATAAGCTTAACCTCTTTGTAATCGAAAAGTGATGCAAACTGTCTCCTTCCCATGTTTTCTATTAGCTTCGTTTTAACATATAACATTTTGAATACTCTGCTTTTTTCATTATTCTCTGGGCTTCTCCTCCTTTTGGTTTCAGCAGAACAGCTCATACATAAACATACACACATCCTAGATTGGTAGTGACAGTTTATTTCTACTATCCTGATGGATTGTACGGGGTATCTACAGCTTTCTTCACTAACTAGACAACCAAGCATGGACTGCAAAATTAATCTTGAAATGGCAAGATACCTTAGAAGGCAGAATCGCTTTCATGCATGTTCATTTGCTTCAATGAGATTACTTTACAGATTCTTCTGCATGCAGCAGTTCTAACATAATATGATATGGGTTGAATAGGCTGAAGTTCACTTTTGTATTTTGGAGTGGTAACCCTCACAATTCAGGCTTGATATGAACATCTGCACTCATTTGGAAACAGAGGCTTGTAGTTTGAAATTTATTAGACTTGGTTATCAACCTTGATTATAGCATCAGGAGAATGAGGACTTTAATGCACTGGCCAGTAGTATGAAGACTAAAGATGAGGAATAATCAATCTCTTACCCAGTTGCTCTGCCTGTCATGAGATTATCATTTGCAGCAGAATCATAAGGAGAGAGAGAAAGAAGGCAGTTTACATGCAGGTCTTTAGAGCTGTATGTGCAAACCTACTGCAGTACAGCCTTTAAATTATCCTGAAGGTGAGGTTGCCACTGTCTTGATATTTGGTTTATATCTTAAGTATGGTTGTTTCTTCCAGTTTGATTTAGTGTTCTTATCTTATGCTATTATTTCTTATGCTAGGGTTATTTCACCCCTCAATTTGTTTGCTAAGTTCTCTGAGATGGGTGTTATACCACTGTACAGTGTAGAGTAGTGTAGTGGTTTGAGCATTAGACTATGAGCTGGGAGACTACAGTTTGATTCCCTGTTTTGCCATGGAAACCATTGGGTGACACACAGAGATACCCAGAAAACCCTGTGATAGGTTCGTCTTAGGTCAAAAACTACTCCAAGGCACAAAACAACGTTGGCCCTTTTTGCACAGTATTTGCCATGTGAAAGGGCCCCTCGAGCATCATGCGATTGTGAGGAGCGATCTGCATGATGCACTCACAATCGCGCAATGTTTCAGGGTAGGGCAGGCACCGCTTGCACATTTTTTCATTTTTGGCTTTCAGCCGAAAATGGTGTGCGATTGCGCATTGCTCCAGGGCCCTGCACGGACTTGCTGTGCATGCGGAGCCTCCAGAGTTGCGGCGGTCGCGCTTCCTGCCCCAGTGCAGCCTGGGAAACTCCCAGGCTGCGCTGCAGAAGGAAGAGGCGGGGCTTTTGTGCTACCTGCTCATGAGCAGGCAGCTCTTGAGGAGCTGAAGCAGCGGGGACGCGAGAGCCTCTCACTGGAGGTTGCTCATGCGATCACCGCACCCCTGTGCCAGAAAAAGGTAAGGTGCGGAAAGGGCCAATGACAAAAACAACAATACTTCAGTAGTCGCATTCCTACCTTCAGGTTGAGTTTCAGAAAGCTGATGTGTATGTCTGTTCTTCTGCCCCCTGGCACTTGCACTGGGGCAATCATTTGATGAATCCTAGATCTGACTACCTGCTCTGGATTGAGTTGCATCATCACCATCATCATCATCATCATCATCATCATCATCATCATCATCATCTTTATTTATACCCTGCTTTTCTCCTTGAAAGGACTCAAAGCAGCTTACAATAATTTAAAAGAGAACATAGTTAAAACTATAGCATATAAAAGTTAAAACATGCATTAAATGAACAATAATAATTAAAACAATATTAAAATACATATTAAAAACAACAAACAAATGACAATTTAAAAGCCTGCATCTTTCTTCATACTAGTCATGTGTTAAATGTCTGCCGAAATAGGAATGTCTTTAGCTGTCTCAGGAAAGCAGGCAGGGAGAGAGCCAGTCTGATCTCTCTGGGAAAGGAGTTCCAGAGCCTGGGAGCAGCCACTGGAAAGACCCTCCCCCATGTTCCCACCAAATGCACCTGTGCAAGTGGTGGAACAGAGAGAAGGGCCTCTCCAGCAGATCTCAATGCCCGGGGCTTGTTTGTAGGGGAAGATACGGTCCTTCAAATAACCTGGACCTGAGCCATGTAGGGCTTTAAATGTCATCATCAGCACTTTGAATTGTGCCCAGAAACAGACTGCCAGCCAGTGGAGCTGTTGTAGCACTTTCCCAAAAGAAACATATATGTGCGGGTGTGTGATTCCCCCCCCCACATCTTTTATTGTCAATGAAAATTCAAGTGGCCCAATGCCTTTGACCGCCCACTGCTGGCATACCAGCTGTGACCATTTCTGGATCATTACATCTCGCCAATGGTCTGAGAAATGGCATCCATCAGACTGGATTATTGCAGTGATTCATATGGAGGATTCAGCTTGGTCCAGAAACTGGAATTGGTGTGGATACTTAAGTGTATGCATATGTGGATTAAGTGTATGGATGTCAGAATTAAGTTCTTGAGTATTAGAAGCTCAATATGTCAGCTATCTCTTTTGAAAAACATTATATGTGAGCAGAGTTATGTTTGTGCTCTACTGTTTGTAATTGCCTTTACACTTGCACATCATTACTAAATGCTGCAGTCAACAACTTGTATGCCTGGATGAGTGTGCTAGGAAAGTGGCTATCAGTACTCAGCAAGAACATAGAAGCTACCAGCCACTCCCTAGATACACAGCTCACTGTGCAGTCCTCACCATCTCCAGTCATTGTTACCATCCTGTAGTATCTCATTTTAACAGTGAAAAACCTTGCAGTGTACAAGGGGTCAGTTAATTCCTTCTAAAACTCCAATTTGATGTTGTTTTCAAAAATTTTAATTTCAGAAGCGGCAATGGGTGAAATAAGCAGATTTTCTTTTTAAAAAATGCCTTGCCTTTGAAAAGCATAGTACTACCTTTACTAAAAATTCACATATGCACATGTGGACACGCAATCACACAATATGTATGTATACATGATTGAATATGCATATCTAGATAGAGATAAAGATATATTACCTACCCCCTTTTTTGCATAAGTATGCCATAGTTAATTAATGACTTAGCTGATGATTAAATACTCTTCTGGTTTGACATGAGTAACTGTACTGTGCAATGTGGTTTTATATTAGAAGAAAACTACCAGATGACAGTTTTGCCAGAAAAGAATGAATGTTGAAGTTTGCCTCCAGGAAAGGCAGCTACATGTCAACTGCTCTTGGAATCAGAGTGAAAATGTTCTCTAATGATTTCATTCCATCTGATTTTTTTCATTCTCCTACAGTAATGGAGACTTCATTGACAGCAAGTCCAGGACCATTCAGTACAAGTGGATGTCAAGGTACATACAGCAGCAATAACTGGTTATGACTTTTAAAGCTCCAAACAGCCCAGGCGCAGCATACCTGAAGTTACGCCATTGTCTTTCTGTAGATGACCCTTCTCGTTTCTTAAGATCTCACAGGTAAGTCTTGTTCCAAGTTATCTATCAAATAATACATTCTGTTCAGGCTCCAGGCAAGGGCTTGATTTCTCCATTGTTACCAATTGCCTGTCTGTGGGGAGCTACATGTTTGCTGCCAACTTTTAGAAAAAGACACAGATTGTATTGTCAGCCAGAAGACATTCATTATTTCATTAAATTATGTTTTAAATCTAGAGTGTGATGCCATATTTTAAATTTAAGCACATGAAATTACTTGTTTTATTACTTTCATCTTCACAGTTATGAGAAATATATTACTCTCAGATAGAAAAGATGTTATTTACAGATGAAATTAAGGTCAAAGTCCTATTTGGGTCTTACTTTTGGTAAGTTTGTAGAACAGCTGTTGTGATTGTCTGTGCTTTCAGACGTTGTTGCTCTGCAAAGTTCAGTACCCAGCATAGCCAGTAATGAGGAATACTGGGAGTTTCAGTTCAACAACATCTGGAAGTTGGCATTATTATGTGTGTGGTGGTATGTGCCTTCAAATTTCCTGATGACTTATGGTGGCCCCATGAATTCTGTAGGGTTTTCTTAGGCAAGGAATATTCAGATGTGGTTTTGTTAGTTCCTTCCTCTGAAATATAGCCTGTAGCACTTGATATCTGTTAGCAGTCTCCCATCGACGTACAAGCCAGGGATGACTTTCTTAGCTTCTGAGATCAAACAAGATCAAACAAGATCTGGTGCCTTCAATATATTTAGGCCTACTTCCATTACTGGTTGTTGTGTGCCTTCAAGTCATTTTGGACTTCTGGTGACCCTAAGATTATCATGGGGTTTCTGGGGACATTTGACATGCTCAAGGTCACCAAGTGGCTTTCCATGGCCAAGTGGGGAATTGAAACCTAGTCTCCAGAGTTGTAGTCTAGTGCCCAAATCACTACACCATCCCTGATATAGAGGGAGCCCAGGCTTTTTCCTACAGCCCCAGACCCTCCACTTCCAACTTCCCCACATTGATGGGAAGGTCTGTAAAGTACCTATAGCAGTGTTACATTGATGAGGCTGTAGGAATGCAACCAGGAATCCTGATACAGCAGAATTTTTATTTTGCAGTTGTTTGCAACTCAAAGCCAATTGCAACTCCTTTTGTAGACCTTCCCTGTTGACACAGGGAGAGCAGGAGCACAGGGGCACAATAATCCCTGGTGTTTTTTCCATGTTTTAAAACTATGACACCTGCATAAGGTTAAAGATAAACTTTCCTGACTACTCTCTGAAGGCTAGTCACTTATTACTTTCTTAAGCTACTGTCACTTGTAATGGCATCTGGACTGTGTTTTCTCCACTGTCCCTGTTACATATTTTACTGGTTTTCATGTGGTACTGTTGTGAGGAATATACACTGCTGGCATGGAATTTTACCACATGAAGAGTGGCATCTCATATTACATATGAAGCATTAATCCAACATATGGAGAACATTTCAAACGGCACAGTGTGAATAAGTTTACATGTGGATATGACCAGTGTCTATGGTTAACGAAGGTAACTAAGCCTACCTCTTTATAGGCAGCAAGTCAAAAATAGCACATGCTTTCTACCAGAGCAAGAATATCTGCTGCTTTAGAATGGCCTGTGCCTTATTTTCTGTGCAGTTCTTAATATCACAATCACACTCATTTATTCCCATCATTTATTTTCATTTAGTTGCATCTGCTAGAACTCGCCTACCTATAAAGCTGAGTTGGGAAGCTTGTGGTCCTCCAAATGTGGTAGATTGCAATTCCTCTTAGTCCCTGTCAGAATGGCCACTTATCAGGGATGATGGTATGTGTAGTCGAAAAGCTGAAGGATTACATGTTCCCCACCTCTGCTATAAAGGAAAGATGAAAGTTGCTTGCCCTGTGTTTTTCAGACTTATATCCTTTTGCGAAGCAGAAAGTGGAAACTGCATCCTAGAACAGTTTGGAAAATGCTGCATCTGAAGCAAAATGCAGTGTCTAACACACTAAATCAGATTTTTGTGTTGAGAGAAAATTCCCCTTGGAATTAATTTTTGGATTATGTAAAAACAAGCCAACTTTTCTTCATCTTATGAAATAGGACACCTAATAAGGTAGCATTGAGGAAGTCTTGTCTTGAAAAATGCAAGAGGTAGCTGTTGTGTGTTAATATAATCCACGTTATGAAATCCAATTGTTCATCTCAACAAGTGCAGACCAAACCTATGGAAACTTGGTAAATCAACAAAGATGCAAGTTCTATTGATTAAATGAGTTTATTTAGATACTGCTTAGATTTAGGCCTTTAATAATAAGATAATTCATTATATTTAATCTTTCACTATTACAGTAGCATTAATAGTGATACATTCAGTGAGATGAAAAGCATTAATGAACCCTATAAAGCAGAAATTCTTAACCTATGTTGATGGACAATCTAAATGGTTCTCTCATACTTTAGCTATGATTCTGTGTTTCCCAAGTATAAACTGTGCATTTGTCATATAAGTATGTCACGAGCCTGATCTTATTTATTACAATTTAAATCTACCCCGTAAAGTCCTTGTAAATTCTCTGGGCAGGTTAAAGAAGGCACAGAATAAAATGTACAATAATCATGAAAAAAGATAGCCCAAGAAAATACATAGATATATTCTTTGCCTGTTGAATACACACACCGTGGAGAAACAGGATCGTGCTCTTGGGTCAACCACACTTCTTTGCACTGGATGGAAATTATTGATATTAAACAAACAAATCCAATGATATGCAATGTGATGAAAGCCAGGCATAACATGCAACGTGTGGAGTTTTGTTTGAAGCAGACATCCAGTGAGCTGGGTGGGCAGGAATTATTCTGTACACCCATTGCATACTTTTCAGGCTGTTCAACACTTGAACAGCAATCCAAAACCAGGACTGAATTAGGGCTTGCACTCTACTTTCCACTGATACTAGAGGCAGGAGCAGGACAATTGGTTGCTGCCCAAGTTACTGGGTGGCGACATTGCAGCTTGGGGAGCTCCAGCAGCTGCATGGTCTCCTCCAGCTTCTTCCTTCCCAGCATACTTTGAGGCTGGCTGCATCCAGGAGAGTTGAAACCTGCGGCAGCCAACGAGTTTAAACCTTAGGTTTAAACTCATTGGCTGACTCATTCCCTGGCCAGAGGCACCTGCAGTTTTCCCTCTGGCCAGGGAAATGGTTTTATAACCTGGCCTTCTTCCAGCTGGCAGGAGCAGGGAAATAATTCTTTCCAACTTTTTTTTTTTTTTTTTTCCCTGCTCCCCAGGAGCAGGTTCCCACACTATTCTAAAGGACTGGGAAAATTTCACAGTAGATTTTCATCAGGCTGCTCAGGCAAGGAAGAACTGGAGAAAATGATTACACTTTCTTTTTCTCCAGAAGGGAGTGTCTGCTGAAACCTAGGCCAAAATCCAATTGTTAATCCTACGTGAATCAAGCAACTGAATTGGTAAAACTTGTGTTCCATATATAACTTGTGTTCCATAAATGTCTCCATTGATTGAGTGAGTGTACAGTAGTCAACCTATCAACTAGGTTCAGAACAGTTTTCTTCATGGATAGAAGAAACACATCCCGTTGTAGAAGGGCAAGTTTGGACCCAACCTATGGTAAATGGAGTTAATCACTGAAAGTACAGCAAAGGAATGAAAGACAAGAACTCTATGGATTCCACTGGATAATTTAAATATTGGAAGCTGCTGTAAGAAAAGCTGAGTGTAGAACTTCATGTCTAATAACAGATTCACCATTATGAACAGTAATTTTACACAGGTGGAGGGTAAGATGCTTCTTTTTAAAAGTACTTGAAATGGGCAACAATATGTTAATTGCCAAATGTGCTATGAAATTGAAGATGTGGTAATGGTTTTATAATTCTAGACATTAATGCATTGGAGTGGTGTCTTGTTTATGAAAGACTAGCTTGGCAGAACACAAAGTCCTGCTTTCCCCCTCAATGAGTACTTGTATATTTCACTTCACTTTAGCCTTCGTTCATTGTGAATAATTATTCCCCCTTCCCCATTATTCATGAGCTCTACAGCATCAAAGTTAGCATATCTCCTTAAATAAAAGACATGGCTGACATTCTGTTACACTCTCAGAGATAAAAGCAATCCATTTTTACAAATGGGGAAATGAGGCTGAGAAAAATGCCCTAATCTAGACTATGAATGTACAACAGAACTTCAGTTGAACACATAGCTTTCAGGTATGGAGCTGAACAAAACCTTTTAATTTGGATTGGAAGACTTTAGTGAAAACAAATCTTGAATGTTGAAAATAAATTTGTTTCCTGGCCCAGATCTGACTTTCTCAGCTGTGGAGCATTTGGATGAGCTGCCCTGTGGAAGAGCTTTGATAGAAAGGGAACAGGCAAGCTTGGAGCGTTTGGCTTGAGATTTAATATGTATCCTTCCTCAGGGACACCATTTCAGTTTTCAGTTGGAGAGGTGGAAAGAGATTTTGAGTAGGTTGGGGCAAGACTCCAATCATGGTTTAAAGCCCTCTGTGCTGATACATTCTAAATTCTGTTTCACAAAAGCAGGGTACTGAATAGTATTTGTTATGATGGTTATTTATAATTGCAAAGAGTATGTCACCACAAGTTGCAAAGCCACCTCTTGAATTTGAAGGAAAATGTGCAATTTTTATTCCCTTGAAAGAAAATGTGGGTTTTTAAAATACAGACATATGCTTTTCTGCCCTCTCATTTTTAAAGGTAAGCAGCACAAGGATCTTTTGGGACTTTTTCATTCTGATGTCACCAAGACTCCTTGATGTCCCATGTATATAAGGTACAAATAGTTCCATGAATGAGAGGGCTAGATTGATTGCAGTGGGATTTTACCTGGACCTATAAAGCTGTTGAAAGTGGCTTAGCCTCCTCATTGGGAGCCTGCTTTTCAAACACCCACACATAATGCCTCTGCTTGCATGGTTGGTTATTATTTTATTAGGTATGATAGTGCCTGCATACCACAGAGTTGAAGCGCTGCCTGTTGGGAAATATAGTGCAACAACACTGGGATTAAGGAGGATAGATTTGGCCAGGGTCTAGCTATTCAGTGATGAAACATTTGTTTTGCATGTTATTCTCATAAAAATGTAAAATGTGTTTTGACTTAAATTGCAATTCTGTTGCATGACACAATAGCTAATTTCCCTCACCATTCTGTAGTTTGAATCCAACTGGTTATTATGTGGATGGAAGGAAACTTGAAGGAGATATCAGGGAGGTAAACCACCTTGTGCATCACCAATATTTGCTCCAGAAATTTAGGAAGCTCTCCAGAGCAGAGTTTTGAGAGGCATGGAAGTCTAGGGAATCAGAGAGAGATGAAAATATTTCCGCTGAAGATGGATGTGTTTGGGGAGCTTCAGAAGGGAAAAGAATTCACTTTCTCAGATTTCCATCTTATATCATTTCATGGATCAAATTGGATCATGTCCTATACCTTTATTGGCTTTCCTTTATAATGTAAATTAATCTAGGACACTTAAGTGTCTTAATCCTGACACTAAGAGCTGTTTGACAGTGGAACAGACTGCTTTGAAGGGTGGTGAATTCTCCTTTGGAGGTCTTTGAGCAGAGATTGGATGACCATCTGTTGGTAATGCTTAGTCGTGCATTCCTGCATGGCAGGGAACTGGGCTAGATGGCTCTTCTGATCCTTTCCAGCACTATGATTCTATATAATCAAGCTAAGTCTGACATTCTATCACCAGACCATGCCCAAATCTGCCCCCACTGAAGTCTTGGTATATATTTGCTGAGAATTTAAAAATCACTGTAAAATCAGAAAAGATATACTTGCATTACACATACAGTTTCCCTAAAACCAGTGGAAGCTGTGCCTGAGGAAGATGATTCTAATCCAAGAAAGCTCAGGCTAAAATAAACCTATTAGATTTTAAAATGCCACAAGGCTTGCTTGATTCCTATTTTTCTCTCTGTATACTTGTTTCAAAACATGGCGTGATACACAGTTTGCTTTCGTTACCAGTTATGGTAGGATTCACAGGAACTACAGGAATGCTGAAACCACAGGGGGGAATAGATGGTTTTTTTGAATGAAAACTAACTGAAACCAATGTCTTTTTTATGCTCCCACACAATTTGAAAGTTGAAGCATGAAGAGATTAACAGTAATGAAGCAAAAAACAACCTCTATGTGTGTTCCAGTGGAAATGAATAGTATGTGAGTGGGAGAATCCCTCTGCCAAGAAATCTAAAGCCAAAAATATATAGATATAAATAAAATAAATAAAAATAAAAATCAATCTGCTTGTTCACAATGCTTGGAGGTTTCATCAAGAACAAACTGACTTCTCACACAATCAATAAACAACAAAGATCTCTTTTACTGCAAAGAAGTAAAAGCTCTAAGGCTGTAATAAGTGTCTCTAATATGAAGCTATCTCAAAGGAGCATGTGTCATCACCCTCAATATACAGTTGGTGGAACCGAGGCACAGAGTTAAAGCCTCCTGCCCTGTGTTACATGATCTGACAATAAGGATGGCATTGTGGCTCTTCATTACACTTCCTAATCTGCTTTTCATCTGAACCTATAAGAAAAAAAAAGGAGAGAATGGGCTTTCTATGTTCTGCAAATGTACATCTAATGAGAATGAATACTAGCAGGGAATCGGTACTCTGTGTGCTAACTACCTAGCAAATGAAGAGTCATTCTGTTTTGCTTCATTTTGCACAGAATGTAGATACCAGTATCAGAACTTGGGAAAGTTACTTTTGAACAACAGCTATCAGAATCTTCAGGGACCATCTTGCTGGGAGTTACTGGGAACTGACATCCAACAAATCTTAGATCCTTACCACATGAAGTTGTCATACTGCCAGAGCAACATGTTGTTCCTGGTCCAGGATCTGTACTATCTGTGCATGTTGTTATTGCTAAACAGCTGCTATCGTGTTGCAATCCACTGGAAATCTGCCCTTTTTCAATGTTTGAAGAGAATTAGAGCTTTCTAAGTATCCCACCAAACTACAAATTCGCAGGATTCCACAGGCTGGCCCAATGACAAATAAGGTGCACCAAAGTGCTGCAATAACGTAGTGTGAATATGGCCTGTGCTTAGAGGAACTTACATCCCAAACCTAGGACAAATGTAGCATTCAAATCAAATAAATAAATAGTCCACAGAAATATGACTTGTTTGAATTGTGTTTGGTCTCCCCTTGTAGTCTGTAGTGGTATAGTCCAGCCATCTTAGTGAGGACCAATAAACACCTGGTGCAAGTAGACAGCCAGTGTGGTGTAGTGGTTTGAGCATTGGTTTACAACTCTGGAGACAAGGATTCAAATCTCCACTCGGCCCTGGAAACCAACTTGGGCAAAGGCAAGGACAACCCTTCCTGAACAAATCTTGTCAAGAAACCCCCCTGATAGGTTCAACCTAGGGCCACTATAATTCAGAAAAAAATTGATGACACACAAGAACAAGGAGAGGTAGAAGCAGGAGAGGAGAAACAATGAAACATTTAACAATGAAACAAGATAACATTTTTACATATGGCTCACTGTAACCAGTAAACTGGTATTTATACATCAATGTACCCTTTTTTGGATTTGTTGGTCTGGCACTTGACATTTACTGATAACAAAAAGTTTTCTTCTTGCATTGACATTTTCATCTACCCAATGCCTCTTGTCATGGTGGTGTTTTCAAGCATATGGCAATACAGGCTGTGGCATTGTGGGGGAAATGCTTGTCACTAGGGAATCATCTCACAATGCAATATAACACAAGACAATGCAATTCACTTCTTTTCTTATAAAGCATTTACCCACAGGCTTCAGAATATGCTGCTATGTGGGAAAACGATCTCTTCCATAATCATCTCTCCATGTGCAGTAAGAAATTTGAACTATTACTTGGAGCTTTTCAAAGTGTCCTTTTTCCTTAAACAAAAAGAGCACAGCCCAGTCAGAGTTAAGCATTGCAGTGCATATACTTAACTCTCCTGTTTAAATCAGCAAAACTTAAAATGTAGTTGACTTTTGCTGGATCTTGAGGTGTCATTGTTTCATGTACTGAATCTTTAAGCAATGAAACATCCATAAACATTGGCTTTCCCCTCCCTCCTCTAAATATTTCAGCCTAAGAAACTGAAAGAACATTTGGAAAACATCTTGTTTTCCCAGAATGGAAGCAAAGTAATTTGCCAGAGGATGTCTGTACCTCTTTGTTGCCACCTTAAGCCCCAGCTATGGGCTTGGCTGATTTAATACATGCTGTAGCCTTTCCATTTCTAAAAGCCACGCTCAATTAATGATCTGTTACCAAATCATTCTCCTGGTCTAACATCATAGTTACAGGCCAAATGACGGCATGGAAAATTGGGTAGGGAGAAGCAGTTCTTAGCAGTTGAGTGGTCCATGAATAGTTACACTGTAAGTCTACTCATGTTGGAACACTGACCATTTGTATGAGGATAGGAAGGATTTATCAGCAAGACCTGCTGGTCATCTTTGCACAATGAAGTACCTACAGCTGTGATGATGTTGTCATTACTCCTTGTATGAATAGGCCTCCCAGACCTTTCTACACTTGATGACCTCATGCTATCCAGAGCTTCCTGAAATATGCAGGTGGTGAACTGTTGGTTTTGTGATGCTGTTATGATGGATCACTGCCCTGCATATTTCTCTTTGTTGGCCAAGAAGACTTCTATACCCAACTCTTTCCATAGTTTTGTGTGTCTGTAGGTGTGTGTTTCTTTTTGTTAGAAATCATGTGTTCACAGGTCTGCAGTGAGAGCAGATTGAAGCAGGAGATAGGCTAACAACAAGCTAGTGCATAGGGCATGGACAACATTTGGTAATATTGGGGAAAAGTGGTGAAGTAACAGTACAAACATAGTTATGAATTGTCTTTGCAAGGAAAACTACAAGACACAGTCAAAGACGATCAGTTTGGAGCCTTCCATATGTTGTTGGACCACAGCTCCCATTTTCCTTCATTATTGATTGGCCTTGCTAGTGAGGATTGATGGAAGTTGAAGCCCAACAGTATATGGAATGCCCCAAGTTGCCCATTGCAGCTATAGATGTTAGACTGGATTCATAATACCTTCCAGTTCTCCCTCAAAGTTGGTTCCTTCCATCAACAGAAGGCTTTGGGTGTACTGGTCAATACCTTCTACCACTACATTATCCCCTGACTTCAGAAAAACTCTCAGGAGGGTTAGGATAACCTCCAAAACAAGGGAAGGAATGGTAGTAGTGAAGACTACAGGACCTGAAGAAGGAAATCCTTCTTCTGCTTTCTTTGTACTTGTTGGAACATTTTGACTAGTAGTCTTCCCAGGAGCACTCGCTGCAATGGAATCAAACTCTAGAATCAACCTGCTACACTTAAAATTAGTTCCACATCAGTACTCATAAGGATCAAAGCCAATCAAAATTAATTAGGCATCCTGATTAATCAGGCTGTCACACAATAATGCAGCCAATTAGTGTGCTGTCCACATATCTCATACACATATAGCCATAGTGAAATTCAATTGTTCAGGTCCAGCACAGGACAGTCATTTAAATCTCACTTCCAAATTAGGAACTTTCTGAAGATCTGTCAAGAAGTAGAGCAAATGTCACTGCACAGGTTATCCCCCTACCAAACAGCAAAGCACAACTTGTATATGCTACAAAAGCAAGAGGAAATGGTACTCTTTCCTGTCATCTGGAACAGTTTGTTGAGGTTTGATTCATATATAACAGCGGTTCTCAACCTGTGGGTCACAACCCCTTTGGGGGTTGAATGACCCTTTCACAGGAGTTGCCTAAGACCATCGGAAAATACGTATGACTCTAAATCAGATGGTTCTATTTCCAAGGAGGAGGATGCAGAAGATGATAATAAAGTGAGATTATTTTCCTCAGATTCTTTTAAAAATTTGCTGGAAAAGGTGTTGGCAACTCTGGGACTGGACAGTCTGGAGAGTGCCACTTCAGATATTGATAAAAACAAGAATGTTGCATCAATTGTAAGGAATAAGCCTACAAAATCTAGTGTTATTCCAATGCCAGATTTATTTTTGGATTTAATTCAGTCTGAATGCAGTGAAACCAAATCTTCAAACTTTATATCATTTATGGTGGACCTGCGAGAAGGCAAAAATATTCTGGATGCAAGTACATAATAAGATAATAAAAATATTAAAAATTGAGTTTACGATGCAGCCTGAAATATACTCGTTGAACATATATGATGGAATAAGATTGTTAAGAAAAAGATCCCAAAGAAAGTTATTAACATATATGATTATAGCGGCCAGGATGGTTTGGCGGGCAGGCTGGCATGGATCTCAGCCCTTTGGTGAAGGCGGGGAGCTCGTCGTGCTACCCCAGGAATTCCTGGCCAGGCCTGTAAGAGGAGTTTATTTCAGAACAAGAGGGAGACCTCCTTTTCCTAGGAGATGGGCAGTCTTCTCTCTCTTCTTTCCAGCCTACTTTTGGAAACTTCTTGCTTAAATTTTGCATTGCAGTTACTTGCCCTCTTCTCATTTGCCCACCCACCTACCCTCCTACCCAATGGTAGGCCCACCTTAGGGTCAACTTAAGTCAGGAACAACTTGAAGGCACACACAAGAAGCTTGTGTAGTCCCCCGAGATGTAATTAGAAATAAATATTTCACAATATATAATTACTTATTGTTTTTGTGATTAATCACTATACTTTAATTATGTTCAATTTGTAACAATGAAAATACATCCTGCATATCAGATATTTACATTACGATTCATAACAGTAGCAAAATTACAATTATGAAGTAGCAACGAAAATAATTTTATGGTTGGGGGTCACCACAACATGAGGAACTGTATTAAAGGGTTGCGGCATTAGGAAGGCTGAGAACCACTGATATATAATGTTGATGAAACTCTGAAATTGCTGTCAATATTTTGCTCAGTCTCTCTCTAAAGTAGGATTTTTGGACAGCGAACTTCTGGTCTGCCATGTCTGTATACAAGATCAAGAAGACAGAATTATAGACTTCAGGTAATACAGCCCATTATTTTACACACACACTGGCAACATCTCACAAAAACAAAAGAGTGCATGTGTGTCTCTCACACATTCTTTTTAAATTCTAAATGATTTTAACTACATTTAATCTACTGTTTGGTTTTTAAACCACCTTGGGAGAGTTGCTTGCTCTAAGAGGTGAAGTATGCATTCATTCTTTAAATTAAATATATACACCTTATTCTACACATTTGCCATAGCCCACAAAAACAGGAAGACATGAGGTTTGCATTATCACATACTGATACTGATGTTCTCCCAATGCATGCTGAGCTTTACAGCCAATGCATGTTAAGCAGATTTTAAACAGATGCCTCTGCTTTACTCACAACAACCTCCCTCAAGTCAAAAAGCAAATGAAACATATATCCTACTTTTTCCATGGTGCTCAAACCCAGTTGGCTTAGGTACTTTTGTGCAAAGCATAGTGCCAGGCTAATCATGAGGTATAAGATCTCCAGCAAAAAGATAGACTGAAGTTCCAATGAATTGTTCCATCCTCTAGCAGAATCAATATATAAAAACATTCAATGCCCTACATCCCCTTTCACTCCCCAGCATCCTTTTACACTCCAGCATGGCCCAAAGGTTGATCATATGAAACTCATAACAAACTCATGTGCCATGCTCCCCTTGATGCACCTGGTGGCAGTGTCTGTCATGATGAAACCACCCCTAGCTAGACACAGAGACATGTTTAAAAGTACTGTGTAAGAGGCTGCTCACATGTACACCTCCTGCATCTAACATAGAACTCCTCTGGACTGTAGAGGAGAACTATATTACATGGCCATCTACGTTGCTGACGCAATACATGATTAGCTTGATTTTGAATGGGTCACATCATCTTAAGCCTAAATTGCTGCTCTTAAAAATCTTTTTTCTGTTGTCCGGTTGAATCATAGAATCATAGATTTGGACGAGACCACAGGGGGCATCCAGTTCAACCTACTGCCAGGCAGGAACATACATCAAAGTACTCCCAATAGATGGCCATCCAATCTCTTCATATATATATATATTAGTTTTCAACAAAAGAAACATAATCCAAACAAAGAAAATATCAAAATCAAGTGAAAGGAATGAATGATTACAAAGTTGTATAAACATAATAGTAAGAATAAGGTTAAGAAGACTAATAACTGAAAACCATTCCATAACCAATAACATCTATCTTCCTCATTACATACCTTATCCATATTTCCTTTACTTTTTTCTTTTCACTGATCCCTCCCCTACCACACCCGCAATTTCAGAATCTCAAGAAGTAAGTGCAAACCTACCTATAACTTATCTTCCTACAAAAAAAAACCACACTTATTTTAACAATATGTCACTCATTTTATAATCTATCGTCTTCTTCTATCTTCAGAGTTGCATTTAACACTATTACTTTAGATTTTTGCTTGAATATATCTTAAACCAATTACAATTAATCAAATATCTATGTCAGTTCACATATCACTTAAGCTTTATCAATTCTATTTTACTGGTACATGAAGAAATTTTTTTCATTTATAGCCATCTTCTTTATAGCCGTTTCCTTACCTATCCAACTTATTATCACTTTCTTAACCCAATGTGATTCCTATAATGGGAATACTATGCTCCAATCTTTGAAAAAAATAATCTTCACTTTATCTTTTAATGAATTCATAATTATGTCAGCTTCTGCTATATCATATAATTTTAAAAGCCAATCTTCTATCTAGGAATTGATTTTTGTTTCCACATTTGAGCAAAACATATTCTGGCTGCTGTGATCATATAGAGGAGGATTTTTTTTTTTTTTTGAGATTTGTTTAATTGCAGTAAACAATCTGTCATGTTAAGTAAATAGAGTTCTGGTAACAATGAGAATTTTATCTTCATTGTTTCTTGTATTTTATCATGTAAACTTTTCCAGAATTTCTTTGCTTCTCTGCAGCACCACCACATATGAGAAAATGTGCCCTTTTGATCACATTTCCAACAGGTGTCTTTTGCATTACCTGCAATCCAAGAGATCTGAGATTATGTTAAACATTGTGAAACATTTTATAATAATTTTCCCCTAAACTAGCCAGTTTTGTCAAATTCCACATAGTATTCCATGAGTTCTCCCGTTGTTCTAAAGAAATTGAATGGTTAAAATTTGGGGTCCATTTTATCAAGGTTTGTTTAACCACTTCTTGCTCAATTTCCAGATTAAGTAAAATTTTATATATTTTATGAACCCTATGTTCAGATTATGGTTTAAGTATTTTATCTAACTCTTTCTCTTTTATCTCCAAATCTTCTGTTTTTTTTAATCTATCCTATATTTTTCTGCCAGTTGAATTTGTAAGAGCCAATGTGTAGTTAAACCCCGAGCCTTAAATTCTTCTGCTGATTTAAAATAGGTAGTATTTCCTTGAATCTTCAATGTGTCTTTATATGTAATCCATTTATTTATTTTAGGTATCTCTTTGTTATAGAAAGCCTCATGAACTGAGACTAAGATGGAATTTTCAAATATATATATTTTTTTATATTTTAACCAAACAGTTAAGAGAGCCTTCCTCAAAAAATGTGTTATAAAGCCTTTATATATTGAAGCTTTCCCATACCATACATATGCATTCCAACTGAAATATAGTCCTTCACTTTCCAGATGTAGAAGCCTTGGATCTCACAGCGTTAACCAATCAATTGTCCATTCTAAACAGTTGGCATGGTAATATAATTTTAAATTAGGTAGATCCATTCCTCCTCTCTCTTTAATATCTTCCATAATCCTTAATTTTATTCTGGGCTTCTTACTTTTCCATACAAATTTTGTCAGATCCTTTATTCCATTCTCTAAAAGGTTTATCATTCAATATTATAGGCAAATTTTGAAATAGGAAATTTATCTTTGGTAAAGTATTAATTTTGATAGCCGCAATTCATCCTAGAAGTGAAAAATCTAATTTTTCCCATTGTTTGAAGTCCTCCTTTATCTCCTGCCAAATTTTCCAGTAGTTATTATCAACAAGGTCAGTGTTATTTTTTATAATGTTAATACCTAAATATTTTACTTTTTAAACTACCCCAGTATAGTTAACTAATTCTTGTTCCTCACATTTGGACATTTTTTTTTGTAATTATTTTTGTTTTATCCCTGTTGATTTTATATTCTGAAAGCGTTCCAAAATGTGTTAATATTTCTATTAATTTCTCAAAACTTATTAGAGGGTCCTCTAATATAATTACCAAGTTGTCAGCAAATGCACTGATCTTATAAGCCTGATTCTTAATTTTGACCCCTTGTATTTGGTTTTCTTGTCTGATTCTTCTGTTTAGAACTTCCAAAATTATTATAAACAAAAGGGGCGATAGGGGACAACCCTATCTAACACCCCTATATACTGGCATACTTTCTGTTCTCTCATCATTTGCAATTATTTGGGCTTGTTGTTTCTTATATATTGAAATGATCCATTCTATAAATCTAGACCCTAAATTTACTCTTAAAGTTTCTTCCAAATAAACCCAATTCACTCTATTGAATGCGTTTTCAGCATCTATGAAAAATAAGGTCATTTTCTTTTCTCTATGTTTATGGAAATATTCGATGATATTTAATACCATCCTTATATTGTTTTTTAATGATCTCTTGGGTAGGAATCCATTTTGGTCTCTATGTATCCACTCTTGTAATATCTTTTTCAATTTATTCACTAGAATTGTGGCTAATATTTTATATTCTACATTCAACAGCGCTATCAGCCTATAGTTTCCTATTTCTCGCAGATCTTTCCCTTCTTTTGGTCCCAAAGTAATATCTGCCTCCCTCCATGAGGGTGGTTTATCCTCTTTACCTATTCCATTTATTACTCTCAGTAACAGACTCAGTAGTTGATCTTGGAATGTCTTATAATACAAGGCAGTATATCCATCCAGTCCCAGAGCTTTCCCTGCTTTTTGCTTCTTTATAGCTTATATCAACTCCTCTTTTGTGACTGGTCTATTTAATTCTTCCCTTTGACTTTCTGTGATTCCTGACAAATCACCGTCAAACAGGTATTCTTTTATTTTATCTCTTTTCATCTGATTACTTTCCAGTTCTGCAAAAAGATTTTTATAAAATCTGGCAAAAGCTTTTTTAATGTCATCTTGTTTTATAAGAATTTTCTTATTCTCGTTTATTTGAAGAATCAGACGTTTTTCCTTTCCTTTTTTAATTCTATAGGCTAACCACTTATTTGTTTTGTTAGCTTGAAAAAAGGTTCTTTGCCTTATGAATTTTAATTTTCTTTCTATTTCTTCTGTCTCATTTAGAGAGATCTGTTTTTGTAGTACGTTTATTTCATCTAATATCTTTTTATCTTGGGGAGATATTTTTAACTTTTCTTCCAACTGTTTTCTCATTAACCAATATTTCTAATTTCTGTTTTCTTTCCCTTTTTAGTTTTATTTCTTTTTGAATGAGAAAGCCTCTCATAACGGATTTTCCAGGGTCCCATACAGTTGCTATAGATACTTCTTGGTCTAAATTCTCCAAGAAATTTTGTTCTAGAGTTTTCTTACCTTTCTCAATTATTTTCTCATCTTTCAATAAACCTTCATTCAATCTCCATCTATATTCTTGTTTTTTATCAGCTAGAATTAATAATAGTGGATTATGGTCCAAAATGGTCCTATGGAGAACATTGATCTTTTGTATTTTCTTATTTAGTGTTTTAGAGGCCCAGATCATATCGATTCTGGACCAAGTTTTGTGATATTCTGAAAAGAAAGTAAATTCTTTCTGATCCCCCCATATAATCTTCTCCATGCATCTATCAACATCAAACTATCTGTTAATTCAAAAGATGATCTGGGAAGTTTCCCTTTCTTTTTCTTCTGTGTCTGATTCATAGTTCTATCTAATCCAGGGTTTACTACTCCATTCCAGTCACCCATCATAATAATTTCCTGATACTCAATATCTCTAATTTTTTTTTACAAAAGTTTCTCATAAAATTCTTTTTTTATTGCCCAGAGGACCATAAACTCCTATAAGTAGAACCTTTATATTAAGAATATTTGTAAAGTAATAATGTGTTAAATTATCATGTTATGTAATTTATATATATTGGAAACCTCAGAGTATAAATTGAGAGAAATTTCCTAGTAAGGGGTTTAATTTATTAAGAGGGTTAGTTAATCATCCAACTTTTTCTTAAAAACCTGTAAAGAAGGAGAATCCACCACACTCTGAGGCAGCATATTCCACTGCCGGACAACTCTGACCATCAGGAAGTTTTTGCTGAGGTTCAGATGGAATCTCCATTCAACTGCAGGAAACTCTATGATTCTATGAAAATTAGTGTGAAAATGTGACATACTGCATAACTGGGTAGTATGTATAATTGTGTTGTTATTGTGTGCCTTCAAGTTGTTTCCAATTTATGGAGACCTTAAGGTGAATGTATCATGGGATTTTCTGGGCTTGAGAGGGTGTGACATTCTTAAGGTCACCCAGTGGGTTTCCATGACCAAGTGGAGAACTGAACCCTGGTCTCCAGGGTAGTAGTCCAAGGCTCAAACCACTATACCATGCTGGCTCTTCAAAACTGAGTGGTTCAGCTGGGGCTTGAACCCAGGATCTTTCATATATAAAGCAGATATGATAGCCACTACACAATGGAACTTTGTACTACATACTGTATTACTACATCTAGAAGATGATCTGTTGTGTGAGGAAAAACAAGTGCTAAAACAATGTGGCAGACATGATTCTGCCCTTGAGAGCTGTATTTTTATATGTTCCATTAGGATTGATTTTATCTAGTATATTTACTATTGAGTCAAGTGGAGAAATGAGTCCCAAGGATCGGAATATACGCATATAGAGATCCTATTAATTCAAATACATGCATAAGGACGTGTGCAGATACACTCACTAATCACCACCAGTTTCAGCAGTCACCCCATCTGCACGCTTGCTATGCCCTCTCAGCTACCTTCAAAGCTGCTACATTTATTCTGCAGGAATGCTTCTCTGCAATATTGATCCTCTTTTAGAGAAACAGTCTGAAACTCATTAATGGAGAAAATCTGTGTTTCTGAGACAGAAAGAGAGAGAGACTGAGAGAAAAAGAGAGAGATTGAAAGAGAGGGCCTGGGGTGAACAGTTCTGGGGACATAGTAATTTAAAGGGGAATTGTTCAAGGAAAACTGCTCTTTGCATACCGAAAGCAGCAATTGGAGTCACACAGTCTGTTGAAGCAGGGGAAAACCCTGGCTACCATCCCCTTCTCCTTTTGCCATACTAGGAATGTCAAGGAGAATCACAACTTGGATCAGCTCTGCTCTGTTCAGCTCGTTGCAAACAGCCTAGGCTTTCCTGCCCAAACAGCCACATTTATACCACAGAAGATCAGCTTATATCTCAGACAGGCTGTGATACTTCACTGATCAGCTGAAACATTGAAAGACAATCACAACTTCACTTATCAGAAACAAGGGGGCTCTACTTTTTGCCTTCCATCTGGACTTACAGAAGGTAAGGACTTTCTTTTGAAAATAAAACTTAGACTTCAGGTCAGCTAATGGTCCAAATGGGTATTGGGTAGAATCCCTACAACCTGGATAAATCCAGCTAAAATGGGGGTATAGCAATCCTAAATTGGAGCTACTGGAAGAAGGAGCAGATTCATGCCTAAATCCAAATGTTAATTCTAACTCACCAGCAACATTGTATGAAAGGAACTCATGAACGTGTAGAATTATGAGGTTCCCATTAATTCAGTGAATATCCTCTATTTGGACTAACATTTGCATTTAAGCTTCCTTGGAATTAGATTGAAATGAGGGGTAGAGTTGGTTGTCATCAACATACTGGTGACACTGAACCCAAGATACAGTGGTGGAGCTTGGAGTATGTGGAGGGGTGGGTGGGAGGAAATGTGGCTACGGCACGAGGGCATGGCCACTCTGTGTGGGATGTGACTGTGATGCATGGGGGCATTGCCAGGGCATGCAGGGATGTGGCTACAGGCCAGGCTGCCCAAAAACATTGCCACCTGGGGTGAACCGCTCCCATCACCCCCCTGTCCCCACGCAACCGTCCAGATAATCTCTCCCTGCAGTTACATGTAGACATTGAATATCACTGGGGCAATACTGAGCCCTGAAGACCCCACAAACCAACAGCCATGGCACTAAACAGTACCACAGTAATGCAGTCGGCCTTCTACATTTATGGGTTTAAATTTCATGGATTTGATATATATGAGTTTCTCCAATCCCTGCCTACCCCACCTCAGATGCTTCTTTTCTGGGGGAACCTTCTCACTTGGTAGCTCTGATCAGACCACACAGACCTTTAAAAACTCACCCCTGGTTCTCCTCCTCCTCCACCAGCCATTGTCTGGCCAGCTAAGGACAGCTTCAAGCCCAATTTCTTAGCACCACAAACCCTCTCCTATGTCCTGCCTTCACACAACGAAGGAGATTGGTGTGAGAGAAGAAGTATAGGGCCACCGTGCGGACTCATCCCCTTCCCCTCTTCTTTCCCTGACCTGGTTTGGACCCTGGGTACCCAGGCATAGCATGGTGGGGGGTGCCCAGACAAGGCATGGTGGGGGAGAACCCCACCATGCCTTGGCCCCCTTCCAACAGATGGACACACATACACACACACACACACACACACATTTTGATATTGATTTTTTTACACTTTTATGGGGATCTTGCACCCCTAGCCCTAGCAAATGTGGAGGATGGATGGTAGTGTCTCATTCTATTGAAACTCACTGAGAGATCCAGTGGAACTAAGAGGGGCACACTGCCCCATCTAGTTCTCTGCATAAGTCATCTACCAATGTGACCAAAGCTATCTTCTTCCCATAACTGGTCTGAAATGAGACTGAAATATATGTAGGTAACCTGTTTCATCCACAAACTCCTGAAGCTAGGAGGCCACTAAATGCTCTAGAACCTTGCCCAAGAAACATGTAGTAGAATGGCCTATAGTTCTTTAGTACAGGGCTTTTCAAATGGTGTGCCGCAACACATTAGTGTGTTGTCTGAAGTGTGTAGGTGTTTCACCTACAAACTTGGAAATTTATGTTATTATTTGTAAATCATATATTTTTAAAATATATAAACCTTTTCATGAGATACATTGTGTCCCCACACATTTTGTTATTACAATTTATGTATGTGTCTGTATCTCTTACAAGGGATTAGTTTAACCTCCGGTTTGCTAGTAAAACTGAATTACTGTGCTGCAAAATGATGCATGTCTAAAAAGTGTGTCACCAACATGAAAAGTCTGGAAAGCTCTGCTCTAGTATGATGCAGTTCAGATGGTTCCCCCAGCTCCAGCAATGAACTCATCATAGCTTCTTTTAGGCAGGATAGAAAGCTACCTTGTTGGAGTGAGGCATTCATTAATCCTCTTACTGACACGATCAGTTTCCCCTCTGTTAGATAAATGCACAATACACATGTGGTGGTTCTCACTTTTCTAAGGATCCTTCCCCCATCCTCCAGCTATACAAATTGCAAAGTATCCAATAATACAAGGCAAGTAGAAGCCAAGGTTACATACACAGAACCCGTATCAAATACAGCATCAGTCAAAGTGGATCTGGCTGATTTTGTCTGCACACTGTTGAGCAGATTCTTCACTGTCATCTGTCCAGTGGCCTGAGCTCTCTTCTTGAGAGCCAAAATGTGAAAGATCCTTAAACATTTGAGACAGCTCTGGTGGCTATTTGAGGATGGCTGCAACATCACTTCTCCAAACTAAGGAGAGTTTCCGCACCTTACCTTTTTTCGGCACTGGAGTGTGGGGATGGTGCGAGCAGCCTCCAGCGAGAAGCTCTTTTGTTCCCCGCTGCTTCAGCTCTGCACAAGCTGCCTGCTCCCAAGCAGGTAGTGTGAGAGCCCCGCCTCTTCCTTTCGCAGCACAGCCTGGGAGTTTCCCAGACTGCGCTGGGGCAGGAAGTGTGAACGCCACGGCTCCGGAGCCGCATGGCAAGTGTGCACGGGGCCCTGGAGCATGCCATGCCACACGCATGGCAAGTGTGCGCTGAGCCCTGGAGCAATGCGTGATCGCACACCATTTTCGGCTCAAAGCCAAAACTGAAAAAGTGTGCGAGTGGCACCTGCCCTACCCTGGAGCGTCACACGATTGTGGGTGTTTCGTGCAGATCGCTCCTCACAATCGCGTGACACTCCAAGCACCCTTTTGCATGGAAAATGTTGTGGGAAAAGGGCCTAAATGTATCCAGTACCTTTCCCCATTCCTTCTCAGGTTTGATTTCCACATCTTTTACCATCTTGATTGCCTTGCTCTGGGCATGTTCCAGATTGCCAATATCCTTCTTAAAATATGATATAATTCTTGATGTAATTCTTAAGTTTCTTCTCAAAGGAAGCCAGGATTTTAGCAATTTTCTTCCTGCTCTGGAAAAGTCTTTGAAAACCATCCGGTTTTTGAAAGCTATTTGCAATTGGGGCTTATTATGTGCAAAATTCACACATGGTTGTTTTGCACAGAAAACTGCAATTTCTGTGCAGGAGACTGCATCTTTTGCCTACAAAATAATATTTCTACGCAGAAATATTTCTGTGTAAGTGTTGTTTTCTATGCAAATCAACCACATACAAATTTTGTGAAGAATAGATCCTCAATAACAGCATTTTCTACATAGGAAACAGCATTTTCTGCAGATGAAATAATAATGTGATGCATGTAAATGTATTTATGTATGTAAATATAATTTTCTGTGCATAATAATAATAATGACAACTTTAAAAAATTAAAGAAATGCTGTTTCCTGTTCCAAATTTTATTATTTTTTTAAAAAGCTGTTTACTATGATGATGATGATGATGATGATGATGATGATGATGATATGCTGCTTCCTGCTCAGAAAATTCTGCTTTCTGCACAAAACAACCACATGCAAATTTTGATCAGAACAATTGTTGAGCTGAAAAGATTCTCATCAGTCTAGGTTTACTCAACACACACATACACAAGTTTTCCCATCATTTTTTGAATATTTTTGAATAGTATTTCCATCTCTATCTTAATAACTGCCTGTCAAGTGTCAGCTGCAGCCAACATGAGTCAAAACAGTCCAAGGGCTGAGAAGGTGATAAAGCCTGCCAGAAGCCAGGTAGAACAAACTGTCGTGAGGGATGCAGAGAAGAATAGTCAAGAGCAATTGCCAGGAATCTCAGTAACCAAGGCCAAGCTATTAGAGCTGGTAAGAACATCTTTTATGAGGTGCATCCAACATTGCTTCCAGTAATCACACAGTTCTGCAGCTTGCCTTTTCTGCAAAGGCTGATTGTAGACTAGGGTCTTCTCTGACTGCGCTGCAGATGTTTGCTTCTGGGCTGGCTCACTTGTCAAACACTCACATACCAAGCTTAGCTGTGTCTTCTACCCTTTCAGAGGGAAGCACAACATGTGCCCAGAAAGAGACACCACAGTAAGGTGAGGTCTTACCAAAGTAGAGCAGAGTGCTATGATTATGGTCTGTGATCTGGTTGGTGTCTTTGCTCCCAAACAGGTTTCCCCCTTTTTTTTCAATAACTCCATTTTGGTTCCT
Source organism: Ctenosaura bakeri (assembly GCA_948474755.1). Taxonomy (NCBI): domain Eukaryota; kingdom Metazoa; phylum Chordata; class Lepidosauria; order Squamata; family Iguanidae; genus Ctenosaura; species Ctenosaura bakeri. The sequence continues at coordinate 170,115 of CAOLHI010001143.1, read as the reverse complement.
AGCCAGTCAGTACTCTCACCATCTGAATTTGCCATTAAAAGGAGTAAGATCCTTTCCACAGGACTTCATCATCCTGCATTGGAGACAGGAGAAGTATGGGTCCTAGATGACGCTTATGCATGATGTCATCTGGGTCCCATCGTTCTCCTGTCCCCATGAAAGATGATTGTGTGGCAAATCATTGACAGGTTCTCCCCATCAATGACTGGCAATCACTCAGCCCTGCTGCCACCCTCCTTCACTTAGCTTAGGTGTGGAGGGTCAGGAAGTGCAATGGCTGCACTTCCTCCCCCAGCACAGCCTGGGACAGTGCTCAGCTGTGGTGCGGAAGGAAATGGCGGTGCCACCACACTTCCTCCATTCACAGAGGTACCCAGTGTGGAGGGGAATGTCCTGTTCTGACATCCTCCCAGTAGAGGTTGTATCAAGACCCCCGCAGGACACCACTGGGATTTGGTAAGCTAAGGAAAGGGCCTAAGACTCAGTGGAAATTTCCAAACAAATGGGGAAAGTAGGTGTCTCCTGATCTGGTTAAATCCTGTACAAAGTCAGGTCTCAACTATGTAGATGACTGCTTCTGCAGTTCTCCATAAACCTCTCAGATATCCCAAATAAATAAGGACCATGTTAATAAACCCCTTGTGTCTTTGCATTATGATTTGAGAGAATTCTTAAAGCTGAAACTGAAATAGCCATGCCTGGTCTCAGACTGTGTGCCTGGAAATCCAAGGCTTGATCCAGCTTTTGATATAGTGCAGCAGCTAAAAATTATATTGTAATTTACAGCCTTTTTAAGCACTTCTGTTCTTTAATAGGTATTGAAAACTGGTAATAAGTCCTCTAGCAGCACGTTCCAACATATTACTTCAAGTTATAGCACATCATTTCAAAATGTACTAGAGAGGCAGAACATTAAAACTGAAGTAAGACATAATTAATAATAATTTAAGAGGGGAGAGAAGGCTGTTTTTGAAACATAAAATGTATATGTGTATATATACTACTGCAAGTATTTTCTCTAAGGCAACAAAATCTAGACCAAGAGCAACATTTCTGTTGCCCTCCTCTGTTAGTAGAAGTGCTACAATCATCATTTCTTTTTCTCACTCGGGATGTGTAATTCAAAACCCATGGAAATAAACAGCAGTCTACCCAATTACTTGGAACACTTAACACCAGGCTTTTCTGCACTTTTACATACTCAGAAACTCTCCAGCTGATTGCTCATCATTCTTATTTCTGTTCCACAATAAAAGACAAAAGGAATCCTAACAGGACAGGAAAAGCATTTCCCTGAACCCTGCAAAAAATTCATTAGGTCTAAATAGATTGGCAGAGAAAACCTACTCTAAATATAGACTCTTCTTGAATACGCCTGCAACAACCTGGGACCTACCAAACCAAGGCCAGGCCACTTATAAGGAATGTGACAGCCTCCATCTTTTTGAATTTGAGACAGCAAAATGGAAACTCACAAGGCTTACAGACCTCTGAAGGGGGCACACTTTACCTAGCGGGTTGGCCGCAGTTGTTGATGGTATGCACACACACACACACACACACACACACCCGAGAGTAAGGATGAATGTAGTAGCTTCCACACTGAAAAACAGCCCTTGACCTTACTTTTGCACAGTGGTGTAGTGGCAAATTTTGAAGTGTAGGCCCATGTCGTGGCTGTCCCTATAGCTGCACATGCAAGTAGAATCCAAAATGTGGCTGTGTTGAGATATGTGTGTGTGTGTGTGTCTGGGTGCACAGGCATGTGTATGTTTTGGTTTTTTTTGTTTTTTTTTAATGTCTAGCACTTTTCATTTCCACCAAGAAATGAAATTCCACCACTTCGTAAAGCCAATGGATCTTGCCTACTCAAACCCAAACCACTCCAAAATACTTTGTGTTAAAATAGGGATCTCTCATAACAATGCATTGTTGCTAGGAAATTCATGTCCACTGCAGCTACTGATGGATTGCAGCTAAACTCAGAGGAAACAAGGGAGTCCAAAGCAGTGGAATGACACATGCTGTCATATTCTTGCTTGTCAATAAACCCTGATTAACTATATCTATGAGACCTAACTTGCTCTGTCATTGGTTTTCATTAGACAGATTCTACTTTCGCATTTTCTGAGTCTTGACATGTTAGATTTGAATATTTTTGGCTTTCTTAGTTTAAAAAAAATCAAGGTGTGGAGGGAGCATTCAATGATTTGATTCTTTTTGCTAGTTGGCCATTTTTTAAAAAAATCAACATTTCCTATACTGCTATTTTAATTAAAATATTCATTTTCTGCAGCCTTTTTAATGTTCTATGCTTATTTGACGTATAAAGGTGTTTCATTTCTATTTTAATGTGTCCTATGTGTCACTTTGAGAACTACATTAAAAGCTGAAAAAAATATATAGAACAACAGATAAACAAAACTGTAATCCAAAGTGGTGGAATTCAGGTACAAGTACAAAGTATGGCAGTTAGCAACATATAATAAGATATCTGTGACTTTGCTGACAGCTAAATATCTAGGGGGCTTGACTTGATTTAGCTCAGTAATTTCCTAAACATCTTCCCATCCACAAGAATTTTGGGCTAGGAACCATTCAGTCTGAAAACAGACTTCTGAACAGAGAGAAGCAAGTAGGCTCTATCCCTCACCAAACTGATCGACTTAAAAGTAGTTTGAGCTTCCATCTCCCTGCCTAAAATATCTAGGTTCTATCTCTGCAGTAGAAGTATTATCAATTATAAGTATATACAATTGGAATTAAATTACTGGGAGATTCAAAAGGGACCTTTAAAGCAATAGAGGAATTCATAAAATATCCAGTGTACTGTGAAAATTTCATGAGCAGATAAAATAAAATGTCAGGTATGCTTCTGTGCTTATATTAGGGAGAATCTGGTGTAGTGGTTAAAGTATAAGTGTTTGACTTAGAGAATCCTGGTTCAGGTTGCCAGCCTATCAAGAAACTGACTGAATGGCTCTGGGCTAATCATTCTTTGGCCATTTCCACACTGTACTGTTATAGTGCTATTATTCCACTTCCAACATCCTGTGGAATTCTGGAGTTTCTAGTTTACTGAGGCCAAAGAGCTCTCTGGCTGAGAATTCTAAATGCCCCTCCCTACACTGCAAACCCCAGGATTCCACAGGACATTGAAAGTGGAATAATAGCACTTTAACAGTCTAGTGTGGACACTGTATTTGTCAGAATAATCTATACCCACAGTGTACTTTTGGGAATAGACTGGATAAGGGAGGAGAAGAACTGTACATGGCACTACAAGGATTAAAATCCTTGCTATAGTAGCAAGTTTTTAAAAAAACTGGAGAAGTGTGTGAATCTGGAATGTATCTATACTACATAATGAATTATGTCACTTTAGTTGCCTTGGCCCTGTCCTATAGAATCTAAAGATTTATAGTTTGTTGCTGTTATTGTTTTTGTTACTGTGAATCTTCAAGTTGTTTCCAACTTATGATGACCCTAAGGTGAACCTAGGATAGAGGTTTCTTTCTTTCTTTCTTTCTTTCTTTCTTTCTTTCTTTCTTTCTTTCTTTCTTTCTTTCTTTTTTTTTTGTATCCTGCCTCTCCATATGGATCGAGGCGGCGAACAACTTACAAATAGCATGTATTTCGAAACATTTCTATACATGCCCCCAACAAGCTGGGTACTCATTTTACCGACCTGCGAAAGGATGGAAGGCTGAGTCAACCTTGGAGCCCGGCAGGATCGAACTCACAACCTTGTGCCATTGCCTTCCTCTGGGGCTGAGAAAATGTGACTCGCTCAAGGTTATCCAGTGGGTTTCTGTAGTGAAGTAGGGATCTGAACTTGGGCTAGTGGTCTCTAGAGGACTAGTCCAACATGCAAATCACTATGCCGTGCTGCCACTCTGTACTGAGAGACTTAGAACTGCCTGATAGAGAGAGGTACTGCCTATCTATAGAGAATCTTAAGTACCCCAACAAACTACAAATCTCCAAATACTGTAGGATTGAGCTATGACCATAAAACTGAACAGTATACCTAGATACGCTCTTGGCCTACATTTCACAAAGCAAAAAAAGAAACAAGTTAGCAATGCTGTTGAGGAAAAGTAAAATGGAAAGGGCTGGTTACTAAGGGAACATAATTAGGATTGTTTGGAAGTTGTCTTTTCCTTCAGTTGAACCCCATGGGAGGACAAGTACATTTTCAACAAACTTGTCAGCATCCACAATGGCTTGCAATATTATTTCTGGTTAAAATAAGACAGTACCAAGAATGAATCAGTTATATATAATGTGTCTTCTTATTGTTAGAATGGAGAGCAAAGTGAGCCATATTGGACAAGGGAATTTAGCCAAACAATCTGCTTCTTACTTCACTCTGCAGCTGCCTAGGCACAATGGGTTTGTCTATCTAACCTTGTATTGTCTATCCACTCTGACTGGCAAGCAATCTGTAGGATGCGGAGCAAAGGCTTTTGTTCTACTTCTCTAAATGTCACCTGCTTGTGCTCCCTTCCCCTTGTCGCTAGCTGGTAATGCTAGGAATTGAACCTGAGATCTTCTATAAGCACAGCAGAAGAATGGTGTTTTCTTTGAACCTAGGGCCAAAAATTATGTTCATCACATACTTCTGTCTTTAAATGCTGGGGTGTGTATGTGTGTGTGTTGTCAGATAACCAGTTGGCCCACCACATCTAATGGGGACACTAACACTAGGCTAGGGGGATTACAAGTCTGCTTATCCAACCAATTGCCTAAACAGAGCTGGAGAAAAAAAGACAGTTGTACTGCACTTTTTGCTAACAATAGTACATTGTGCACCTCAGATCAAGAAAGGTTTCAACCATTTAGGCTTCAGCCATTTAGGGAAGGGTGAGGAAGGCAGAAACAGAACTGTGAAAGTAAACAATAAGACAGGAAAAGCCATAAAGCAGCAACTCCAAATTTGGACCCAGTGGCTACTCAGGCAACAAATACTGAAGGAACTGCCTGGTTCTTCCTGCTGAGCCTCAGTGCCAGTCTCAACAGAGAAACAGAAGAAAGGGACAGGCAAACACCCTGGAGTCTGCAGAGCCATTCTGAAGCAATCTATATCACTGGGAGCCAGAAGCACACTGTGTTTCCCGCCCCCCTTTTTTTAAAAAAACTTTTCATTTTTAATGTCAGAATGGTGTAGTGGTTTGAGCATTGGACTATGACCCTGATGACCAGGGTTGAATTACCCGCTTGGCCGTAGAAACCCACTGGGGACCTCAGGCTGTCACACAGTCTCACCCCCCCCAAAAAAAACCCATAATAGGTTCACCTTAGGGTCCCCATAAGTCAGAAATGGTTTGAAGTGACAAAACAATGACAACATTCTTGCCCTGAGTTTTCCCCACTTGCCCCAAGGCCCAGATGACAAGTGCCAGGCAATGATTCTCAGAACCAGGCTCTCTGATGTGGGGACCCTACATTTTTGAGCTATATTAATCAAGAAGACTCTTGATCAAATCTTGCCTCAGGATATGACAGAAAACTTAGACTTACATTCACTTCTATATTCCTTTTGTGATTCTTGTGGGAAACAATATCAGTCTGTGATATATAGTATGTAACAGTCAGCAACTTTGATTTTTTGCCACCTTTGGAAGAATAATAAGGAACTCAAAAATGTTTGTTATAATTAATTAAACTTTGCTTCATGTACTGTTCTGACGTTAAAAGATCTTCCAATAATAGTTTCCAGTATCTTCCAATATGAAATCAGTAGATGGTCTCTTAAGCAAAATTTCATTTTCCTGTCTATAATTTGGGTATCTATACTCACCAGTTATTATAAGAACCAAAGTATTGAAGAGCTGATTATATGCTAGATGGGAAATCCACAATTGGATTTACTGACCTTTTTTTCCATCTAAAAATACCTGTGAGGTGAGGCAGAAGAGGAGTGCAATTTAAAATAGGAATAAAATGATTCATGAAGAATGAATCCACCAATGACAACTTGTACAGAATCATGGACCAATGGCTGTTCCATCTCCAGAGGTCTTATGTCATCTGTTGCAGAGCAGGAGAAGGACAAGGGCATGTTCTTGGAAGCTGATCAGCTTCCAATGGTCACCTAGGAATAGGATGATTAACTAGAGACATCAAAGGAGAAGGTGTTATAATAATTGGTGACTTTAACTAATGTAATACCTAAGCATTGTGGGTGACAATAGCATACTACAGTTGGCCCTCCACAGTTGTGGCTTTGACTTTCACAAATTTGATAATTTGCAAATTTCTTCAACCTCTGCCCCATATCTCAGGTGCTTATTTGCCAGCAGAACCTTCCCTCTCGATGGCTCTGATCAGGCTGCACAGCCTCTTTAAAAACCCAACTCTGGTCCTCCTCCTCCATCAGCTGCTGCCTAGCCAGCTAAGGAGGGCTTAAAGCCTATATTTCAGTACCACAAACCCTCTCCGGATGCCTTCCCACACTCAAAGAAGGAGATGGGCAAGAGAAAGGAAGTATAGGGTCATCATGCCAACCCAGCCCCTTTCCCTCTCCCTCTCCTTTCCTTGACCTGCTTTGGATCCTAGGTGCCTGTTCTCTCCTCCATGCCTCAGTACCTTCCCACAGATGCACACACACATTTTGATATTTGCAATTTTCCCACTTTTGTAAGGGTCCAGAGCCCCTATCTCTAGCAAATGTGGAGGACCAATTAGGACTATGGCCATTTCTGCCCTACACTAGTATCGTGCTATCATTCCATTTTCAACATCCTGTGGAATTCTGGGGTTTGTAGTTTACTGAGGTCAAAAAGCTCTCTGACTGAGAATTCTGAATGCCCCTCCCTAAACTGCAAACCCCAGGATTCCACAAGATGTTGAAAGTGGAATAACAGCACTATAATAGTGTGGTGTGAAAATTACCCTTAATATCATATCCTGATGAAATTGCTGAAGGGTAACCTTGAGACAAAGAGTGAAATGAAAGAAGCATCCAAAGTAGTAACATTCCTATATATTGTGCCCTAAAACAGCTGGTGATAAAGCCAAACAGAAAGAAAGGAAACCTGAATCTAATCTAAAAAAGAGTGATACCTTTAACTCTTTGAGTTTTCTATCTCCAGCAAAGATAAAACTTTTTCTTTAGGACTACAATTGGCTGAGCTTTACCTAAACAGCACCTTAAAGTTTTTCCAGATGTAGCAGCACAGAGACTTTTTCAGAAATTCAATGTTCCCTGCCTAAGAAAGGGGCTTGTGGCTTCAAAGAAGACAGAGACACCCTGGATCCCAAAATGAGTTACTTTACAGCTGCTAATGAGTTTAAATCTTACTGTCCTTAGACTCTGTCTCCACATGGCCGAAAAAGGGGGCCTGGCCTCCGCTGGCATTCAGTTACCTCCAGACCAACTGAACTACAGCAAAGACATCTGACACAAAATGTGGGTCTGTGACTCCAACACCATCACTTTTTTCTTTTCTTTTTTTAACATATATTGCCTGATGAAGATGCCGATGGAACTTTGAAAGCTTGCATGATGTGTTTTGTGCATTTTGGTTGGCCAGTAGAAGTATACCTCTTTTGTGGATTTTGGTTTTTGTTTTATTTTGCTGCATGGCCAACGCTGTGAATCCTACATATATTTTGTTCTGAACGTAATCCTAAGTGGTGTTCTCCAAGACCAAGATGTGAATATGGTTGAATAAACTGGAAATAGTGGCCTCAGTGCTACCCAATTAATCCTGAATTAGAGGCCCTGCAGATACGCTGAAAGACAAATAGATTCAGTCATGGATCACCTATGGAACATGTGGCTTAGCCCTGAAATAAAGCTTGTGAAATGTGCTGTGTTTCAAGGATGGGTGAGGATCATGCTGCCCACTATAAGCCACTGGACTGTAATTGCCAGCATTCATTTGTCCCTTTTGGCTATGTTATCTAGGGCCATTTCTGCATTTTACCTGATCCTATTGTCCTCCTGTCATGATCCCGGCAGCATCTTTACCAGGAAGGGAGAATGATGGGAAAGCTCCCTTCCATACCTGATTGGCTCCCTGCGGAAGGGAGCATGAGTGACATGTGCCTGCCTTCTGCAGCACAGCTGGGCTTTTTCCTATTCTGCTCTGGTGAAAGAAGCACCTCCATTGCAATTCCTGCCCTTCTGCATGGTTGGGAAGGATGGGAGTATCGAGCAGTTGGGGTAATTGACATAGTTTCTCCATCAATGATATAGCCTGCGATATAGCCACTAGAAGACACGAGAAGGACAGAACCAGGATGACATCATGCAGAAACATTGTTGAGGTCCTGCTTCTCTCCCATCGTCATGTTGGGATGCCATCAATGTGCAGAAAGAGCTTAGGTCTGTTGGGACTTGCAGACGAACAAATCTGGAGGGCCAAAGCCTATCCTGTTCCAAAAGCACTATATAATGCTTTATTACAGAAGTGAACAAGGAGTAATTAATTAGTTTGGAAAAGTGACCCAGATTTGCAAAGTTTACCTGTGGTACAAGGTGAAATGAATTTCCAATTCAACTGTTGGTCAGTGGAATTGGAGTTGGATCCTCTTTCTGAGATCCATCTATGGGAATCATTTATTTCAAATCTCTGAAAGGGTGTTTTCCCACTTGACCTTTCAAGATAAATACCAACTACCTACCTAGGCTCTACCTCTGTTTGCTGAAATATGATTGTCCAGCCTTTGCTTGAGCTTTGAACTTTCAAAAGAGAGAGACAGAGAGGCAGAGAGATTGAGAGAGAGAGAGAGAATCCTCATTGTCTGTCCAAAGTGCTGGTAAATGAAAAGACACTCTTGTTGGATGCCCCTTGTTTTGTTATTTCTAAGGTTCCCTGTGGAGAGGAAGGACTGTCAGAACATTGCTCCTTCTCACAAAGGCAAGGTGGGGATCATTTTACTGTTTCCACAGCTGCAGGGTATTAAATGCTGGCTGCACCTAATTCTGTGATCATTGTACTGTGTCTAACTGCACACCCAGTCAAGTGTTAGATCTATTGCTGGCACAGAACCATGGCTTCCTCTAGCTGTTGGGCTCTGATAAGTAAATGCCCTCATGCTCTCCAATTTTCTGCCTATCAGCCATAAGAGCTTCCCCACTGACCATCACTAACCTTCATTTGACTTTTAAGTTCCACTCCCTCACCCCATGCCTCCCTGTCTGTGGGCCTTTCTCTCATAGCATCTGAGTACAGTCTTTGCATTTTCTTTTTTTTTTTCTCCTCAGCATTTCAGGATTTCTTTTTTTAAAAAGAAACATTTTGATATTATCTGCATCATTACTCTGAGGAAAATGTTCTGCCATCTTTGGGGTGTGCACAGAACTTCAAATACGCTTTAGTCAATCATGGAGACAAGAGGAGAAGACGTAGTGGTTTCACATGTATGCACCTGTCATAAGCTCTGAGAGCATTTAGAGATATGCGGAGATGGTGTGCCTATATATTTTTGCTCTATTTGAACTCCCCAGTGGGTCTGGAAGCCTTCCCGTTAATTAAAGAGAAAGATTGGGGTCATTAATTTGATTCTCAATTAATTTGTCATTCAGAAAAGCCTATTTATTTCACCATGAAGTGCTGACAAAGGAATGGAAGACACTCAGACTGCAACAAACTTTCCATCTTGCACTTCTCAAGCTGTGTGCAGTGACTAATAGCTGTACAGGAAATCTCAGTCGGTTTCTATTGATCATGTGGAAACGTTAAGTGTGAACCGGACTGTATACAAATAAAGCTGGCAGATATTGCAGTGATTTCAGGAGCTGAAAATGTCTAGCCATTATAATTGTAGTAACTATTGAGCAAATTCAGGCACTCATTTGCTAGTACCCATCTTGACATGTCTCTATGTGACTATCTGGTAACCTAGTCTTCTTGTCAGTGAAATCCAATGGATATACCAGATATTTATCTAGAAGTAAGACTCAGTGACGTGGAAAACCAAGTCAGCTGTTCATGGGTTTGTGGCTGTGATTTAGGGATGGAAAGAATATTTGGAAATATTGAAAAAAATGGTTGAAAAATATGTTTTTTGAGAGTTCACAAACATAAGAAGGAGAATCCTGAGTAAGCAAGAATCTTTGCTGTTCGGGACTTATTTTGCATGGAAAAGCACATGTATTTTTGTATAGAAAATGGCATCTTTTCTGTACAGAGAACAAGTTTCCTGAACATAAAACAATATTTTCTCCACAAAATAACTAGATAAATAATTAAATATCTGCATATCAAATGCAGGAAACTTGTTTTCAAAACAGCAATGGTGTTTTCTGAAAATTCCATTCGAAAATTTCCTGAAAATTCAATTTTCTCTGAAAAAGCCCAAAATGTTTTTTTTTGGGGGGGGGGTTTGATGATTTTCTTGCAGAAATGAGAAAATGGTGATATTATTCATTCTTAATTGCAAGATTTACATCCCTGCTGTGATTTGTGGTGTCAATGGCTTCTTCCAACACCAGTGTAGCCATATCTGGCCATTTGCTCCTAGCCACTACTGATATAGTCCACCATGCCTTCTTCTCACCAATGGCTACTTTTCATCTTGGAAAAAAGTGACTAGTGGGTTCTGTCCTGGGCCCAGTGCTATTCAACATCTTTATCAGTGACTTCGATGAAGGAATAGAGAGCATGCTGATCAAATTTGTAGATGATACCAAATTGGGAGGGGTTGCTATACCCCAGAGGACAGGATCAAAATTCACAATGACCTTGACAGATTGGAGAGCTGGGCCAAGGCTGACAAAATGAATTTGGTGGCACAGTGGTTAAATGCCAGTACTGCAAGCCACAAGGTTGTGAGTTCGATCCTGCCAGGCTCTAAGGTTGACTCAGCCTTCCATCCTTCCGCAGGTTGGTAAAATGAGTACCCAGCTTGTTGGGGGCATGTATAGAAATACATGCTATTTGTAAGTTGTTCACCGCCTCGATCCATATGGAGAGGCGAGATAAAATAAATAATAATAATAATAAAAAATTTCAACAGAGAGAAAAGTAAAGTCCTACATTTATGGACAAATGTAGGATGGGAGACACCCGGCTGGGGAACAGTATGTGTGAAAGGGATCTAGGAGTCTTAGTAAACCACAAGCTGAACATGAATCAGTAGTGTGATGTGGCAATCAAGAAAGCCAACACGATTCTTTGTTGCATCAATAAAAGTATGGTGTCCAGATTGAGGAAAGTAATACTACCACTCTATTCTGCTTTGATCAGACCTCATCTGGAATACTGTGTCCAGTTCTGGGCACCTCATTTCAAGAAGGATATTGACAAGCTGGAACATGTCAGAGAAGGGCAACCAAAATGGTGAAGGGTCTGTAAGCCATGCCCCATGAGGAACAGTTTAGGGAGCTGGGTATGTTTAGTCTGCAGAAGAGAAGGTTAAAAGGGGACATGATAGCCACGTTTAAATATTTGAAAAGATGTCATATCAAAGAGAAAATGGGCTTGTTTTCTACTGCTCCAGAAACTAGGACAAGGAGCAATGGATTCAAACTACACAAAAGGATATTTCACCTGAACTTCAGGAAGAGCTTCCTGATGGTCAGAGCTGTTCAGGAAATGGAACATGCTGCCTTGGAGTGTGTTGGAGTCTCCTTCTTCAGAGGTTATTAAACAAAGGTTGGATGGCCCTCTGTTGAAGTGCTTTGATGTGTGTTCCTGCATAGTAAGGGGTTCGGCTCGCTGGCCCCTGTGGTCTTTTCCAACTCTATGATTCTATGATTCATTCTGATTGGCCAACGGTGTACAGGCATAGGCTTCATGTGGGACTACGCTATCTGATACCACACTGAACAAAGGTAAGACTGTCCTTAACTTCACTTAGATATTAAGGAACTGCACTTGAGAAGATGTGCTTAAGTGCAGTTCCTGTAATTCAGTAGAAAGATGAATGGAAGCAAAACCAGAATTAGCTGAGCCTGCTCTACCTACCATTTTCTTTGTTTACGGCCAATGTCTATGTTCACTTTGCATAGTGACTGTTCTTACTCATTGACTTCCCTGGGATTAAGTCTCAGGAAAGTATGCATAGAATTGTAGCTATGTGGTAGCAGAAGACCATGTAGGATAAATATATGATAAAAAATGTTCTTTCTATTTACTTGTTAGGATTGTATGATCTTATTCACACTTTGGTTTATCTGCCTCATTGCAAGGCATGTTCTTGGCTAATAAGAGCCATGAATATTTGCTGTCAGAACCAAAGTCCCTGACTCTGTGAGCTGACTCCATTCATCTTTTGCACTGGTTGCAGCCCTCCATGCATCACTTAGCATAAGCCCCCCTGCTTTTGAAAACCAGAAGTTGCCACTTCTGATTTCATTTCCCCCTCTTTGTTGGCATTTTTTGGCAATTCATGAAGCTCTGGTGTATTCCAGTGGCAGACAAGTGTTCTGTGGGCCCTCCCCTGGCCTATGCCCATCACATGCTATTACATAGCTAATCTCAGTCATGCACATTGGTGTAGGTATATGCATATAGAAAGAACTGATGTAGGCAAAAAGGAAAGGAGGAGAAAAAAGAGTGAAACGTCTTTAAGTGGAAGATCTGCAAGCTAGCAAGGTATTTTGTTAGACATTATGAGACATTGACCCCAGTGAGACAAAATTTTCTGCATCAAGTATATGAAATAAATGAATTTCTTTCAATATGGACATAGAATATAAATTCAGAGAGCTTAAGGATACCAATGAGTCTAGCAATTGTTTTGCATTTGTACTTTATTTCTAGTTTGTGTGGTGTGCGTTAGCAAGGCAGGAAAGCATGAACACGACAGGAAAGGAAGGAAGGAAGGAAGGAAGGAAGGAAGGAAGGAAGGAAGGAAGGAAGGAAGACAAATTAAATCTACCTTGTAATCTTTAAGTAGGAATGCCTTGTTGAAAACAAGAATGAATAGAATATCTTTGGTATATGAGGGGGAAAGGCATGTTAGTGGGAGAAAGAGACAGATGGAGCCTTTCTGCTGGTATTTTTGATAGATTATATGGAGGTGATGTGTTGAGAGATAAAATGCCAAAGATGTAGGATGGGTGAGAGTTACAAAACGGCCTTAAAAGGCAAAACCAGAATACAAATAAAGTTAACGGAGCTCTAGTGTTTTCAAGAGAAAAGAAAAGTCCAGTTAGACATTATAAATGTGTTTTTAAACCTCAGGTCTAGTGACATAGTGGTAAATCTTGAAGAGCAGACATATATCTGGATAGTCCCTATAACCACATCCCAAAGAGATTCCAGAAGGGGAGGTTGCTGTGTTAAGCCTGCCAAAAAGCCATTTGTAGCTGTTTCTGTCTTCACCAGTAACTTGCCTTTTGTAAAGCAAATGGATTGTAATTCTCAGTTCAAGGGATGAAGCTACCAAAAAATGCTTTGCATGTGTCTATGTTCCTTCAATCACCTGTCAATTTATGGTGACCATATGAATTTCTCAGAATTTTCTTAATTAAGGAATATTCAGAAGTGGTTTTGCCAATACCTTCCTCTGAAATATAGCCTACAGTACTTAGGATTTGTTGGTAGTCTCCTATCCAAGTACTAACCAGAGCTGACCCTGCTTAGTTTCCAAGATAAGACAGGATCTAGTATCTTTAGGATATTTACATAATACATTGTTGCTGGAAAAATCCATTGCTATTTTCCTCTGATAGCTACCACGAGAACTGCACCTAAACCCAAAGAGAAAAGAGAAGCTCAAGGAGGTGTGGGTGGGTGTTGGCAGATGACATTGTCATATCTTCTAATAAAAAAAAAATGTGTCACTGCTTCAACCCTGAGAATCCTGGCTGCACTACATCCCCACTCAGACCCAAAGAACTGTCAGATTCTTGACTCCACTGTCTTATTTCCAAGACCGATTGCAGAGAAAACAATGCAAGGAGACTAGTGATATTCACACTGAATTACATACAAGTCATGTGGTCTGGGCTGGCTTGTTGACTCCTATGTTGTGCATCATTGCTTAACTCTGATCAGATGACTATTCTTAATTCTTTAATCAGCCATGCATCCACCTATAATTTGCATCAAAATTATTTAAAATTCACTGTATTTGTTCAAATAGCTTTGCTTATATTATTAGTGGTATATTGTTTCAGATAGCTCAAACAGAAACATTGGCATCCAGTATTATTTTTGTTGCTATTTGTATGTATAGTTCATGACTTAATATGAAATTGATTTTAGAGTTAGCAACCTTAGCATGCCTACACTCAATACCTGCTAGTTTCCATGTGTTCCTAAGAATTTAGGCATAGCATGCATTCATGTCATGTCCTGCTTGTTGGCAGTAGCCACATCCTCTCTCTTCCTCATGAATTACTCTGCCATTAGTTTGAATTTGTTCATCCTCGGTTTTGCAGCTTATAATTCTCACTCTCCTCCATGTTTGAAGAGGACATTTTATACAGCCTCTTAGAAGACAGTATGAAACCTTTATTATTGGCAAGTAAACCTTTTTATGTTTTTTTGGAAAGAAAATTAAGCTTGCTAGATCCTGTGTATATGAGTGTGTGTGTGAGAGACAGAGAGAGTGAGAGAAAAGGAGAGACAGAAAGATTGATTCTTGCTTCCCTTCTACCTGAAAATACTAACTGTTCCACTTGTGAGATACACTACTGTCTCCCAACAGTTGGCCCTCTATGACTATCTCTCTGAACGTCTAAATCAGAGGTGAAAATAAACTGGGTTTCTATATGTTGCTGAACGGCAACTCCCAGAATTATTTATCTTTGGCTACACAGGGCTAGGACAACTGGTACTTTCAGTCCAACAGTGAGTGGGCTGTATAATTCTCACTTAATTCTAGAACAATAATGAAGAACACAGTATGTCTGTGACTTAGTTCTCAGAGACTTACTTGGTTGTTTAATGTGACTGAGGTCATTTCCACATTACATTGTTATAGTGCCATTTCAACATCCTATGGAATCCTGGGGTTTGTAGTTTACTGAGGCCAAAGAGCTCTCTGGCTGAGAATTCTAAATGCCCCTCCTTAAATTGCAAACCCCAGGATTCCATAGGACGCTGAAAGTGGAATAATAGCACTATAACAGTGTAGTGTGGAAATGGCTTGAATATTCTTTTCAAACGAAGAATTATACACAAACTCCTTTTATATAGTAAAATAACACATCTGGGAGAAGACTAGGCTAGCTTTCTAGGTGCACCTAAAAATATCTCATATCATAGGGCTTGGAAATACTTGGACCCTAGGAAGTATCAGCAAGAGAATGAAGAGAGTTCCTATGTAGTGGCCCAACTATGGAGAAGGTTACTTTTAAATACTTACTTACTTATTTACATGCTTACTTTTAAAAAAATACCATCCAAACAGAAACCTTTCTCATTTTTTTGAATATCTTTTGACATGTAATCTACCCTATAACAGAGGAAACGTCATGGAGAATCTTCTGTGTTCCTAAAACTTAAAGTGTTTAGTTAAGAAACATATCTAATACGAACCTATATCAATAGATTAGAAAGTTTCTGCTTTTGATTTGTGAGCTCTTCACTTCATATACTACAATTTTTAACCAGGCAAGATAGTTGGAGAAAGCTGACACCTCAAGCTGAATGTTCCTTGTC
The DNA here is from genome assembly GCA_948474755.1 of Ctenosaura bakeri. Taxonomy (NCBI): domain Eukaryota; kingdom Metazoa; phylum Chordata; class Lepidosauria; order Squamata; family Iguanidae; genus Ctenosaura; species Ctenosaura bakeri. The sequence goes on along the minus strand of CAOLHI010001143.1, from coordinate 154,546 downwards.
AGCAAAGAAGATACCCATAGATCTAGAAAGCAAATCCTGCTGTGAAGAAAAGACAGGTATACTTAGATTAGACGAAAAAAGAAAGCCATAATTCAAGCATTCAAAAGGCTGCCACAAAAGCAGTTTTCATTCAGTCCATATAATTGTTCGAGGAATCATATGAAGGCTTTCACAAAAGAATTAAGAAGTTAATGAATTTCATTTCATAAAAGATCAGAATGGATTTGCTGGACATAAATGGTAGAGGAAAGCAAAATACAGCCTTGAAGCTTTCTTTACCTATGAGGCTTCAAAAACATTGGATTAGCTGCCAAGAAGATCAATGGTTCCCAATCTTTGGTGCTCAGATGTTGCTGGATTATAGGTAGGGTAGACGTCTAAGGTTTATACCTCCTCTATTTCCAGTACTTTCATTGGTCCCTCTTGGGCTGCACCTGCCTGTGTTTTCTAAACTGGAAATGAGAGGATTGTTACTACAAATTTTGAAATAAAAAGTTAATTTGGAATTCAGGAAGTGAGATCCCTGAAATTGACTTGAAATGGAGAATTGCATCCAACATCCCACTTACATGGGCTCAGTTTTCTATAGGGCTAGAATGGAGTTTTGGCAATGGTAAGGTGCTCGGTGGAGCCAGTGGGCTTGGTTGTTGTAAGGAGGGTCTTGGCAGTTCCTATGCAGCCTGCGGGCTACAAAATCTCCACCCTGGATTTCCATCATGTCAGACTCTTGGCCATGATGCCTGAAAATGATAGGTTCTGTAGTCCTCAAATATCTAGGGGGTGAGCTTGGACACAACAGCTTCCAAAAGGCCCTTTGAAGAACTGAGAAAGTCAATTATTGAATAAAACTATTTTGTGCCCAGAAGACATGAAAGGAAGTAATGGGTGAACATGAATGGGAACAGAGGTATTCGTACAGTCTCTTTGATTAGATACTTTCTAATGCTGTAATTCCATGAAGCATTTGGGCATTGTCCATTTCCCTAGTTCTGGAGAGGCTCCCTGGCAGGCAAAGCCTTGGGACTTCAACATAGGAAAACAGAGAGAGAGAGAGAGATGGAAGATGGAGTCTTTGCCCTCTCCTAGAAGTCAATTGAGCCCTGATTCCAGTAGATCCCTTCTCAGGCTTTCTCTTCCTGCTGAGTTCTCTCACATGAAGGTCAGCTTCATGGACCTAGCTGGAGATGACACAAAAAGCCTTGAAGGTCTGGTTTGTGTTTGTGTTTGGTTTGTGTTCTCCTTCTATGGACCTGGGTTTGATGAAAACACAATTTAAAGAGGTGGTTGGAAGCCCTTGCTATCAGTGTGGAGACCTTCGGTCCTGCAGCTGGAACACCTGAGTCTGGAGGCTCTGAACAAATGACATCACCCTCTTTTCACCATCCTTCTTGATGATGGCTCCTCCCAAGCTTTGGAAGTCCCTTCCTAGATAAGTTAGACTGGTATCCTCTTCATTATCCCTTTTTGGGCAGCTGGAGATTTTTATATTCCTGTAGACTTTTGAGGGTTGATAGATCTGAGGAAAAGGGACTTTCAGAATGTGCTCTACTATGTATTAATCATTTTCTTTTTAATGGCTGTGCTTTTAACTGTTTTTAATTGTTAGTTTAACTATATTTTAAATTTTTGTATGATGTTAACTTTAAAGCTGTTGGTTTTTAATATTTGTAAGATGCCTTAAGCTCTACGAGAAGATTATCCTTAGTACAAGATCTGGTTGGGCGAAATGATGACAGCTGCCCACCTAGTCAGTAACAACATTTCTGAGGGCTGAGAGCAACTGGAGATAAGTAGAGTCATGGCAGTTGCCTAAAACTCCTGTGCCTGGTGGCTTGTAGTCTATGTCCAATTGGGTGTGTACATCCATCACAATGTACAAACTTCATCATTGTTTAAAACAGATGTCTTTCCTTGATGGATATTCAAGTCTCCTGCATGGTAGTAGATGCTCCCAACTAACTAGGTGTCCACCAGCACATGCAGAATCTCCTGATGCTTTCATGAAGTAAGTGGTTACATGAAAAGGTTAATATATAAATAACATAGGCACATGCCTTTTGTTAGGTAGAGGCTGCTAATAAAGTTTGTGCAGAAGATGTATTTAGTCTGATTATTTTTTTAGCTAAGTATATAACATAATCCACTAATATCAGTAAATTGGCAAAGCCGTGACATTATTTCTGTCTAAAATCTTTGCTTAATGTACTTTTCGAGTCACATAATCATTAGTGCAGATTAGGCATTTATCCCATGCCCTCTCCAGGAACAACATTTGCATACCATATTGCACATAATCTTAACCCTATTACAAAGCCTGTTCCAAGTTCTTGTATCTGGAGATTAGCCTGAAATAAAAATGATTGAACCTGTTGTGGGATTTCTCAAATTAGAATTCTTTGACAACTTTTGGTTTCAAACATTTCTCTGCAGCACTTCAGCAAGGGAGAGAAAATGAGTCTGGCCTTTGCCATGCTTGTGAAGTCATTATCCTGTTAGGAATGACATATGGAGCCAAATCCACAGATGAAAACTTCTGGTTTCACTCAGCGCATATCACAATGAAAGCTGGCTGGAAATGGACTTTGAACATTACACCCAATGTTTATTTATTTGAGCGACAATCTAGTATAATCATTTTAGTTTCCACAAACGGAAGTATAATGTATAGTAGTTCTCTGAAGAGTAGTTCCACTGTTTCATACACCCCTCTGAATTACTCCAATATTTTAAAATGGGAAAAAATATATTATCTTACATATTTAAACCCATTTTTTCCATTATTCCCCCATATATCTGTCACTCAGAAGTGAAGAACTGGAGAAATGGAAGGTGTGTGGGTGGAAAAGTGAAGTTCTTTTCATTTTGTCCTCCCACCTCAATCTCAAAGGTTTTTGAATGTCATGGGCTCCAGGTCTTGAACTGAGAACTCTAGATACTGAAGCTAGGGCCTAGTCAGATGAGATACTGTGAGCCACATACGCTGATCTCTCAGAATCTGTTCAGAACTTAGAGAAAGGAATGGGGATAGTTCAGTGTGTGGAAGTAACGCATTCCTCTATCTCAATAACTGAACTGTGGTTTGTGTAAGTCAATAAGAGATAAATTTACTCTAATTTAGTGAGACAGAAATTGAATCTTTTTGTAATGTAACTATAATTTTAAGTTACTTTTGGAGCAATGGGGTGTCTGTTCTCAAGAAATAATGGAGGAGAGACATCAAATGCATTTGCACATTGGTTTAGGTTGTGGTTCTTGATGGGAAAATATATCAGATTTTAAAATTAACAAAGGCCATTTCCACACAAGAGGGGAGGAGCAGTTCACCGCATATCAAGAGCAGTGTTTTTATATTCCAATTCAGAAACTATGCTGTTTGCACCCCCTCCCCATTTACATTGTACTACTGCGGAGAACAGCGGTTCCAGCATCCACAACAGCAAGTCCCTAGCCACTCCCATTCCCCTCCCTCTCACTGACTCACCATTGTTGATTGGTCTGTTTTTTAAAAACAGACACACATTTTAAACACATTTCTGCATTGCCACTTTTGTGCGTAGGAATGTATGTCCGTTGATACATGGGGAAAAAAAAACATTCTTAACAGTCCATTACCAGATCCACTCTCTTCCCACTGTCTGCTTAATGCATGAAGACAATAATGACGGCAGCTTGTCCTTTGATGGGCGGAGAGAGTTAGGGATGGAAATGATAGAAGGGACAGCCTGAGAATGCCCATAGCTTGCCACTTCTGCAATGTGAATCGATGTTATGCTTCTGCATGTAGGCAAAAACCGAAGCAGAACTGGTTTGGGAGATTTACATTGGAGTTTTTCTGATTTTCACATACAGTGGTTTCGCATCACACTGAACCATTCTAGGAGTTGAAAATGTGCAGAACCACAAGGAAAACGACACTAAAATGGTTCAACGTGCAGACATGAGGGAGAGGATTCAAGCAAACCTTTCATTACAAATAATCACATAGTAACTGTCTACTTTGAGGGTCCTTGGAGGTAGAACTAATTATTTTTGAGAGATGGTTTTCCAAGTTTTGAAATGTTTAACATTAATTAGAATTATGAAACTTCTATAGTGGGTTAGTTCAGATTTTCCTTGATTCTGTCTAATTTTCTTCAAGTATGAGACTCCCAGCCACTGACTTTGGGGATCAGAGATATGTACAGATAAAGTAAAATCAGTTCATGAAGGACAGATGCTTCAGAAAGAGGGTCCAGAGTTTAGAAGCAATGGATCACAAGTAATGTCATTACTTGTAATACTTTATTTTGGTGGGTGGGGTGGGTGGGCAAGAGTTGCTGTTTTTCAAAATCATTCAAAATAATGTTAGCTTTTTTCAAAATCAAGGAATCACTGCCAAAATCATTGGGCTTTTTGTTGTTGCTTGCCATTACTGGTTACTCCTTACATCAAATACAAAATTATTTTCTAGTTTTTGCTGTAAAACAAAGGTCTCATAGGAGTTAAAACAGTGCAGGATCCAATATTCTGTTCAAGTCTCAGTGTGTCTCAAATCCCCTATTTATAGATGTGGTGCTTCAGCTGCTCCAGAAAGTGCAGCTAGCTGCCAGTCATATTTTCTCAGGCCCATTCACAGTACACACTATGGAATCCTGGATTTGAGGTTTAGGAAAGGTCATTTAGAATTCTCAGCCAGAAAAATCTACAGCCTCAAGAAACTACAAGCCCCCAGATTCCATAGGATGTGACTGTGGCAGTTGAACTGGGATGTAGTGCAATAGTTGTATAGTCTGATTGACTCTCTTGAGTTGTAAATTCAGCATGGTACAACAGAGGTTTGTGTGAGATGATGATGATGATGATTTTATTTGTACCCTGCTTTTTTTTTTCCTGGTTTGGGAGTCAAAACAGCTTACAGATTTAAAAAGACATAGCTCAGAACTCATAAAATACGAAAGTTAAAACATAATTGAACATTGAAAAGGATTAAAACAATGGTAAAATACATAATTAAATCTCAATTATTAATCAAAGAACATAATACCCAAGCATGATGATGTGGATGGGAAGTCAGGTGAAGAAGAGGAGAAAACAGGTAAACAAAAGGGGGAAGGTATAGATTGAGGTGAAGTGGTTAAAAAAGTTGCAGAAATGGGAATGGAGGGAGAAAGAGATCCCTGCTTCTAATTGGTCAATCAATCAACATGCAATTCTCTTTGACATGTCCTTCCTCTGTAATTAAAAACTAACTTCAGTAAAAAAAAACTCTATAAACAGCAGAACAATGCTGCTTCAGCACCTTAAGAAAATTATATCTACCAAAATTTCTGCCTAGTAAGTTAAAGAATGAAGTCCCCATACTGCCTTTTGATAAGCTCTTCCAGACTAGCCAAATACAGTGGAAGATTTTACTGTATTGTTACTGTAATAATTTCAGTTTCCAAGATTCTGATAATGCTTTGGTAATTCCAGTTCATTTCAGGGGTTTCCTCTTCCTTTCTCCAGTGTTTCTTTTTCCTACCAGTAGGGTTTTTTTTTAAAAAAAAAGATACTTCCTAGTCTTGAAATCTTCGCCTTTGTATTCCATTTACTCCTCTTCTACATAATTTTAAGTTGAAATGGCAATGCTCTCTCTCTCTCTCTCTCTCTCGTGTGTGTGTATGCATGCATATACATGCACATGAATGCAAACACAAGCAGAGGATACAGGAACAGGGAAGAGACAGTCACCTCTCTCCATTGTTGTGCAAAGCTACTCTATGCATAGGGAGGAATGAGAGAGAAAGACAGAAAGTCGAAAGAGAAAATGTGCAGTGTGGGAAAGAGATTGTTAGGATTCCTTACTTTGTTTAAGGTGCCAGAAGGGTTGGACGGGTGATCTCATTCAGCACAATAATTAATAAGGAAGAGTGGACTGTGTTTCTTCTTTTTTATTTTGTTGTTGTTTAAAGATTGCCTCATATGGAAATAGGAAGAAGCCACCCAAACTGACACTGAGTAGCTGATTGAATTGGCACTAGGTGCTGGTCTGGGTGAGCCTGGGGACTGACAAACCTTTCAAGTAACTAGAGGATGGATGAGGTAGATGTGACCAAGTGGAGAATAAAAATGATGAACAGCAAGTGAAAATGTTTAGGATAGAGACAAATAAGGATACACTTGAATCAATTATTTTAATTGGGTTCACTCATACTGCTGGCTGGTGGTGTTTTTTCCCTTTGGCTGCTGTTTGTGTGTTTCCTGAATATGCATGCTCACCTTTTAGGATTGTGGAATGATTATTTTTGTGTTTGGCTAGAACAACAGCAAGCACAGATCACTGTGTGTCATCTGCTTAACTGTGTAACAGAAGGGTGAAACATAGCGCAGGTCACCATTACCATCCAGACTGTGTGCGCAGAGGGAAAAATAAATTAAGATTGTAACCTTAAATATTTTCTAGGCAGTAAACGGCATGTGACACAGAGGAATACAGGTAATCCTCTTGACTTAGAAGTAAGTGTAGTTTCTCTGTCTAGAAATACCTAAAATCCCCCAAACAATCAAATAAAGCTAACAAGAAGGAATGTAATAGTGAGATGAAAAGGCTAAGATGGTAGAAATTGATAGAGGCATCAATGAAATATAAGTAATAAAGTATTCCTGCACATCTTGCAGTGTTTCAGGTAACTCTTCCACACATACAATGAACACTTCTATGTGTATATATGGTGCAGCAGAGTTTCTGCCCCATCACACATGTGTTTATTCATAAGTGTGCAACAGATTTTACATTCCCTATGCAGAATACAGTTCCCTGTAAAACTGGGGCTCTGAATTGTGTGCATATGCCCCATAAATACATATAAAAATATACATATACAGTCAACCCTCCACATTTCTGAGTTTCACTTTTGCAGATTTGATTATTCACGGATTATTTGCTGTCACCTCTGCTGCCTCCCTATTTTAATAGGGACTGCAAGCCTTTTGAGACTGAGAAGTTGCAAACAAGGCTTATAAGTCCCTATTAAAAATGGTGTGGGGCAGCAACGGAGGTGGAAATAACTGCAAACCCCAGGATTCCATAGGATGTTGAAAATGGAATAATTGCGCTATACGAGTGTAGTGCGGAAATGGCCCAAGACAAACCTATCACAAGGCTTTCTTGGCAAGAATTGTTCAGAGGTGGTTTGCCTTTGCTTTCCTCTGAAATTGAGAGAGTGTGATTTGCCCAAGGTCACCCAGTGGGTTTCCACAGCTGAGCCACGATTTGAACCCTGGTCTCCAGAGGTGTAGTCCAATGTTCAGACCACTCTACAACACTTCACAAATGAATATGCACATGGAAAATGTAGAGCTTGCTGTCATTTCTTGGCCTGGACAAAATAAAGCCCTCCAATGTACATGAGGCTATAGCAACGTACAACTTTCTTTCCAAAATACACAATCACTCACCCAGACTGAAGTAATACAGAACTGGAAAAAGCTTTAGGTCTTAGTTCTGCTTTATGTCTAATAAACTGAGTTGGCCCTATATAGTCTGTAGTTGAAAATTAGTAGCTTATGGATAGTTGTCCAAGGAACTGATAAATACTGCCTCATTACTTTCTTTTTTAAGTATGGCAAATCTGGTATTTATGCATTCTGTCTGGTATAGTTTCTTGTGACAAAGAAAGAGACTTCTATGGTTTTTTATGTTTCATACAGTTCCTAGAAATGTCTATATTTTGTATACTGCTGTTTAGTGGTTTTAGGTACATGGAGGGAGTTAAAAACCCTTCTCTCTGCTCCTTTATTTAAGGCAACAGAAGCTGGAGGGATATTTCTTAGTCACACTGAAATTGCCTTATTTATTAACCAATTTGTTGAAAACATATTCAAATAGAATACAATGCTGATGGTAATTGAGATATATGCAAGATTTTTTAGGGAGCTATTTCGTTCTTTCCTTTACACTGTATCATGCATCAAAAAGAACTCCCAATAGGTTGCCTTGAATTAAGAAGCATATCTGCAATTTTATTGATTGCACCTCCAGCGGTGCTGCAAATTTTTATTTGCCTTCCTGGCACATATATATAATCTGCAGGCATATACATAAACACCACTTTGCTGTCAAGTTGCCTAACCTAGGATGCAAAAACCTGTCACTTCAGTTCATTAAGTTCACATCTATCTGGCAGAGCTGAGATTGGAATTTACAATCAGTGAAGACAAGGAGAGGAATGCAATGCGAGAACATGGTATGTCAAGGCATTGGTTGCTTCTTTGTATCATCGTTTTTTATGTCAAGTAACTAACTTAATTTAGTAAAAATCACAGGGTGCCAAGTTTAAAATCTTTAGATGTGTGTTGATTCTGTGTTTCTGGATTCACATTCAGTGTCCCACTGTAAGCCAAAACCATAGTCACTAATTAGTAAATTGCTTTATTTTTGGTAGTAATTATTCATGAGTGGGAAAGTTTGAAACTAGTGTTTGACTCTCTGCCTCTAATCATATGCTTAGTAAGGAGGAAGTACAGCTGAAGACACTGGAGCTAGGCCTCCCTGATAAACGTGCATGAGATCATTCTGTTAAACATTTACTCAGATTTAACCCCATCGATTTCAACAGAACCTGCTTCCAAGTAACAGGCATGAGTTATCAAAAGGTTACCACAGGTAAGTGCCACCTGGTTTTAACTGTGGCTGTATATACTGCAAACTTTCTAACCTGTCTTTTAGTCAAGAACTCTTGGGCTGACTACCAAGAAGCATTTTTTTTTAGTCAATAAAACAGAGTCACTGTTGTTCCAGTGGGTTTTAGATTAAGGTGTTTTGAGAACATTCCTTAAAACATTGACTATCAAATTATGGTATAAGTGATAGGTTCCACCTATCACTTATTTGTTATGCACATGAAATTACAAAGGCAATTTGGAGCTCAAAATAAATGGAACTGCCATCAACATTTAAGGGTGTGGTGGAACTAGGGACAGAGCACAGAAGGGCTGGCATTACCCCATTCACCGTTTGTTGAGTAAACAGATAGGAACCTGAGCAGGGTTTATTATAAACTAATTCCCTGCAGCTACTATTTTGGCTAGTAAAATACCTATTCACACAACTCAACAGCAAATGGACCACTGGAAACCTCAAAAGCCAATAGACCATGGGGCGAGGTCCATGGGAATCTTCTCCTATGTTATTTCTCTTGCTTATATTTCACTCTACACTCCCTCCCCTTCAAGAATAGAAAATGTAGTTTCTTGCCCAGTAAAATCCCTTGTGTAACATTTATCTTGTTCTCTCACTTAATTCCTTTATTTACCAGAAAATATGTGTACAACTGCAATTCTCAAGGAAAAGGCTTCTGCAGAGCACCCAAGATCTATGTAATATATGGTTTTGCCATTAATTTTTCTGTTAGAGTAGCAATAATATTCTAATCTAATAATTTATGTTCCTCTACTATGAGTAGAATACTCTCTGGATTTCAAAAAGAAGACTTCTCAAGAACAATGTTCTCAAGAACATCGTAGAATAATGAAGATAGGACCAAGAACGTCACACATTAGCTAACCAATCTACAGCTGAAGTGAAGACGCCAAAAGAACAGAAGATTGATGTCTCTTTCCATACCCTTCCTCTTTGCCTCGTGTGTATGTGTGTGAATGTGTTGAACTACACTGAACTACTTCACTGGGAAATGCCAAAGATGCATAGGAGCAAGTGTACATAAGTCTTCAAAAAAAAAAAAAAAAGGAGAGAAAAAAACATCCTTTCTAAAATTACATGATCATTTGGGGGTAGGGGGGTGTTGTAGGATTTTAAGTCTGAACTAGAAGATTGGATTTGTATCTCAGGACAAATTAAACACTGTGAGCATTCAGCATCCCTTTAGAATATCCTTTGGAGTTGGTTAAAATGTTGCTGAATAAATCCCTTTTCATTCACTGGGAGACAAAAAGGATTATAACAGCTTTGGATGGGATCACTCAAAAACACAACAGATCTACTGTGCTTTCATCTTCTTTTCAGTAAATCCTCAGCTTGGGTATGACTTAAGAGAAGCAGCAAGGTTCTTCTCCATCTGGGGGGGGGAAGAAAGCCTTGGTGTCTGAGCTATCTTGCTACACCACGAAAGGCAAGAGTCAACAACCATTTCTCACTTTGATTTTAGTAGTTGTTGAAATTCATCTAAGTTGATTGCACTGACTCATGCTTTTATGTCTTTGAACAATGGCCTTTGGCCAGTAAGCAACCCAATGAAAATGAGAACAAACACTTAACACTACTGTTTTGCTTCTCTATCATATTATTTTGTTTTGCTTCTCTGTCATATTATTTTGTTTTTGCAAATTGCTAAATTGTGGTGCATCATACATAATTTCTAAAAACACCAGAAATGCAGCTGTGTTCGTTCTGTCTGTCTCTCTGTCTGCCTTCCTTCCTTCTTTCAGTTAAGAAACAACTTGAAATTTATCAAAACAATGCTGAAACTTCCTTCCAGAGCACCTTTTCCCATGTCACATTTTACTAAGGAAACATGAGATGCAGCATTATCAGGGCATGCACTGAAGTGCCAATTATCTCAGCAACATTAGCTGTTCAGGCAAAGGAAAAGAAAGGACTTGCAAGGAGTCAACATCAGACTACGCATGATTGTATCCACAATGCATAATTATAGCACTTTAATATCGCTTTAACTGTCATGCTCCATCCTATGGAATCTTGGGATTTATAGTTTGGGGAGGTGCCCTCCCCTCACTTGAGCTTTCTGGCAGTGTTTTCTAAGTATGTCATGAAATTAAAAATCTCAGGAGTCCATGGGAATGAAAGTATTATTAAAATTCTTTAATTGTGGAGTGTGAGTAAACCACTTCTCTCACAGAACTTTCTGGAAACAAAGAAGGAAACTGGCCATAGGGCTTTTGAGCAATCCTCATATCTGGTTTTTCCCTTAGCTAATTTAGCTAAATTGTGTATTAATCTATTCCCTTGGAATTACCAGTCATTTTGCAGCAACTGACTCCCTGTGCTATGAATAAAGTATATAACATTGTTAGGGTTGATCTGGTTGCTTTCCACATAAGCTACAAGACCATAAAGGGACGCAAGAATATACAGATATGAAGGGCCAACAGAGTGTAATGGCTCAGCCTGAGCTAGGAAGCACCTTCTGGTATTATGCACTTTTTTTTTTGCACAAAAACACTTCCATGTGAGAAAAATGCACAAAACTTTACCAGCTATTTCACTTTCTCCTACATTCATTTTTTAAAAAAACAGATCAAGTTCTTTGTATCACTCTTATGCATTAAAATATTTTTTATTTAAAAAAAGAATGAAAGCAAATTATAGCAACAAATTTCCTATGTATTGGTCACATGTAAAAATCACATATGTCCACATTGCTTGCTCAGAAAACAAAATATTTGTGCATGTATGTGTTAAAAACATGGGCTGGAATTCACTAAAGCAGTCACAATGCATAACCATCTGAGTTCTGTAGCTACTTAGTGACTCCTGGCCCATCTCCCCCAATCCTCACTTACTGGGCAGCACCTACTGTGACTGATGGAGGTCTGTTTCCCTGCCAACCAGGAAGTGGCTGACTCATGTCCCCATCACCTCCTGTGCATGAGCTACGTTGCAACAGGCAGTAGTGGGATCCCATCACAACTCCCCCTTTCACCTGACGGGAGAACAGGCCCCCATTGATCACAGTGGTTAATACTACTACTACTACTACTAAATATTAGTTTATTTATAATGCCATTTACACCAAAGGGCAGAACATCAACATACACAATCATGGACAAAGGCAGTAAAACAGAACACCACAATGATACATGGAAGTAAATCCCCAACACCCCACCAGCTGCTACCCATCTCAGCACCTTAAACACAAGTCAGTGGCTTAAGATGGTGAATCAAAGAGAAAAGTCTTCAACTGTTTACAAAAACAAGTGAGGTCCTCCTCCAGTCAGAGGTCCAAATGAAGATCGTTCCACAAATGCGGAGTCAGGTTTTGGAAGGCTCACAGCTTTGTTGGAGCTGTACATGTTGGTGCAACAGACAATAATCCTTTGCCTGCAGATCTCAAATTCCTGGATGTAACATTCCACACAAACCGAGCTGCGAGGTACTGAAGAGGTTAGAATGCGCACCTTTAAATACCAGGACCAAAAGTTTGAAAGAAGCCCTGACCCAAACTGATAGCTAGTGAAGGGATATACAGGAAGAAGAAATAGACGAATATTTCAGCAGATTTAAAACAACCTGGACACCATTGTTCTGAATTAAAAGCAGAGGAAGAAGGGAGCAGGAAGGCAAACCTGCCAGTAAACTGTGTCTGCTGACTGGTACGTGGGGGTCATTTCCAGTCCTTTTGTGTCCCCTAAACTAGAGAATATGTATGGATCATGAATACAAACCAGCCACTATGCATAACCAAGAATTAAGCGTTTGTAACTGCTTTAGCGAATTCTGACCATGTATAATGCTTTTTTGCTACTTCTGGCAGGTGATACATTTCTGCTGCTGCTATAAATCAATGGGATTGCAGTTATATATACATATGCTTGAAATTAAAAGGTGTCAAAAACCCTTCAAAGAACCTTCAGGGCAGGGAACTGAGATAGATGGATGGATGGATAGACAGATAGATAGATAGATAGATAGATAGATAGATAGATAGATAGATGAATGACAGCTAGCAAGGGTGCAGTAGGACAGATAAGGAAATAAGTAGATCTTTCCTTTACCCAAAGTCCTTGGAATCATGATATCTCTGTCTGAGTTTCCTCTGTTCTTCTGATCCTGGTGGTTAGAAGGATATTAGAGCACATAGTGTAGATTTAATGTCACCCTGGCAGGAGGCGGCACGTGAGGAATCCTGTCAGCCCTTGATTTACTGCTTAACAGTAGGGGAAAGCTTTAGAACAACCCCCCCTCAGGACCGTCATAAGCACTTCTTTATTGTCAGCCTGTCAGTGCACCACACAGGGTAGGCCCTGGGCTTAAAAGAGATTTATGAAAAAAGACCACCTGGAGACTTTCTTATTTTTATCATTTTAAAAGGACATGAAAAGATCATTTTCAGTTGTATCCCTTTCGTGGTCAGTGCACAAATCCACAAAAGGGCAATTCACAGAGGAAAACAAACACTGGCAATTTGATGGGGATGTACTTTTCTTTTCTTACATCCTTGACCAGTTTGGCTCTATTACCTGAATTGATTTGTGGTGTATTGAGCGCCGCTTTGTTTAGTTTTTGAAAAATTTCCATATGTATCAATCTGAATAGTCCCCAAACAGCAGGCAGTGCCCAAGTTGTGCTAAATATTCTTAAGTTGAAAGAGAGACATGAAAGAGAGACTGTTTTTAGAACCTTTATTGTTTGCTTTTACTTATTCCATCAATGCTTGCAGTGTCAGAAAGCACTCATTTAGGAAAGTCTAAGATCTGAACAATGCATAATAATAGGAATTAATCCTGTATTGTAGAAAGGTCTGTCAACGTTTGTCAAGAACAAAACAGTATCTGTATTACCCCACCACAGTATTTAGGATAATTAAAGAAAACCCTTACATCTCTAGCAACCCATAATTTTGTGCAAGTGGTGAAATATAAAATTAAACAGAGCAACAAAAACTTTATGGGTAAAAACACAATGGGGAATTAGGAGAATGAGAGACTAGGACTTCTGTTCTTTGAGTCTGAAGTCAATGGGACTTAAGTTATTTTTTTTAAGTCAATGGGATCTAAGTTACTTGCAATTAACAGGCCCTACTTATTGAGAACAGACCTTTTGAAATGAATACAGCTTCTTAATTACAAATATCTTAAACCCTGTTAATTTCAATAGGAAGGAGTAAAGCTGGATTGGTAAGAAAATTTTGAGAAAACACTAACAGTGTAGATTATTATGTGCACACAATTCTTATGAGGAAGGGTGAGGTATACATTGAATAGATGATGCAATGATGGGTAGATAGACAGACAGAGGTATAATTGTGATATTGAGGGGTCTGGTAGCAAAATAAGTTCTAGGTGGGTTTATAGTATTAATTTTTAAAATGAAATTACAGTGGACCAAGCTGCATCCAACATGGAAGCTACTCCGTCAATCCCAAGTTCTAAATGTATTCAGGACATGTTGACAACAGAGGCTGGAAATGTTGTGTTTTTGTACAACAATGTCCAGAATCTCCCAACTGACTGTCTGTGTCAAGGTCAGAGACCTGGGTGGCGAGCCAGCCCAGGGAAGGGAGTGTGAGACCCAGCAAAGTCCAGCTAGGAGGAGACAAGCAAGCACTTTACACAAGGGAGTTCATTTACCAGAGCATCAAGCAAAAGCTGTAGTCAGAGTTCCAAAAGCCAAGGGTCAAGAGATTCATTCGAGGTAGCAGGAACTGGGTGCTGGGAACAAGGACCAGGCAAGAGGAGGGCTTGAAAGAAGTTTGCCACAAACAAAGAAAAGCTTCCAGGCAGGCAGTTATATAGCCCAAGACACAGGTGTGGCTAGTCACTGCCTCTTGAACTTAATCAAGGAAGCCTCCCTTTGCTCAGCTCTCTTGAGTCTCCACCTTGTTTGTGGGCTGATTGGCACAGGCTCCAAACAATCTTCAGAATTGGATCCCTGTTGCCCTAAAGGAGCAGGCAGAGGAACATCCAACCCTGCTTGGTCCATGGCAGCAGGGGGAGCTCTTGAGCTGCAGGACTCATCTCCAGCCAGAGCCACAGGAACCAACAGCTGCTGCTCGTCATCCCTACCCTGAGGAACAGGGAGCAACAGCTGCTGCTTGTCATCAGCAGCTCTGACAGGGGCTTCAGTTATCACAGTCTGGGGTTTGGAGTATACTAACCACAACAGCTCCAAGAAACATCCCAAACTCCAATTAAGAGGCATGCTGTTCTTCATCAAAACCCTGCAAGTTTCAAGTTGCAAGCCTTGCAATTCAAAACAGTTTTATCTCTTCTTTTTTTGGTATTCCTTCTTAAAGGTGGCCCAAGCTCTCCCTTTGCCTGAGGTAAAGCCACCCCACATTACATGGTATGGTGGGACAGCATGTGGTATTCCAGAAGATGAAAGATGAGCAAATTGGCCTTTATTAGATCATTCATGGCATGAGAGCTGTTGGAGGAACATAGAGGAAGGCAAGAGAATTACACATACATTTTGATGGTCTTTCCTTTGCATTAGATAGATGGCCTTCACATTTGACCCACATGACATTCTGATTAGCTTTATGGACTCCATGTATAGTGCCTAGAAGTACTCATTAAAATGTACTTGGGTCCTTTATAAATTGGATTAATCAGAACACTTCCCACTAGTTCTAACAGGAGTCTTGGAAGAAACACTTCAGTGATCATCAGAAGAAGCTCTGTTATTTACAGTACTACATGCTAATTGGCACATAAAGATCTTCAAATAGATCCGGTGGGTTGCTTAGCACTTCTGTTCGTGATACTAAGTACCTCAGAAAAGTTTCAAGTCCAAAAGTGGAAATATACTTAATTGCCTCAGTGAATTAGGTGTGGGCTGAAGGGAATTTGATTTTTTTTGGTCAACGATCCCTTGGTAACAGCAGTAATTTAAAGTACTACTTTATTTGCCTCTGATTGCTAATGATTATTTTTCAACTGTTGCTATGCTTTATTTGTATATTTAGTCATTCCTGTCAGACTTTTGTTGATTTGGATAATTCCTTCTTTCTGTCAGTAATTTAGTTAGCTTTTTTTAACCAAAAAAAAGAAAATAAAAGTCTGCAATAATTTGATGGAACAGGCACTCTGAAAGCGAGGGACAACTCACCTGACAAACATATTTTGCTAAGCTTCTGAGCCTAGGGACTGTGTATTTGGACTGAATGTCGCATACAATGGTGAAGAGAAAAAGAAATTAGGTAGCAAAACAGATACTAGGCAAACTGCATATTTTTGGTCTGAAAATAGCTTTCCTTTAATGAAGGGGTTTGGAAAATCTGTAAGAATAGGCAAGGAATGTTTCAAATCTTCTTTTTGATTTGTCTCCTGGGCTTTCCAAGGCCATTTTTATGTGCTTATTTTGTGTGACAATTGATAAAACAAATGCATATCTGAAATGTTCCCAATGACTATGATAAAAATGGAGCTCCCTGCCCTGTTTATCAACAGTCAGAAAAGCAGTGTACCTACACATGGATCCATAGTTTTATTAAGAAAAGTCATGGCATTATATATTGTCCACCGGAAATCCTCTTACAATCCTTGTACATGATCACCAGTGAGGTCTAAACTGCAGCAGGGTCAGAATTTTGGAAAGTCACATTTGGGTTACAACCCTACCCACATGGATCCTGGATGTTCTGGCTAGAGTGTGTGGGGAAGTTGTAACCCCAGAACTAACTTTCAGAACTCTGTTAAGGGACCAAAAATGCTACACAATCATCATTATATTATTCCACTTTAACTGCCTTGGTTCCATCTTATGGATTCATGGCGTTTGTAGTTTAGTGAGGCACAGGAGTGCTCTAGCTAAGAATTCTAAATGTCCCTCCCTAAACTGCCAATCTCAGAGTTCCATAAAATGGAATCATGATAGTTCAAATGGAATAATGGCATTGTAATTTGTTAGTGTGTCTATGTTTTGGGATTTTCTGCACCCAGCACATTTTCCCCCCTACCTGTGATCTATTGTCAAGAATTGCGTGTGCTGCAGGTGAGCATGCAAGTATATATGTGTAACAGATGAAGCCAGAGATATATGTTTGTCTCTAATCTTTTGCTAGAAGGAAAGAGACAGTTGGCAGATAGAACTCCTCTTCCTCCCTGAAGCTCCTTGTTTGTGATTGGGCCTTCCAGATCAGATTTGGGAACCATTCTTGAGGCTGTAGGAGGGAGCTGCAAAAGGAAACTCTTACTATGCAAGCAGAATTCCACTCATACAACACTGGATTTATTCCTCAGAGTGCTTTGGACAAGTGTGGTAGGATTCATGGTAGACTTCACACTCCAGACTCCAACCAAATGGCAAAATTAGTTCATTGAAGAACAGATACACATTTGATTCCACAAATGTTTCCAGAAAAAAAGAAAAGAAACAAACACAGTTTGATTACCATATCAAGCATCTAGAAGTTAACTTTCAGATTCTTAACAGCTATGATAGAGTAAGAGAAGGCATAAGTGGAGATCTATCATTTGTCAGAAAAGAGTGAAGTGGCCAGTTGTAAAGCTACTGGCTTCCACATCATTGTGCAATGATTCCACTGTGGGTTTAAGTCCAAACTTTGAAGCAACAATACAAAGTGTGGCATCTATTTGGGGAATAGCATTCTGCACCTCGGGTAGGTCCTTGTATCATCAGCAGAAATAAAATCACATAAGGGCTCAATGCGTACCTTTGCCTCTTTGAGAACTGCATTTACAAAACTATGTTTGCAAATTATGCCAATAACTGTTTTGGATAGCAGATATAGGAATGTGTCAAGAAACTTAAGGCTCTGTATTTGTGGCATGGGTGAGGTAAAGGACATTTTACACTACAATTGTCAGCTTTGTCAAAACCCTAGGAAGAAATACTTGGAACAAATTTTTTCTCCCTTACAGGGTAAGAGCTCTTAGATGAAACTATGTTAGCTACTATCAGACTGCAATCCATACATCACACATAAAACAGCCTCATTTGCTAAAGCTGCTAAAAATATTCATGCTAGTTACTTAAATGATATTGCTATAGACTGTGCAGAGGATTCATTAATCTGACTTTTTGTATGGATGTACATGTGTATGTATGTATATATGTACATATGTATGTATTCTTCACATTGGATTTCATTGGATTTGGATTTTCATTAACTTTTAGTCAAATATAGTAAATGATTGACTCATTGATCAGATAAGTCCTGTGCAGTTCTGACAACAACCCAGAATACTGACATGACAATTGATAATCTAGAGCAGACACCCCACTGATAAGAAAACTCCCAATAATCAGTGGAGATAGTGCTGGAGGAATGGCAAAGTAGGACTTGGAGACCTGCATGCAACAAATTTAAATAGTAGGGAATGAACTATAGTACTTGTCACAGAAAGCTGGGCTACAAATACTTGAATGAAAACATTAATGAATGAATGCAAAAAGAAATTTTGCTGCTATTGGGGCTTGGCAGATGAACTCTGCCTCTATGAAGAAAACAGTAGTATCTTCAGCCAGCAAAAATAGTTGGTACATGTTGGGTCAGACACCGAGTTACCTGAGGAAAGAGATACAATGACGCACTTAGACTTTGATATACGTCAGTCATATGGAATACTTTGTTGCTGGCAATGGAGCAATGGCTAACACCACATCTGATCACATATTAGAGGTATAAGATCACTCTGCCTCCAACATCTTACTACTGCTCCTCCACTGTCTGCCATCCGATGTACCTGCCTCCTTTTGCCTAATGTCAGAGCCAGCACTGATTCTTCCATTGGCTCCATGATCTTGGATATTGCTACCTTATTCTTTGGGGCAATGGATAAGTGGAAGGACAAAGATATCCCAAACATCTTTCCTTCTCTTCTGCAAGAGATGATCCAAGCTACCAGAGACAATGGGGGATTTTACATTACAAAGGATTTTGTAATTTTCAGAATGCTCCCCAGGTGTGAATAAAAATTTGGACTCATGGAAAAATAACTGGTTAGGTAAGTACCATCTTACTTTAAGATCCAAATAATTCCAAGCAATGCAAACACACACACACACACACACACACACAATAAATCACCAGTGCCTACTGCACAGTCTATCTATAGGGATGGAAAGAATATTTAAAAATAATAATAATAAAAAATGATTGAAAAGCATGTTTTTGTTTTTGAGAAAGCCTAATGAGAAAAATCCTGGACTGAGAAGAATCTTCACAGTTTAGTACATATTCTGCATCAAATCTTTCTTCACATTTCAGAAACATTTCATTTCAATGCAGAAAATGATGTTTTCTATGCAAAAGATACCACATGTAAATTTGTGCATAGTAAGTCCTGGACTGTGAATTATCTTTGAAGACTGCACGCTGTTTGAATACTGTCTAGCAGAGGGAAGAAAATTGCTTAGCTCCATCGCTTCTTTTGAGAATAAAATTAAAGAAGAATTACATCCCTACAAACAGGACAAGGATATCACACTGAGAAGGGCAGTTTATAGGACTTGTGTACTACAAAAAAGGCAAATATGTGATTTATACCTTTGAGAAACTCTTCTTTTGCTCTCCGTATGCAGGTGCAAAGAAGAACAGTCCTGGTAACTACATGATATAGGACTTTCAGGTTTTAGGTAGCATTTGAAAGCGCTTTGGGCATGCCATCTGTATGCTTTGTCACACAGAGAATATCTTGTAAGCAACATTAGTGGTGTGAAATAATAGGTTGAGACAACTAGGCAACCAGCAGCAGGGGACAATCAGGTAAATCAGTTTCAGGTAGCTTTTTTCCTGCTGGTCAGTGAGGGTAAACACAGGGACAACACAGATCTGGCTTCCCTCTTTACATTCTACAAACACCCGCAGTGGGAAAATAAGTGCTGTGTGCTAAGCAGAAGAGTTGTATCATGTTGTCTTGCATTTCCTTTCCTTTTGGAAGTATTGCCTGGGGGCATGTTGCGGATCTTTGGTAAATCTTCCATTTCACTGCTTCTGCATGCAGGACACAACTTTCATAGCACATTCAAAGCCTTCTAAAACATCACATTTAAAGTAAATCCCTTTAAAAACAGGACCCAATTTCTTCTATAATTCACCCAAGGAGGGCTGTTTATAAACCTGCACTCTTAAAATTCATAATTATTAAAAAAATATAAATATATCAAAGTGGACAATAAATTGTCTACTGTAGGGCCACTTTGTAGCAAGACAAATTTAATGTCTTATTTCACTTGCTGAAACCTGTCAGACTGCTACGTTGCTAGACTGGTTTACCACAGATAAATTTATTTTATTTTATTTATTGCATTTATATCCTACCTTTCCTGCCATGGTGGGACCCAAGGTGGCTTCCAAAAGGTTAAAAAAACATTAAAAGTGTGTAGACATTTAAAACATTAAAAGACACATAAAATTATAAAACTTACACTAAATAATGTACCCTTTCCCTAACTGAAACCAGACAACAAATTTGGAAGGAGTGGTTTCCATTGCTTTGAGAAAACTCATTTAAAGTGTGCTGGCCTGAAATGAAATACAACATCATAGAGTAAACTGAATTGCTACTCTATCAGATAATTCTTTACAGCAGCAGTGGGAATCCTGCAGCCCTCCAGCTGTTTAGGACTGTATCCTCCACACTCATCACCACTGGCTATTCTGGTCTGGGCTGCTAAGAATCTCAGTCCAACATCTGGAAGACCACATCATTGCCATTCCTGGTGTACAGTAGTTGGCAGAAGTGTTCCAAGATTTCAGATAGAACGCCAACTGGCAAATTCCAGGAAGTCAGGAAGGAGACCTTGTGCGTTCAAAGAGTATGTCCTATCATTCAGCTACAGTCTTTCACAAGATTAAGGCTATTTTTTGGAAGTCAAAATTAGAACTATATCCTGGTATGGGATTGCAATTTGTGTACATAGCTCAGAGCACTAGATGCATTTTCCTTGTTGTTGCATATATACTTTGTCACTTAGAATTACATTCTGTAATATTCAGAAAATAGAGCAGAAGATTCAAGATTTAAATAACAACAACAACAACAACAACAACAACGATGTTTATTTGTAATGCTGTTTCAAAGGATGGAACATCAACATATACAATCAGAGACAAAGACAATAAAACATAACACTGTAACAATACATGGAATGAAATCCCCAACACCCCAGTAGTCGCTACTCATCTCAGCAATTTAAACAGAACTCAGTGGCCTAAGATGGTGAATCAAAGAGGAAGATCTTCAACCGTTTACGAAAACAGGTGAGATCATTCAAGTGAAGGGGGGAAAAACACAGAAATACAGTATAAGAGGCCTTCAGGCCTTAGCACACAACAGAACCTGGAGGAAACAGCTGTATTCAAACGGGGTCCCTCCTATGCGAATGTTAGTGTGATACAGAAATAGTGGCTAAAATAGTGCACAAGATCAGAGTCACACAGTGCAGCACTGCTTTTGGCTCCTGTGTTTCATTTTATTGTAGAGCTACACTGCTGTCTCAAAGTAAAATTAGTTCTTCCACCATCTAACCAGAAAGGTGAGAAAGTAGTCTGAACTTATGCATATAGAGAGCTTGTTTCACTGATGATATACTTCCTGAATATCCATGAAAGGTGATCATGTTGCAACATATTCCCATGGGCATTCCAAGAAGCATACTGGCCATAGAGTTAACATGAAGAACATCTAGATTTCTTGGCTACCAGGTAACATTTATTGTTAGAGAAAGCATCTTCCTAATGGGTACAGAGGAAATTTTCTTGATCTCTGTGCAAAGCTGGCATTGTTATCCAGTTCCTCTACAGACCCCTAGGCAGTTGAGCTTGTGATCCACCCAACATTATGATGACCCACAATAATTTCTGGTACAACACTGCTGGAACCGTATTTAAAAATAAATTGGCAAGTGATTCAAAACTACTCAGAACAGATTGCTGTGCCTCTGACCTCCGTAGAGGCTTCTAGCAAAACAGCTCACTGAGGACAGCTCAAGACACCTGGAGCCTCAAGCTAACTCAGTCTTTGAGGAAATGTTGACTGTAGCCAGTGATCCAGAATTGAGTGAAAGTGAAAGGATCTTTTAGAAGATGGATGGGCAGAGCACAGCCCACAGCCCACATGCTGTTCTTGGAGCCCATTTTTACAACCTGTCAAACTACCCACCAATTCCCCATCCCATTTTTTTTTTTTTGAATGGTGGATTTTGGGCAATTTGTTTCCTTTATTTTTTTTAAATTAAAAAAAAATGAAATAAATTAGAAACAAGAAATACATATTAGAATAGGAGAAATCTCTACAGATGAAGCCCAAGAATGATACAATATAATCATAGGAATATAGTAGTATTACATGACATATAACATAATTATACATACCTAAGACATACTTAACACACATTCATACTTCCTAACTTCAGTTCAAATCATTTCTCACCCTCTCTGGCTTCCTGACTAGATTGTCCTTAGGATGCTAAATTAATTTAGTACTGAAGATACTAAATTAACTAGATAAATGAGGATCTATTGCAATTTTGCCTGAAAACTGCACAGAAAATCCCTCAAATTTTTATTTATTTATTTGTATCCCTCCTCTCCATATGGATCGAGGCGGCGAACAACTTACAAATAGCATGTATTTCGAAGCATTTCTATACATGCCCCCAACAAGCTGGGTACTCATTTTACCGACCTGCGAAAGGATGGAAGGCTGAGTCAACCTTGGAGCCTGGCAGGATCGAACTCACAACCTTGTTGCTTGCAGTACTGACAAGTGTGAAACACTTCCACTCCATCCCCCCGCAACAACCCCAGGACTCCCCACTATCTTCAGCTGTCTGTTTTGCTCTGTAGTCCCTGTCAAAGGAGTAGGAAGTAACACTACCTCACTTTGGGTTGCCATTTTGAGAAGGACTACTGAGAGAAGCAGAGGTGTTTGGGTTTGCTTTAGGGAATGAAAAGCTTCTAGGGAGGGAATTGGGGGGATTGTCTTCCATACAGTTACCCACCCCTTTTATTGACCATAAGATATAGCTTCCCGTGATGCTTGTACTCAGCATCTCCATTAGAAACAAAAACAAACAAATAAAAACCAGTAGGCCACAGTACACTGGCAGATGACAGTTCATGTTGAATGTGGTTAGAGTTGTTAACTGAGTGTTTTGGATGTATTCTGCTGAATGCCTTTTAGAATCAACCTGCATGCAATTAGAGTGTCTAGATAAAGATGACTGCTTTATGGTGGCTGCTTGAAAGCCTAGCACATAAAGAGATGGACATCTGTAGCATCCTCTGCACAGAGAAGTGAACTTTGTGATAATTAATTACAAGCAGTCATGCTCACAAGCAGATGGGGCAAGCTTCCATGTGTACATATGTCAGTTAGGATATATAACAATTCTTAGGATTTTAACACTCTTTGGCTGTTCCCAGGACTTCACACCATTGTTGCTGTTTTTAACTGTCATCAAGTCTACTTTGACTTATGATGATCCCATGAATGGGAATCCTCCATGATACCCTGCTATTAACAGTCCACCTAAAGCCTTGCAGGTTCTAGGGCCATGGCCACCCATAAAACTGCCTTCTTCTTTTACCACTACCTTCTACTTTGCTAAGCATTATAATCTTTTCCAATGAGTCATGACATCTCATGATATGTCCAAAGTAAAATGGTATCAGTTTGTTTTGTTTTGCGGCTTCTGGAATGATTTCAAGCTATTATTCCACTTTCAACATCCTGTGGAATTCTGGGTTTGTAGTTTACTGAGGCCAAAGAGCTCTCTGGCTAAGAGAGAAGTCTCCTCCCTAAACTGCAAATTCCAGGATTCCATAGGATGTTGGAAGTGGAATAATAGCACTACAACAGCATAGTGTGGAAATGGTCAAAGAGAGGGAGAAAAAAGAAGAGTGAATTTTAGAAACTAGCAGGATGTTGAGTAAGTGTACTCTCTTCTCAGTTAAAACCACTAGGAGTCAGAATATGGAGTTCTTACATCTAGTCTGCCTAAAAAAAATTAAATTGAAATGAAACAAAACAAAAAAGCCTTCAACCACATCTTTAGATTCTGTTACTGCATCTTCTGGGAATAGCTTGAGATCAACCAGGAACTAGACTCCAATGCTGAACTATCCAGTCTCATGTTGCTTCCTGCTCTTTTTTGTACTGTTCACAGATGTTTCTGAATGCATCCCAATTACCACTGATTTATATTCACTCTATATTTTGTAAATGGTCTGCTGACAATGACGGACTGGATGTTTGAAAATGAGTTTGCATTTCCGGCTCAGACGGTAGAACAAGACACAAAATACTTTTAAGAACAAGATGGATAAAACAGAAAGTTCTGAGAGCTGTTCTGGAAGTGTGCTGGGAATTCTGAGTGGGAATTTAGGAGGCATTTCGAACTGGCTTGAATGTTATTGGTGAAATAAGGATGTTGTCAGAAAGCTATCCTGGGTAACTTCCCTCCCTCTCATTCTGTCTCTATGGTGGAATTTCATAATATCTAAGTAATTCTTAACAGTTATCTTTTAGATAAAAATGGCAGTACCCTGGATGAAATTATGCAATAAAGGAAATCTGATTGATTTAACAGATGAATTTTTAATTTGTCTCTGTAAAATGAGAATGTAATAAAGCCAGCCCTGTCTTTCATTTCATGAAAGAATTAACTGTAATTGTTCTTGGCCATGAAGGAGTGTGTGGGATAACAGACCATCCTAAAAATAAGATAATAAAAAAGCACTACCTGCCTCCCTGGGATTTAACCATCGATTAGTTTTTGTAATGAACTTGCAAGTGGAATTTTATCAAACCTCATATGGAATAGAAATATTTGTTTTATTAATCATTTCCCAGGGGTGTCCTTAAACTCCATAATTCAATAGGACAGGACTGCACAATTTGTAATGCGTTGAGTTCAACATAGCCCACAGTTACATAATGTGTCCTGACAAGGTCTTGACAACCTCCTCTCTATTTTTACTGTTCTAAGTGGGCTCCAAATCCAGTTTTTTTGTGGGAAAAAGACTTCTGGTGGACTCTGACCTATGACTTGTAATTTTCCTTTGGCTTGAGGAGTCACAAGGTGTGAGCCTGCATTAAGATGAACATGTCCTAGATGTGTATGTAGCTAGGGATGCAGAAATCTTTCAGTCATAGGCTGGAACTTATCCTAAGTTCCAGCCTATGTTTTCATTCTTTCATGTTTACATATCAGACTCTGACGTTCCATTTTTTTCTTGCATGCATATTTATTATTTTTTGTACAAAATATATTGATATTTATGTCTTTTTCTAGTGTATGAATTCTTGTACTTTTGGGGGGCAGCATTTACTGATACGCGTTTAGGCACTTTTTTTCAGATGAATGTATTTTGAGTCATGCACCTGTTTGAAACATGCACATGGCTTGGAGCACATTTTAAAATCTCCCTAAGGCACATCAAAAGCCTCACAAAAGTACGGATTTCCAAGGAAAAATGTGTTCAGTTCTGCTGTCAGTCTTGAGAGGTGTGAGATGGGTTATTTTATTCAGAACTACAAATCTAACAAATTTCTTCCTGATCCCTGCAGGTAGTTGATGACAGTGGGAAAGGTGTACTATTGAAGAGATATTGCATAATGCTTTCATTTATTCCTAGATCAGCAGGGTTTATAGGTAAGGCTCTTCTTCTTCTTCTTCTTCTTCTTCTTCTTCTTCTTCTTCTTCTTCTTCTTTTTTTCTTCTTCTTCTTCTTCTTCTATCATAAAGCAAGATCCAAATTCCATAGAAAGAAATATGTATGCAGGTGGGCGCTGCCGGCATGCCTCTTCCTGTTGGATCATGGTGAAAATATTTTAGGCTTTGGGATTACAGGAAATTTATATACTGCCTTTTCAAATCAGTTTCAATCAGTTTTTCTCACACAATAAGAAATGCATTGCTTTTTTATTACCTTTATAATCCCAGTGAATTGAAAATAGTATATATAGTCCCTCCTTTGTCCCACTTTCCTTTTTCCCTCTTATGGGAAGTATATTATTATGACTAGTGACTGGCTCAGATCAATCCAGGAGTTTGATGGCTCAGTAAAATTAACAGACGTCTCTCTGGGCCAAGGTGTGCATTCTTTTCCTGCTAAACCACATTGGCTTTCTGAGTATGTTGTGCTGCAAGAATTTTTGCCCAGTATTCCCTTGTAGTGACTGTTCATATCAAAGCCAACATCTATGTTCTATTTTATAATGGGCAGTTGTCTACTTCAAGGCACTCTCTGTTTGATGTGGTGTCCAGTCCCAGTCTGGTTTGAAGGTAGCAAATTCTTAAAAGGAGAGGAAAGACCTTGATGTTGTCCATCAGCACTTGAACAAGAGATTAGGGAGGCACAATCTTTCTTGGTCATGGTCGTTCTGTGGTGATAGGCATTACAATTCAATTTAAATTATCTCTTTTCCAACTTCCTATGTATGCCTAAAAAAATAAATGTGCTGATTGCACAGGCATGTGGCAGAATGTTCATATTCATTTAAATGATCACGACAATCTGCATGGCTGGTATGTGAATTTTGGGAGCCAGTGTCTTGGACACTGCACATAGGTGGTATTCCTAAAGTGGCTAGGAACTACACAGCCTATAATATCAATCATGGCACACTTGTAGATATATATAGTAACATAAGAGATCCTTTCCATGTGAAGATTTCTTTCTCAACAATTTCTTTACCCTAGATAAGTAGAGTGGAGGCAGAAGTATAATAAAGGTCTTGTTCTTGATGAAAGGTTTGCAATGCATAGACAGCACAGTAGCCATTAGAGGCCCTGTGAAATTGTAATAGACACATTAAAGATTGTAAAATAAACTAGTCTGATTTACAGTTGACATATTTCAAAGTAATGGTTGCTACCACCCCTTACGCACCCCATCCTGTGGGATAGCATAATTGGCAAGAAATATCATTTTCATGGAAGGACTAGACACTTACAGCTGGGAAACATGCAGTAAACAGGACACTGGCTGTAAGCCTGGGCTAGGTCAGAATGGCTTCAGCATAAGGTCAAGAAGAATTAGGCAGGAAAGCCCAACATTAATGGGCTTCTAGTAATCCTGTCAATGACTCGACATCTGAATACAATAGTAAACAAAATCGCTCAGGTACCGTGGACAAGCACCCCTGTTGTGTTCATTTCCTACAGAGACCTTCCCCATTCACATTATCCAACCAAGACATTAAGAGGCTGTAAGGACTCCTATTAGTGATTTGTCACCCACAGTAAGACAAGAAGTCCGTTCTGGATCCCCTTTGTTCACTCTCACCCCTTCAGGGTATAAAAACCTCAGCTCCAGCCCATGTAGTTTTGCAGCATGCCAGCACTTTAGACATCATGCTGCACCCCAGATTCCCATTCCTCCATGCCCTCAAACTCTAAAATTTTAGCCACTTCTCTTCGATCCTCTGCTTCAGGACCAGTAAATACCTCTCTCTATTCAACTTTTCTTGCTTTTCTCTTCATTAGCTTTGTACAGTTTGTGGGACTGTTTGATTTCTTGTGTGTGTGTCTGCTGATTTCCAATAAAAAAAAACCCTGTATAAACCTTTAACTGGAGTCCTACAGTTAGTGCTGGTATACACAGGTGAAAACATCCTTTCATTATCCTCTACACACATACCAAGCTTCCTTTGAGCTGTAATTCCTCCACTTTCTAAGGAGATGCTGGCACTGCTGGTGGACCCAAGGTCCTCTACCTTTTGAGGTAATATCATTTTTTTAAATAATTTTATTAGTTTCCAAATATAAAACAAACAAATTTTTATACCAAATCTTAACATGAAATATTTATGTTCTTCCATCCTGTCTCAGTCCCCGCCCCCCAAAGCCCACACGATCTCGTTCCCGAACCACATTACATTGTTATTCCCCTGCTAGAGCTAGCTTCTCACACGCTTTTCCCTGATGTATACATGTTTTCTACTTGACAAACATCACTCCTTAATATGTCCTGTCTACTGATAGATTCCCAGTTAATACCCGATTCTGGCCTTCCTTCTTCCTCCCTGTTTACCTTTAGAATATAATACTGTATTACCAACATTCTGAGCTGTTTTACTATTACCTCTTGCTCACTTTTCCTATCTTTAACATATTCTAATTTATTAATATGGGTTTTTATATATTCTATTGAACTATTTAAAATATCTGTTCTTTCATTTCAATCAGGACCTCACCTCTTAACTCCTCTTCTTCTTTCCCCCTCCCCTATGGGATTCCCCGGCCCAACTCATATTCATTATTCCCTTGTCGCTTAGTAATATCATTTTTTTAATGGGTGCATTCTGAATTGAAAATAGGAGAGTCAGAACTTTGCCTTTTGTTAGTTCCAGTTATTTCCAAGATGAACAAGGAAAAGGTTCAGGCAGATTTAGTGGGTTAGGTGGGGTTCCTGACATAACTGGCAATGGAGAACTGCCAGTAACCAGAAATTAAAAGGCTCTAGTCCAACACATTTTTTTTTCAGGTAGTCTTATTATTGTATTGCCAATGTAGAGGTATTTTGGATTCTTGATAACAAAAAGTCCACCATATTGACAGTGTCATGTCCTATGTGGCTTATATAATGAAGAAGAGAAGAACCAAGATCACAGGCTATAGTTGGAGCTAGAGGAAGCCCTACCCTGGAACTCCTGAAAGTGAAGCCCAGATGAATCTATGCAGCTCCTGAAAAACCCCAATTAGATATAGAGTCATTTCACATTGAAAAGCATCTTACACTGAAACACTA
Source organism: Ctenosaura bakeri (assembly GCA_948474755.1). Lineage (NCBI taxonomy): Eukaryota > Metazoa > Chordata > Lepidosauria > Squamata > Iguanidae > Ctenosaura > Ctenosaura bakeri. The sequence goes on along the minus strand of CAOLHI010001143.1, from coordinate 126,164 downwards.
GTTGGAAAGGAACAAGAAACATCCTAACTTCCTTAAAAGGAAAGCACTGAGATGATTAAACCAGCTATGGTCATCTATAGTTAACTATAAATTAGCATAATCAAAGCCATTCTTTTGTTGGAAACAACAACACCAGAACTCCCTGTGTGGTACTGTCTGACATTTGTTACTTTATAGATCTCTGGACTTCAGTGTGTACCTTGGATTCCTCTTTCTGGTAACTCCTTGATTAGCACTGGGCTCTGTTCAAGGCTGAGTTTCATGTTTAGATTCCAGACTGCCTTCCCTGTTCTCCTGCTTTTACTATGTGTGACCCTTGATCAGCATTATTTCTCCACTGTCTGTCCCTGGGGACTATGGATTCATCTGGTCACTTGTCTTCCTTAAAGAGGACAGAAAAATGGATAAACAAATCCTAAGGTAACAGCCTCTTTTTAAATATGTCCTAGAATGAGCTTCTCCCAAAAAAGAAAGAACCCTAAGCATCTACAGAAAATTTTGGCAAAAATGTACCATAAGTATATGACTATATCTTAATGTCTTTTGCTCTGTTTCTAGTTGTGACCTTCTACAAGTGTTACTGTATATTACACCAAAGAATTAGGCTGGATTTTTGTTTCTGTTCATTTGATTCTTAGAAGCTTAACAAATGTAACAACAAGGAACACTACCAATTGCCAAAGGCTGTGATCATGTCAGATTTCATAAGCAAAGCAACACTGGCCCTGTTCAGTGTTCAGCTGGAAGGATTTCAAGGAGAACATGAATCTACAGAGTACGCTAATATGTGAACACAAAACAACTACTACCATTACATCTTCTCCAGTATATTTTTTGGTGCTTTGGTTTCTTTAATTTCTTATTTAAGGAAAATGAAAAAAGAAAAAAGAAAAAATCAGGCTGATATTTTATTCATGTTGGTTTAATACCATAGCATGTGTAGGTATGAGTGTGTATTTATGCTTTATGCTATTTGTTCATTTTTCGTATTGTGAAGGAAGAACTAAGGCATAACCTAATATAAACAAAGTGGTAAAGGTATCTTACACAAGAGACAGAAAATGCATCGGTTTCTTGGTTTGATCTAGGGATGTAATTATTTGTTGATTTTCTTCTTTGAAGAAGCAATGATTATTTAAGCAATTTTTTCCCCACTGCCAGAAAGTATTTGAAAACTGCACTGTTTTTGAAGGCTATTTACAATTCATTATTTATTCTGTGCAAAATTTGTATGTGCTTGTTTTGCAAATAAAAGCAGAGTTCTGTTTTGAAATCTCTACATTTTTTAAATTCAGCAATGCCTACACACATGAACATATACACAAATCACCATAATGTGTATCCTATGTACAGCACATACTTGAAAAGAGTACACAAAATGTGTGCATTTGAAAAAAGCCCACAAAGGCTTTGTTCGGTTTTTTTTCCCTTAAAAAAGCAAACTAAAATGCATGAGTGTACAAAAGTATGTTCATGTTTCATAAGAAATCTGAACAAAAACTAGCTTTTTTCCCCAAACCTGGTGCATAAATGGATACAAATTTTCAGAAATAAAATTAAATGAACTTTTTTTAAAAGTGAGAAATTGGACAAACTTAGGTTGAAAAAATTGCTCATACTTTTTCCTGCTTCGTGTGCCCAGTTTTGACTTGAATGTCTAGTGGAGAGTGGAGAAATTGTTTTCTATCATAGCTCCATTCTAAGCATTTTTTTCCCCTTGTCTCTATCTCTTTCTTTTGCCAGGATGATTTTAATTTAGAGTTGTACATTTGAACTAGTTCTTCTGTTCAAAGGGAAAACACTGGCTGAAGTCAAGACTGTAATGATCTAATATTCTTACAGTCTTCAGTTTATCTAACAACTAAGAGGCAGCAGGGAATATGCTGAGGAGCTGTCAAAGGTTCTGAAATACTGGCCCTTTTCGCAGCGCCGGCGCTCACGCGACGGAGGAGGGCGGGTCGCGCAAGAAGCCTTCTCCGGGAGGCTGCCACTTCCCCCCTCCTTCCTTCCACAGGCGAAGGAACGAGCGGGGAAGCGGCAGCCTCCCGGAGGCGGCGGCGGCTCGCGCGTCCGTCCATTCCCTCCCCACGCGTGCGAGAAAGGAGCCTGTCCCCTCCATACCCCCCCGCGTGCGAGAGAGAAAGGAGCCTGTCCCCTCCATCCCCCTTGCGCACGTGCGCGAGAAAGGAGCCTGTCCCCTCCATCCCCCCCGCGCGCGCGCGAGAGAGGCGTTTGTCGCGTCCGCCCCCCCGCGCATGCGCGCGAAGCAGGACGTGTCGCGTCCGTCGCGCTAGCGCCCCGCCCCGTCCCTTCCTTCCGCAGGGGCGGAGGGAAGGAAGCGCGACCCGGCCGGCTCCCCAAAACTCCGCATGAGAGGTAAGTGCGCGCGGGCGTCGGGAGCATTGCGCGAGCGCGGGTGATTTTCGCTTCGAAGCGAAAATCAAAAAACCCGCGCTCATGCCACTTCAGCCCCGTGAGCCCGGAGGAAGTGGGAGTGCATCATGCGGAGCGACGCTCCCACTCCCACGAGGCTCACGGGGCTGTCGCGCGAGAAAAGGCCCGTGCGAAAAGGGCCACTGTGTTTGCTGTCATATAAGATGCACCCCATTTTCAAGCAGTATTTTTATTTTTTTGGGAAAAATTGAGTCTTATATGATATACAGTATTTGAAGGTAGGGTTCAGTACTGTGGATACCCCATTAAAGTGAGTCGAAAGCCCAACTGGCATGGAAGTCACCATCTACCCCTGACTACAATCCTGCCCACAACTTTGTCTGTCTATTGGCTAGGAGAGAAGAGAGATGGTAAGTTCTGGGTTCCACTGACATACAGATTTCCTTTGAAATGAAAGAAAGCTTTCAATGCTTCACTTCCCCCTTCAGTCTACTTGTTGTTTCTTCACTGTGTATATACTACACTTCCTAGTGGATTCTTTTTCACTTTCAGCATGTATTGCAGACTGAAATATAGTTAAAGTCCACTCAAGCTTCCAGCAGCCCATATCTTTTCAGCCCAACCTCATCAGTGTCCATTCATGCCTACCAAGAATTTGTCCATAGTTTATGGGAATAGGGGTATATGACTATCTATCCTATGATGTCACTTACATTATATGAACCCTTTAATCATCTCATTTACTGCATTTATATTACATTTCTGGGCTGTACGGAGATTTGTCCTTGGATATGCATTGTAATGCCTCACTGTGAAGAGGATTTGATTCATTTACAAGTTTTGGGAAACAATATAGGTAAATGTTGCATAAAGGTAAGGGTTTTTTTGTAAATTGTGAGCAGGCTTTGGTATGCTAATATATGACATCCATTTATTTACTGCATTTATAATTGAGCTTTCTTCTAAAGTATTCAAGACCACTTACAAATAATAAAATAAACAAAAGCAACATTAAGACCAATGGTGGTAGTGGGGAACAAAAACAGAGTTCTCCCAGATTGTTGGCACCATCTCCAGAAGCTGAAGGAAAGGCATACTTGTCCTGGATGTCTTTTTTCTCTATTTTTCCCTTAGGGCACACAAGCCTTTAAGAACCCCCCCAGGAACATCATTTATTATGATTCTCTTTAATTAAACAGAAGCCTTTCACCATAAATTACACTGTATCACCATTTAAACATTGTCAGGGAAATAGGGGGAAAGGGCACTTAAACAGACGCCACTTGAAAGCCTTACTGTGCCATTGCTCTCAAGAATTTGTGTGAAATAATGTGCTTATGCTTGCAGCTAATGGAAAAACATGGGTGAAGTGCTGTGGCTCAGCACCCTGCAGCCGAAAATGCTCTCCTGATTGGATGCTGACAGGCCTAAATTACTTTGAACTCAAAGCAACATGCCGAATGAGTAACCATATAAAATGAGGAGGGAGCCTGAAGAGGAAAAGGGATGTGTAGTCCATGTGAAAGAGCTAGAGAATACCTACACCAGAATAATGTTCCATCAGAACAGTGTAAGGTCCCTTTTCTGAGTAGTGTGCAGCAGTGCCAAGGACATAGAAGAGAGAGCCTGCTCTGTCCCCTCAGGTTGCTTCTCTGCTGATCCATGAAAAGTTTACTCTTTCAATAGAGATGACTTCCTGTGCCATCCCCTGCCCAATGCCATTGTGCCTGTGACCATTTTACTGCTTTCACTACAGTATCATCTATACCACCAGCAGCTACGCTTGTGTAGTTACACTAGCCACCATGATTGGGGCCATTCTCTCTCTCTCTCTTTCTTTCTCTCTCTCTTTCTGCCTGTCTCTTTCTGTCTTTCTCACTCCATTTGAGGTTTCAGTAAACATGTAATGAATGATGCAATCACCTTTGTTTCAGACTTCTGCTTTTAACACAGATGTTGAGAAAGACATTTATACAAGCATCATGCATTTTATATACCTTGTATCCTGTAATTTCAAAGTAAGCAAAATGTCATTGTAAATTTTAGGAAGAATTAAGAGGGGGATAAGGTTGCTCACTGAAAAGCAACCAAAAATGAAAATTATGAAAAACACCAAGCAAGTTAGGCTGCGAGTTCAACAAAAGCTCAATAAATATTATTTTATAATAACATGTGAAGGAAGACAAGAATAAGTATGTGCGCTCCACCCAACAAATCTTTGTTTTCTTGGGCCTTTTTATACTACACAGTTATATACCTATGCTTCCATTTTAATTCCTATGTAACACTGGAGTTTATAGCTTTGTGAGACACTAGAGGAACTCTCTGGCTAAGAGGCATAATTAACCCACCTTATTTGTCAGATTTCAGGATTCCATAGGATGGAACCATAGAAGTTAAAGTGGAATCATAGTGCTATGACTATGTAGTGTAACAGGGCCCTTGTTGTGTTAAAGGTGGACATCTGAAGCAGAGGTTCTCTCCTACTTCTGGACACTGAAGATTGGGGACATAAAGCAGAGCCTGCCCAGTCATAGTGTTTCCTTGCAGACAATATTTCAACACTGAATAGAGCTAAGGTTGGCACCTTCCAGATCTAGTTGCTCAGCTAAAACCAGCTTTGTGGAGGACTCAATCAACCTTTAAAACTTTTAAATCAAAAACTTTTTAAAAGTGCCAATGGAGTCTGAATCACATGTAGAAGGAGAATCACTGCTCTTGAAGGATTCTAAGAGCAGCAACACTTTTTTTCCACCCCAAAATATTTTTCTGGGGGAGTTCTTGGGGATACAAAAATGGGGATACAGCAGCATATTTGGGCCCCAAAATAGCCTACTCCATTGGCAAAGCCTTTCCCAGGACTGATTGAAGATCTTGGTCTTGTTTTCATCTGAATATCAGGCAACAGTCCATCACCCTTAATACTTAAATCATATGTCAGACATCCCAGAGTAATAATTATTTGGTATTTGTTATCCTATGTTGTTGCTTACGCTGTTGCAGTTGGTAGCCTTGTGTGCATTGCAGTTATAGTAATAGTGACTGCATTGTAGGAAAGCACTGAGCTGCATAATTTTATTTAATGGCTTTGATTTCTCTTTTGTATTATATTGTGTGGTAGTACTAGAAAGAACTCATGTCTTCCCATTAAACAATTTATGGGAGAATGATCTGCACATTTACCCATTAAAGACTGTTGAGGGGAAGTCTTATGGCTATAGCAGAGCAGCAAAGCTCCAACTGGGTTCTCTGGATATTTCTGGAATGTGGCTAGCACTCAATATGAACAATCAGGATACCTCCAGCTCAGAAATTAATATTTCTTTAGCCTGTTTCAGTTTTCATGCATTCAAGAAATCTCTTCCATCCAAATACCACATCTGTTTGGGTTTTTCCATTCAAAAACGCACAAAAATATGTGCGTGCATGTGCACACACACACACACACAATCAGGAAATCATTTTGGGAAACAGTATCTGCAAACAATATGTAATTCATTCTCCTTTCTCCTGCTTTGCAATACGATAGCCAATTAAACGCTCTCTAGTCTCTCTGACTAAACCAGCAAAAGTCAACAATTGGTTTGACAACGGGCCTCCTTAGGTTACACTGCATCTTCTGTTAGATTGTTGAGCAAGACATAAGGCTAACTGGGAAGGATTTGCAAAATGAGAACCACTTAGCTTCAGAAATTCTTCATGCCCGCTTGTCACAAACTGCCAATTTAATTGAGAAAGGAGTCTGGACTCCTTAACACCTCAACTTAAGATAAAATCTTTGTCTCAACTTTCACAGCTTGTGATACAGATCTCTACTTGAATATCAAAAGAACATCACTGGTTTGGAAGATGACCTCTGAAAACCTGGCCAACAAGAAGCTGATATAACAGGTAGCAGGTTTTACTTGCTTATGAAATAACAATGAACAATTCATCTTTGACATATATCAGCAGGCTTAAACAGGACCAACCTGTAAGATTAAGAAATGGTAATCTTCAGATTGTTTAGATGGTAAAAAATCTGCCTAACTTTGTTTTGAGTATACACAGTGCATTTCAAATATATTATCAGTGTAGGATTAATGTGCAAGTAAATTAAGCTATGATTTAGGGTTTCATATTATGAAGGATTTCAACTTTTTTTTTTTAAAAAAAACACTGTTAGATGAATGCAATTTTTTGTAATATCAAAGGAAATCCTAAAGTTGGCATCACGAGGGCTTTAACATGCTTTAGTTCAGCATTACTAAATAAACCAGGATGTCTATGGCCCTTTCCGCAATGCATCTTTTTGTGGAGCTAGGGTGTGGGGATCATGTGAGCAAGAGGCTCTCATGTCCCAGTTTCTTCAGCTCCGCAGCTGCCACCTGCTCATGCGAGAGCCCCGCCTCTTCCTTCTGCAGTGCAGCCTGGGACTTTCCCAGGCTGCACTGGGGCAGGAAGCATGAGCGCCACAGCTCCAGAGCTCCGCACACACGGCAAGTACACACGGGGCCCCGGAGCGATGCACGATTGCGCACCATTTTCGGCTCACAGCTGAAAATGAACAAGTGCGTGGTTGGCACCTGCCAGCCCCTGGAGCATTGTGCGATTGTAAGTGTGTCACTCCTCACATTTGCACAACGCTCGAAGAGCCCTTTCGCATGGCAAACGCCATGTGAAAAGGGCCTAAATGTTTGAGCATTGAAAATGCATTCTGGTATAATGCACCCTGTAACAAAGTAGACATCTTCATTCATTTCTATGGAGACATTACATTTATGTGGTATGGCTTCACACATGTGGAATTAAGATTGATGAAGCTTTTGTACCTTCTGACACAGAAAAGAACACTTAAGAATATTTTATTGATTGAGAGCCAGTACATTGTATCATCTAAGTGTTGGACTAGGACTGAGGAGATTCAGACTGGCTGCCATCCCATCCCCAAGTGTTGTGCAAGTAAAAAAAAAAAAAAAAATCCATTTTGTGCCTGCGAGCACACAGTGCTCATGTCACTTCTGGACGTGTGGAAGCCAATGGAAGCCAATGATGACACTTCCTTTTGTAGCACAGCAATGGAAAGTGCTGGCTGCACTGTGGAAGAAAGAGGTGGTGCCGTTGCGCTCCCTTCCACATGGAGTGAACAGGTGTGCAGGGGACACTTTCTCTTCCGGCTTCTGGATTGCAGCGTGATGACGTAGAAGAGCATTGCTGTGTGGAAATGGCCTAAGCCAGAAAACTCAATGGATAGAAACTCCCTCTTAGCCTGAACTGATTCACATGGCTGTTGTTAGAACAGGATAATGAAAAACTGAACACTTAACTGAAAACATTACATGTCATTATAGTCTAAATTAAAACAAGAACTGATTGTAGCCTACAGGGGGACCTGTAACACTTTGTGTGGTTCTGGTTGACCTTAGAAAGGATGGTATCGGAAAGACTTTCTAAAAAGGTTGTGTCTGCCTCATTTGGTTTTTAATTAGATAAAACAGAACAGAAGAAAAGGATATGACCTAAGTCACTAAAACAATGAAAAACAAACAAAAAAAGTTAGGATAGGAATACAAAATATAGCCCAGTGTGCATATGTGTGCATGCACACATAAAGGTACATTACAAACATAATAGTGCTAGATTGAAGTTGCTTCTTTGTAAATATGTGTACTTTGAATATCAATATGATTATGTAGTCTTTAAATCAACACTTCAGTCTTTTGTCCAGAGGAAGTGTTGGGTAACATAAGAATTTCATTGGCCACTGATGAAGACTGTGAGTGGAAACACATCTGGCTTCTGTTTATATGAAGAATCTGATGAGACCTTGGGCCATCTATTTTCCTTCAACCAATGATTTATGTCTTATGTCACTTCCCCCATATTACTATTTATAGTTTAGATTCTGTAGTTTTAATTTGACTAACTGATTATTTTAGCGATTTATTGTATTTGTTATTTAGGTATTGTATTTGTTATATATCTTTACCTAGGTATGTTGTTGTGTGCCTTCAAGTTGTTTCTGACTTATGGTGATCCTAAGGAAAACCTACTGTGGGACTTTTGGGGGCTGAGAGTATGTGACGTGCCCAGGGTCACCCAGTGGGTTTCCATGGCTGAGTGGGGAATCAAACCTTGGTCTCTAGGATTGTAGCCCAATGCTCAAACCACTATACCACACTGGCTGTCATTACATGCGCACACACCAACACACATGTACGTACATGTATACACACACATACAACCACACATAGGCCATTTCCTCACTAGACTGTTATAGCGCTATTATTCCACTTGTAACATCCTATGGAATCCTGGGGTTTGCAGTTTCAGGAGGGGCCACTTGGCCCCTCCCGAAACTACAAACACCAGGATTCCATGGGATGTTGCAAGTGGAATAATAGCACTATAACAGTCTAGTGCAGAAATGACCATACACAGGAATTTCAAATTTACATTCCAACTCTTTTTGTTTGTTTTTTATTTTTTTATTAGATAAAACATGGGGAATATTTGGCCTTCCAAAGGTATCTAGGCACATCTGCTGTCAGCCCTATTGATAACACCCAATGTTGAGGGATGGCAGGAGATAGGGTCTGAGAACATCCAGGTGGCAATGTTTCAGATGCCTGATTTAAACATAACTTCAGCCCAGAGCTTTGAAAATAACTTTTTATAAGAATGGATATAATATATACATGTGGAAGCCCACCTGTTCCTAACCTAGAATAGTTGTGAGGAAAGGGAAATACAGCTGGTGCTTGCGTTACAAGCCACAGCTGCTGATTTTCCTGCTTCGACACACTTGTTAAACATACAGGAGCCCTGTCCTGTTTTTCATCTGGCAGCTTGTGTGAGTTCCCTTCTTTCCTTAGAGTCACCTGTTTCATAGTATCTTTGAAAAGAAAAAAAAATATTATGACTGTTACAACAGATATTTGCAGCTTGCTGTTGTTGATCTGTACTTTCAAGTCATATATGGTAACCCTAAAGTGAATCTATCATGGGGTTTTGTTGGCAGGATTTGTTCCGGGTGTGGGTTGCATTTTCCTTCCTCTGAGGCTAAGAGACTGCGGCTTGCCCAAAGTCACCCAGTGAGTTTTTCTACCTATGCAGGGATTTGAACCCTGGTTTCCAGAGTTATAGTCGAACGCTCAAACCAATACACTATGCTGGTTCTGCAGCTACAGCTTCTTAAAATCTAAGTGTAAATGAGGCTCATGCTTACCCTTCATTGGAGCTTTTACGTTATATTCCCAATATTATTTTTGCTTCTTGATATTCAGTGCATGCTGAATATCAGCATGAGCACTGGAGTCAAGGGCATGCACAATTTCAGGCAATGGGTGCTGCTGATACCTTGGGATGGAGATCAGATTCTAGTCAGATAAAAGGTTGTGAACTGTCCAGCATCAATCTTGTAGTTCCTCCAACCCTTAGGCAGTATTATGCAAGCAGACTAGGACAGTGGTCCCACCATCCTTCAACAATGAAGAATTGTAGCAATTTTTTTTCTCACTGTGATAAAATCTTCAAAATTTGAGACTTACCCTGTGCAATGCTGTTTACTAGACAAGTTCTTTTTTATATGCAAATCATTCACATGCAAAGTATTTAAGTATATTTTCTGATCATGAAACAGCTTCATCTTTGCAGGAAACTATTTCTGGGTAGAAATATTTTCTGCATAGCAGATGCTGTTTTCTGCATTAAAAAACTGTGTGAATTCTGTGCAGAATATGTCCCAAGCTGTGAAGATTCTCATCATTCCAGAATTCTTCCCATCAAGGTTTCTCAACACTTGACCTATATTTGCCCATTTTGAATCCACCCCGCCCCCATCTCTGTAGGCCAGCAGATCATCAAGTCCTATAGTTTTGATTAAATTTGCAGAAGTATCAATCCCACAAATCTGAGTGAAAGTAAGTAGGGAAAGTATGTACATGTGTTTATGTGTATATGTTCTCCTTATTAATTGCTCTTTGTGAACATTGATGATGAGCTGGTGCTGGACATTTTTCTTTAATATGCCAGTAGTGTAGCTTGCAGGCCCCATGCACACCCAAAGGCTTGGCTCATTTAAAAAAAAAACTGTTCCCCCCCCCCAAAGGTTCCAGGTGGTGTTGATGTCAGTTATGCCATGTTTCCCATCCCCAACAGGCCATTTGAGGCCCAGGAGAGGAAAAAAGACCTCTCCTTGGCCTAAGCATGGAGAATTCCTTCCTTAGTCTAGAGGACACTGGAAACATTTTGGATATTGAGTGGGGGCACTTTGTTTTTGGGTGTGGGGAGCAGTAGAGAGGAATATACCTCCTTCATGGATATGTACTGGATCAAAACAACCTCTCAAGCTCCAAAAGTTGTCTTTTCCTGATTTATTAATACCAGAGTTTAGTAAGTAGCCTGATTATTTGTGTTGTATTTACTTAGACTGGCGTTGTGTCATTCCACATTTCCACACATATTACGTAGGGACACAGTTGCTGACTTGACATTGTAAGTGCAGAACAAAGGGCATTTTCTATAAAAGAAAATGATGAATCGTGTATGGAAAAAGCCTCGTCAGATTCATGAATTGTGGACACTATTGCTATCCAAACCTCAAGCAATATGTCCAAATGAAATATGTTAAAACACTTCCATTATTTAAATGTGCTTCAAGAAATATGATGTCTTCTTGCTTAGAATGTGACATAATGAAAATCATCCAGAAGGGAAAGAATATAATGCAATACACAATGTACCATCTATGTGTAAAAGCCAGGCAGATGAACTTGCAGAATTATCAATCTCTATGTGCTCATGGTTTGCCACATAGACAGTTATCCTAACAAGATGTTGTACAATATCTCCTTTATCTTCCAATATGTTTGCATGATCAGAGATCAAATATCAGTTTGAAATGATTTAATATTATAGGAAGAAGAATAATGGCACCAGACAGTCATGTCCATACTTAATCTGGCCTGTTTTAAAAGAGGATATGTTTCCATATCTATGAGCATCAGCAAAAAGACTCATGACTAACGATTAGATTACGAGGGTAAGGAAAGGTTAGAATGGAGATAGTTTTGAGACATATACATCTTGGATAGCTGTCTGGGGAGATGATATCACTCTCCTGGGGAAGAGACTTTGTATTACTAAGTGTAATTCCTCTTGTTTAATTGTTCAGAATAGGGTTGTATTCGTTTCCTCTGACAAACACTGTTGTATACCCAAGGGATGTAGATCCTCAACTATTTCATGTCTGTATACATGGACAAATAATTGTTATAATTTTCTTCTTATGGCAGAAGGAAACAAATATATTTCTCCGTAGTATTCTCCCTGTATTTCAACAATCTGAAATGTTCCAGGGACATTATTCTGTGCAGAAACACACACACACACACACAAGAAATATGTTGTATGTGCTCTCCGTGCAAGAAACAGTGTAAAAATTTTCTGTGCAGAAACATGTTTTTGTGCAACCTTGACATACATTTTCCCATATAATACTTCCTCCAGAACACTGCAAGGCATTTGACTACTACTAGAGAACTGAATAGAAATCTTGCTGCTTTTCTCCTAAGCAAGGTTTCTCAACTGTTACAAAATCCATTTTTTTTGACTAGGGAAAAAACCTCAATATTTCTTGTATCCCTAATATGTGTCTATGAGACAATTTTTAAATAATGTGGTCAAGATTAAGTCTGACCCTTTATCAAGATATGTGGAAAAAGGCAGGAATCTGATTTAACTCTCTCATTGCCAAATATGATGAATGAAGTTTTGTGCTACCTTTCACAATTCCTGTGGGTCGAAAAGGCCACTCAGGGTACACTATTCAAATAGGTAGCCATGTTTGTTTGTATCAATATGCAAAGGGGTCTTGTAGCATCTTTAAGACTAATTGAGAGAAAGAAGTTTGTAGTATAACCTTTTGTGTTCTGGCTGTACTTCATCAGATGATCTATTAGTTATTGCACTTGATGAAGCAGATAAGTCAACAAAAACTTATCCTACAAACTTCTTTTTCTCATTCTCATAGGTGCTACAAGATACGATATCATTTAAATCATACAGGCTGAGTATCCCTTATCCAAAATGCTTGGGACCAGAAGTGTTTCATAGTTTGTTTGTTTGTTTTTATTTTGGAGTACCTATATTTACATATACATAAAATATCATACTGTACAGGAGATCTTCAGGTAGCCCATGAATGAATGACCAGGAGCACTGCAGCTGCTGCCTTAAAGGTGGCAGCGGGTGGCTGGTAGGCTCCCTGGAGATCTCCTATACAATACTGTGGTTTCCCCCCCCAAATACAGGTATCAGGTCCCTTATATCCTTGGTCTCTCCTCAGCCTCATATCTCATACGCAACACATGTAGAGAATGAACAAAGTCTGAAACTGGAGAGAGACACAAGGATTTGTAAAATGGCAGGAGGTGTGCATCTGTGCTGACCATTTGGATTCCTGCCATTTCACAGATCCTTGTGTCTGTCTCCAACCTCACCTCTCTCCAGTTTTGCATTTTTGCATATGTTCTATATGAGATGCAAATCTGGAGAGAGACTGAGGATCTGAGAGATGAGGACTGCCATAGCCACTGCCTTGAAGGAAAAAGTAAGCAGCAGGTAGCAAAAGGTTTTGAGTTTTTCAGACTTCAAATTTCTGGATGAAAGATGCTCAACCTAAATTAGTTTGGTCTGGGAAAAATGACGTACACAGGCACTGAGAAAAGCCCTATTCATTAACCATTAAAATGAGGATCTGTTAATGTGAGCAGGTGAAGGGAACATCCTAGACCCTCCCCTTCACAGTTGTCACTCCCCACAGGTGAAAAGCAACAGTGTGGTGAAGGGGGCTTTTGCTATTCATGAAGGGTCTTCACATAATTAGGGACCCCAAAAATTCCAGAGTTCTGAAAAACTCTTAAATGCATAAAGAGGCTGAATGTGCAGATAATGCTTTTTTTTTCTTTCTTTTTTTTAAATTTCCACTCTTTGTATGTGGAGAGTGACAATGGAGGAGGGCACAGCAATTATGCATCCCCCTTAAAACCTTCAGATCAATCCTTTTTCAAAAAAAGCCAGAAAAGAGCTACAGTAATTTCAGGACAGTGACACTGAAACCAGTAGGCAGAGCTCTGAATTCAAAGAATCATTGCCTTATATATTTTGCCCAATATCCAGTAAATTTTTTTTAAAAAAACTCTGCCTTATCTATCATCTATCTATCTATCTATCTATCTATCTATCTATCTATCTATCTATCTATCTATCTATCATCTATCTGCTTCTTGGCTACCTTTTATATGTAGTGACCAAACACAGAACTATTTTATGAAAATTAATGTATTAACAGAACAAAATATTTATTCCATGTCATTGTTTATATCTTTTATCTAGACAGCTTTTGATATACTATTTATTATTGTTTTCATTATGGCTTTGCATTCCCTGTTTTGCTTGGCAGAGAGACATATTTCATATATAATAGCAAACATACACTGATGAACATATGTATACATAAAAGACAATGCGTACACACACAACAAATACAGTACACGTGCCACATTATGAGACCAGATAATTAATTCAGCTCCCCCTATCTATTTTCTTTTGTACGTCTCGTGTAGCAGTAACACTAGCTACATGATGCAGTACATGATTTATTTATAGGCTGCTAATGAAGACATAGCTAATCATCATAATTAATTGGTATTTTTGTGCTTTAGGGCCTAACTGTAGGTTTTTTTTTTCACATTGGTTTCAATTCAGTCTAGCTGTGGGGCACAAATTTTAAAGGGAAACTTTATGCCTCTCCCTCCATGCTTGCTCTTCAGCTGAACTGAACCTGCTGCACACTTATCGCAGCTTAACCTGCAAATCACTAGCCAAACGTGGAAGTGCCTGAATTCAATTGAGTGATCCCGGGCAGGAAGCGAAAAAGATTTGTGAGTCATTAGAGTGGCTTTGATTGTGCAATGCAGGCAGTAAGATAACCCAGAGATTTCATGAAAGAGAAGAAGGGGGAACAAGGATGCTACCTTGGGTGACTTTTCTAAAGGACCAGGGAGGAGCGGTAAAGAAAGAACAAGTCAGAGATAAGCTAAAGAATGTTTTTAACAAGCCCTTCTGATGCTCTCAGACCACCCATTATATTATCTCATTTTACACCTGGCTTTTCTGCTCTTTGTCTGTTCACTATATCTATGCCATTGTCAGGTTGTTGCTAAACTGGAGTATAGAATAATCCAATAATCTATCTGGTATTACATTGAGGCTGTTTTAAACTCATGTTTCTCTAATTTTAAATGCTGTACTTTTTTTTTAAAAAAAAAAAACCACTAGCTTCAAGCAAGTTAAAGATGTTATTAAAGATGCTATGTAATAATCGCCTGATTCTTAACCAGTTAGGCTACTGTCCTATCAACTTACCTGGGAGTAACTACAACTCAGTCTTACTTTTGAGTAGACATATAGGAATATATTCTTGATTAATTAGTCAATCTAGTTTTTCTGTCTGTCCATCTATTTAAATTTCTCTATTATCAAAGATTAATGCAGAGTGCTGTATGAGGTTATTAGTGACAGTATGAAATAATTTTCACAATAAACACTAACTTTCCTTTTCAGTGTTTCTATTCCTTTTCCTCATTTTTAAAGACACTGATAAAGAAACTGTAGTCCTCTGGATGGTGTTGTAATTCAGTCACCTTCAACCACAGTCAGTTGAATAAGAAATGAGGGGAATAGCAATTTATCAATATCTGGTGGGCAACGACATTTCTCACTCTTGTTTTGAGAAGTCCTATTTCATTTCTCATTACATAAATATTACAGAGGGTTAAAAAAAAAGGCTTCAAGCATGTGTACCTTTTAGTCTTAGTCTAGGAATCAAGAAGCTGGGCAAGCCTGAGAAGAGCCAGCAAATCACAGCTTGTAAAATGCTTGGTGGGTTGCTATGGGAGAAAGGATACAGCCCAGAGACATGTCTGCAGAACAGTTAGATAGGGCCAGCCAGAGATAAAGGCCCTTTCCGCACATTACTGTTTTCTGTCACCATTTCATTGTGATCCCAACAGTGCCGCTGCCAGGATGGGAGCATGACCTGAATGCTTCCCTCCACACCCGGCCAGCTGCCTGTGGAAGGGTAGCATGAAAGATAAGTTCCTTCCTTCTGCAGTGTAGCTGGTCACTTTCCATGCTGCACTGGGGAAGGAAGGGCATAGATCATGTTTCCGCCATTTCTGCATCACTGTTGGTGATGGGAGCATTGAGTGACTGGGGCCATTACTGGATTTTTTCCGGTAAGGGAATATCCCATGTTTGTGATAGGTGGGGACCTGTTGGCAGCAGGACCATGACAATGTTGTGCAAAAGCATAACTTGCAGACTGGTGGCAACATGTCCCCATTACAGGGCAGCGACTTTGTGTGGAAATGGCCAAAGACAGGACAACTTAGAAAAGGTGCTATGGCCATTTAGGAAGAGCGGAGTCAAGGAGATCTGAATGGAATTTTGGGAGGTGAGAATGTAGTAGTACAGGGAAAAGTATTATTTTGTTTCAGACTGAGGCATTAATGTGTACTGTGTATGAGACTGGCAGAAGACGAGGGTTTTTTAAACTAATTATACAATAAAACTTTTCTGTTTTATTTTCTGCATTTCTCTTTGGATGTTTTAATGTTTTAATTGTCTGGGCTCATTTATTTATTTATTTAAAAAAGTCTAAACCAACCTTCATTGGAATGGATTAAAGACCAAGAACAGTTCCTTCCTGGACCTGAGCCCTTTTTGCACGCATTTTTTTTTTGTGCGAGTGCTCGTTGAGCGTCGTGTGAATGGGAGCATCGGTCTATACAACACACTTCCACTCACGCGATGCTCAGGAGGCTAAAGTGGGGTGCATGCACATTTTCTTATTTTCGGCTCTAAGCTGAAAATACTGCACGGTCGAGCAATGCTCGCTGCACCCTCACACATTTATCTGTGTGTGGTGCGTCGGCGAGCCGGGGTGGTTGCGCTTCCCTCTCCCAGCGCAGCCTACAGCTCCCAGACCATGCTGTGGAAGGAAGGGGCAGGGCTCTAGCACGATGGTCGCGCAACTGGAAACCCAGCTGCGGTAGAATGGAGGGGCGATGTGAGTGCCTCACGCAAGAGGCTGCTTGAGTGAATGGCACCCCCCACCTCCGCGAGCAGGTAACGTGCGAAAAGGGCCCTGGTGTCTGGACTCCATGGGGAGTAAGGAGGAGAAAATCCCAATCCTCTATCCCAGACTGGGAATCCTTGTGGTGTCTTAACTTCTGTGTAAGTTCCATTACAGCTGTGGTTGTGATTCTTTAGCCATTATTCAAATTGTCCAATTTGTGCATTGTTCAATTATATTTTCTCATATTTAATTCATGGTTGTATAAACAAAGGAGTGTGGGGAGTTCTTTGATTGTGTATTCCTGCATGGCAGGGGATTGGATTTGGTGACCCTTGTGGTCTCTTCCAACTCTATGATTTTATGTAATAGATTTGAAAACACATTATACTAAAAACCATAGACTGCACTTTGAACAATAAAAGAGAGAAGGAACTAAAACACACAGAAGAATGTCCCTCAAATATATAAAAATGAAAGAAGTGCCTGAAATGTTAAGCCAAGGAATAAAAAATAACAACCACAAAATAACAAAGAGGTGAAAATATACTAGAACCAAGGTTAAATATGTAAATACTCAAGTAAACAAAATCTGTTTATTGACAAATGATGTAGGCAGTTCAAATATAAAATGATAGAGTCAGTCCAAGTATATTACAGTTACTAAAGAATATCTAAACTCAGAAAACATTCACTGGAAATCATATGATACAAATAATCCTAGTATCCACAGGCAGAGAAAGCCAAAAGAGCTACATCGATTTACATATAATAGAAACTATACAGATATCTATATGAAGATGTGAACAAATCATATCAGCTAACCCTGGGTTTTGATATGATTTTGGAGGCTTTCTCAGAAAAAAAAGTAAAACCATGCAGACAGCAAGATAGAATCAAACCCAGTTAATGGCACTGTAATACAGTTGAAGAAAATTTCCTCAAACTGGTAACTTTACCAAAAGAGGTATTCTGGCCACATACAAAGTATGTGATATATAGCTTCTCTGTTTTATCTATATAGCATAATTTGCTACTCTGCATACACACATATCTCTCCTTTTCCTTCTTCATTATATGGATTCCCTCTAAAACAACTCTGCCTTCGTTGGGTTCAAATAACAAAAGGAACATTTTGGAGAGAAATGAATTCACCTTCACAGCTTTTCAAATACTACAAAAAAGCAGAGGTTGCATGAGGAAATAAGTCCCCCCCCCGCCAGTATATTCCACTTTAAAATAAGCATGCTAACTTTAGAGTCTAGGGCCATTTCCTCACTACACTCTTATAGCACGATTATTCCACTTTCAACATCCTATGGAATCCTGGAGTTTGCAGTTTAGGGAGGGGCCAGCTTGCTGTAAGAGTATAGTACGGAAATGGCCAAAATCTTTGACTTTTCTATCTCCAGCGCTACAGGCACATTTGTTTCATGGGTAGTGGAGTGTGTGTGTTAATGCCTACAGGCTTTATAGGTGGTCTACTGCAGTTAATGAACTCTCGGAAGTAATGAGGAGAGAGGATTATTTATTTACACCCAAACTAAAATAGGTCTTTTTCCAGGGACAGGAGACGGAAACAAGACAAGTGGTGCCTGTGGAAAGGTGAAGTGTAGAACAAGTGTGAAATATTCACATGTGATTGATCAAGAGTGTTATAGAATAGCTCATTAGGGTAATATTGTGAAAGTGTGGTTGGAACAAATGGACACTTTTGCATCAAACTGAACACACAACCTATGTGTTTGCAATGGTCACAGTGCCCTTTTCTGGCAACACTGAAATTCTGCAAATCACAATAAACATGTGGACATTCCCTGAATGGTGCATCTATTTCAGAGAATAACAAGATGTTATTTTGAATATTTTCACTTCTCTGTCACAGGCTATCATTTATTTAGGTGATATCAGTTCTATAGATAGATAATCTCTAAGATATTTTGTCTTCAGTATCCCTATAATTTGTTTTAGCTGGCAGCTGGGCCTACTTAGCATGACAGAGAATAACTATTGGATCTAATACATATACATGTTCTATTTATTATGTGGAATCCACTTGAAATGGTCTCTAAGAGGTGCTTTCAGCATACCACTATTGTATGGAGAAGAATGAATAGATCTTGTGGTATATTGTCTGGACAGGTTTTTTTTCCCCCATGCAGCATTTTCAAATGCTTTAGATGACACAGATCTACTCAGTCTATGCAATGGCAAAGTCATTAATATAAATACCTACAAGTGCACATATCAGTTGGCACTTGGATAGTTAAGATGAGATATCGAACATTCTAGACATTCAAATTTAATACTGTTTAAGCAAAATTAAGCCATGTTCAGTTAATCCAGAGTGCACATTTCTACATTCAGCTTTTTTAAATATGTGCACGTGCATGCACACGCATGCACACACACAATATATATGTGAATAAATTTTAGTTGTGCAAACATTATGTTGCACATTGGGAAAAAAGGAATATAGAACAAACTTGCAGAGTTTGACTTCATGTTGACTGATAGTACCATTAGTACTAATGTATAAATGGTAAACACTACCAGCTTATAATGATTCTGTTGCCATAAGTTGAAAATGTGGGGTTTGTATTTGCCTTGAATACAGTTCCAGAATGCATATACATTATCTTTGCTGTATTTTCATGCTCCTGAATTTGTGAGGGCTTTGAATATCTCTCAGCAGTAAATGATAGTTTTTCTAGGATTTGTGACTGGCATGAGTTGTCTAACAGAAGATAGTTAAAAACAATACCTTGTGTTGCCAAAGATACTTTGTCCTTTTAGAGACTCATGAATACTTTAAGGCACATGGAATGTTATGTGAGGAATCTGGCTCTTCTGCCTGCTGAACCAAAGTCCCTTGGAGCCAAAAGCAATGACTTCATCAAATGAACGAAAGTAGAAACTCCATTAGTTGTAACAGAAAGGCATATAAATTATTCCTGAGCTTACAGATGAAAGACAGACCATAAAATACTTCAGACAAAGTGCTTGACTCCAAATGTGCAAATACAAAGATGTTCCAATGCTATTCCTCCATGGTAGGCACATTACTTCAGCAGTTGTGTATTTAGCTGCATCGTATTCTGCACATGGTGGGGAGGGGCATAGCCTACGAGCTAAGTGGGTGACAGCTTGATTAAGGAACGCTAGCTGTGTGGCATTAATAGGACATCTCTATTCACAAAATGAGCTACTCAAACAGTCCTGCTCACTCTGTTGTACCCTTCTCAAACAACCAAAAATACTGTTGTCTGGTAAAAATAAAGGGGCAGTTTTCATGTCGGAAAAAGAATTCATACTTTGCTTTTATAAAAAAGCTATGTTTTTACAAAATGCAGTACAACTATGCAGCTGGAGATTAAACAGGGGCTTTTGTTGGAAATAATAATACCTACGCATCCACTTTTCAGATTCTACACATCAGGACATACTGCTAGCCTTTGTAACACCTCCTTTAACTAGGAATTTAATTTTTTTGACCATATTTTCAACAAAGTTTTATAGATGGTATGTCATGTATTTTGCTGTCAGAGTTTTAATAGAAAAAGCATGTATCCATGCAGAAGGCACGCGTTTTAAATAAATAATATACAATAATGTCTCATGAATACTAAATCCTTTCTACGATTGCAATATCACCTGTCTGGTCAGCAATCAGCTGGAGCAGTCATCTACTTTTACTGGATGTCTTTCTGTGTTTTAAAGAACAGCTTGACATTTTAATGGCATCCACCAAGGAGAGGAAAGTTACACCAGATCATAAAATGAATACATCAGAACGAATATAAAAAGTAGTACTTACAGAAGTTAGTTACCCAGATCTCCTGCCATACAATGGCTGGCAATCTATCAATGAGATGTTGTTATTATTTGCTGTAAAGAGGACTTCAACTTATGGCTACTGTATGGCCATTTCCGCACTAGATAGCCATCCGGCCCCTCCCTGAACTGCAAACCCCAGGATTCCATAGGATGTTGAAAGTGGAATGATAGTGCTATAACAATCTAGTGCAGAAACGGCCCATGAAGAGAGAACTCCAACAGCCCCAGTCATCAAATGCTCTGCTCAGGTCTTGCAAACTCATGGCCATGGCTCGCTTTCTCAAGTCAATCCATGTGTAAGTTGTGCTATGTTTGCAAGATGAATTATTTGCCATAGTGCAACAGGGTTTTTGTGCTGATAGTGGCAGAAGCAAAGTTGCGCATACAACAACATTCCATGTTGTAGTTGGGCCATGTGCACTGAGTAATGGCATCCAATCATTGGTCCTTTTCGCATGGTATTTCTGAAGCGGTCCACATGACACACTCACATTTGTGTGATGCTCAAGAGTCTGACGCGGACCACACACACATTTTTCATTTTCGGATCAAAGCCGAAAATGCTGTGCGGTTGCACATCACTGTGGGGCACAACACACACTTACCTTGTGTGTGGAGCCTCGGGAGCCAGGCCGGTCGTGCATCCTCTCCTCAGTGCAGCCTGGGAGGTCCCAGGCTGCCCTACAAACGGAAGAGACAGGGTGCTCGTGCAACCAGGAAGCAGCTGCAGAGCCCAAGCAGGAGGGATGCGAGAGCATTCCTACGAAGTCTTCTTGTGCAAGCCTTGCACTCCAGCACCAGGAAAAGCTAAGGTGCAAAAAGGGCCATTGATATGTGTTGTACAATGCTGCTCGTCTGTGTAGGAGTTGCACAGTGCTGGTACAATGTATCTCCACTTGCGGATATTTATTCTATGCTGAGGGGGTGTTGGATTGTAGCCAGTAGCTAACCGAACACACTAGCTTCATTATGACAACAAAAGCTCCAGGAGTTATCCCAATGGAAATCCTTTCTAGGGATTGTTCTGTGTAAGTATCCCTGTTGCTATTTACCTGGCAGATACCAATGATTGCCACTAAGAATTTTAATTAATATATGTCTGCATATTAAAATGATGCCCGGAACATGGGGAAATGTGGCAGCCCAATTTCAACTTGTCACAATGGTATCTTCATGACTATGATTTCTCCTCTTCCTCTTCCTCTTCTTCTGGTTTAGAATATTAGACGTTGAAATATATTTCCTACATATAAAACTGGTTTAGAAAAAGAAAAGAGACAGAGAGAAAAGGAAGGAGAGTTTTGACCGAACACCACAGGGACTGAGTGAGTTGAAAAGTCATTTAGCAATAGTACTGCTAGCATAGCTAGTGGCTATTGTATTCATGGGACTTTTTATTTTTTTTTCTTAACACTCCAGAATGTTTCTAGAATGTTGCTGTGTCATATGGGTTAGTCATGGGGTCTTCTGGGAGTGGGACAATGGTAGGCTGTGTTCATTGAGAAGAAAGTCCACTGCTTCTAGTCTCCACTCAGGCTTGTTGCCTCTTTTCTTTTTTAAACCATGAACTAAGTAGTTACCACACTTAGGCCCTTTTCGCACCATACCTTGTCACGGCAGTGAGGAGCGGCACTCGTGCGAGCAGCCACTCGCGCGAGCAGCTCAAGACAGCCCTTCTTCCTTCCGCATGGCTTCCTGTTAGCGAGATCATCGCCCTATCACGCCGCCCCTTCCTTCCGCAGCGCAGTCTGGGAGTTGTAGGCTGCCCTGGGGGAAGGAAGCGCGACCGGGCCGCCTTACCGACACACTGCACAGAGGTAAGTGCATGAGGGCACCGCAAGCATTGTGCGAGCGCGGAGCATTTTCAGCTTAAAGCGAAAAATCAAAAAATGCACGCGCACCCTGCTTTAGCCTCATGAGCATCGCGCAAGTGGAAGTGCGTCATACGGAGCGACACTCTCACTCACGCGATGCTCGAGGGGCGCTTGCGCAAGAAAAAAAGGATGCAAAAAGGGCCCTAGCCCCTGTGTTAAGCATCCCATCCCCTGAAATCACTTTTAAAAAGATTGTTGTACTGTAAGGAAACTCCTCTTTCCAATTTTGGGGGTCTGAAATTCTAAAACCATAGGTCATTTTGATTATTCTTTTTGTCTGGTCCTTGTACTCACAGTCTTTGGAATTAAAATGCAGCATTTTCAGTGGGTACCTATCTGCTTCAATCTGTTTTGTGTCTCATTAATATTTCCCAAGAGAAGGATGGGCATGATTCAGTTTTCATAATTCTCCCAGCTTTCATTTTCTTTTCCCTTCTCTCCCAGTTTCACTTGTATAACTGAATTAGACATTCACAGATTGCAACTGTTTCTTTGTATTTACTGCGTAATTTATGATTATGGCAATTCTAGTTTCACCTAGTGAATTCCCCTTGCTGTTCATCAAATGGATAGTTTGAAAATTCTTTAGTAATTTGAGTGTTATTAAAATAATTGGCAGAGAAACTAATACACAACACAGTAAACAGTAGGAGCAAGAACACCAGGGCAAATTATTGAAATAATTACCTGTGTGCAGGAGCTCATTTTTTTTTTTTTACAGTATCTGTATCTGAAATTAAATGGAACAATTCCAGAGCTAAATTGATTAAGAGACAAAGACTACAAACCAATTTGATTTAGAAATGCCACTGCATCTGTAAGAGTGCCCAAGGGAAACCTTTACCTGGCAACCATAGGGTACAGTATGCGACTGTCATATTCTAAGCAAGAATCCAAGGCTAGCCTGGAAATCTTGTTACAATCACAGCCACACACAGGACTTGTCAGGAAAATGCTGGAGAATTGTCAGAGAATGAGCTGCTGCTTGTGGAATGGGTTGAGGAAGCGATATGCCATATCCGAATGGCACATGAATATAAGCCCATAAAAGAAGTAAGTAAGTAACTAAGGAGTATAACAGAGATAGACAGAAGAAGGGAAATATTTTGGTTGGTCAGTGAATACAGTGTAATGCTACTGTAACTTTAAGACCGACTCTGAGAAGCCCTGTAATGCAGGGATGGGCAATGTGCAGTCCATGGAACACATAAAGCCTCTTGGCCTATTTTTGTGACCCCCCCACGTTCCTGTCACTGAATTTACTTATTTATTTCAGAACATATGTAATTCTTTTCATTTCAAAAAGCCCAAAGCAGCCCATAATGAAAAATTTGGGGGAAAAAGCAGCCTGGCATGCTTCAGGTTGATGCATGCAAAAGAGCTTGGACATCTTGATTATATGGACCAGATTTATCTTTAGCTGCTACTGTGCAACAGCTGGACCAAAACACCCTGAAGCACAGAAGTCAGGGGAAGTGCCCCACTAATAGTACCGGTATTTGCTTTTTTTCCTGTCCTATCCTGTCCTGAAGAGATGCCCTTTATTGTCCAGCTTTCCGTTTCTATTCCTCACCTGTCAGCTCAGGTCTGCTGAGGCTCTCTGTGTAGAGAGGAATATTCTGGCTCTTGCTGTGCCAGAAGGGACATAGATATGGCAAATGGCAGCACACTGGTTTGCAGATAACCCATAAGGTCCTTGAGGAAACACTTTATGTTTGATTCTGTTTGCTCCAGAAGCAAAACATTGAAATATAGTTTCCAACCTGAAGGTCCCAGGCCCTTCCTAGTTTTGTGTGGTGTACTTATTTATTTTGAAAATGCCTTGAATATATTCACTGTTTTCTTTTCTTTCTTTCTTTTTTAAGTTAAAATGGTTGAGAATTATGGTGGGGGTGGGGGAGACACCTAATTTGAGGATAATTAAGAGCCATGCAAAGAATCACTTTGCAGAAAGCTAGGCGATTATCAGCCTTATGGGTTAGTGCGATTGCTGCAAACAGAAATAATCAGGAGAAACGAAGCACACAGAGAATTTCATTACCATAAAAAGCCTTGATTAAGTCAAGGCAACTATTCCAGTAACTATATCAAATGAATTAACGTAGAGTTTCATGCATATAATCTCAGTTCCTGCCTATACGTCTTCTTGCATTAAAGGTCTAAGTATTTGACATCATTAACACAATGAATCAGCTTCAAGTGCAAAGAAAGGCAGGCAAATGGTACAAAATATGTGTGAGGTTTTTTAAATTTTGTTTTAGTGCTGTCATATTTCATTACAACCCCAATAATTAATTAGGATATGTGGAAAAGAATGACAAGGTTTACTGGTTTAGGGGCATACTGTACTAATTCTCTGTTTGGTCATGTTAAGTTCAATTCCTTAAGTTAAGTTTCCAGTTCAACTCCTTTATAAAACCATCCTCTGTTAAAACTGGGCTCACCTTTCTATATCCTTTTACTTTTTCAAACTAGATGCAACTTCAGGGAAATTCAAATGTTACTGCAGGTTAGGCCTCCATGGAGATAGCATAAAGATATCATTTTGATATCAATAATTTGGCTCTCTTCCACCACCCCTCTCCACGTGTTTGTGAGGCCCCTGGACAAGCACAGAACTAGGCTCAGCCATCAAATGCTGCAATATCCCAAGACCAGAAATAGCCACATCACCACTTTAGGAGACCTCTCTGCAAACACCCTTATTATGTATGCATGCTGTTTACAAAGGACTCCCTGCACTGAGCATTTGCATACTGTCTGACTCTTTGTCAATTCAGACTTAACTCAATCATGCTAAATTCTGACCTTTCCAAAGCTTTGTCTCGCGCCTGAAACTCATTGTTTTCCCCAAGTATGGAATAGCTTGCAGTTACATTTCTCCTTATAAAAACCTCTGATTTTGAGACCTTCCTTGGATTGCTCCTGAGTTCCAGACCTCCTTGCTGCTGCTTTGCTTGGCGAGCTTCCCTTCAGCTCCACGTGCTGAGACACATCGAACCCCAGCATCACTCTCTATTCTTCCAGGCTTCAGGACAAGTTTCGTATCACCCAATTCAACAATCCCTCTCAAAATCCCTCTGTACCACTCCAACCTTTACTTTCCTTAGTTACTTGTGTGAGTGTGTTGCATGCACTGTTTGTCTGTATTTAATAAAATCTCAACTATTCTTAAACTTGGTGTGCTCCTTGGCTTGGCCTGATCCCGTAGACATTGGGTAAAAGATTCCGCTGCATTGCCCTGCCTCTCGCATTGCTAACTTGTGCTCTAGCTAACTTCCCCAAACTTAGTTAACTGAGAGCACATATAGGTGTCCCTCACAGGACCCCCAGTAAACAGGGTAACACACATTAAAATAAGAACTGAACAATTTTCTCCCCCATCAAAGCAAGCCCACAGTCTACAGGTAGAATTTCCAGTCCAAGTGAGGAGCCATATGCAAAGCCTCTTGTAATACCTATATCTTCCTTACTGGTCTGAATCTGCCTGAGGCCTGCATTTTATTGAACTGCCTCAGCACAATGAAATATGCAATAACCTTGAGGGAAAATAGGAGCTAATCATTATTTAGTCAGCTCTGTTATCTTTGTCTTTTTTAAAAATAGCCACCCACCCCTGATTTTTTATTTATTAAGCCTGGGCTGTGCTAGCAGAGCAGCCTAGCAACAGAGGGTGATTTAATCCGATCTCTTATTGAAGAACCCAGCCCTAGCCAGAGGGAGGGACTGTGTGGGAGAGACATCAGATAGCACATATATACTGTGGGTTAGAATCTGTTCTTCCTTCAGTGAGTTTCAGAAAGTCAGAACATCCAGTAAACCAAAAGAGGGTTTTCTGGAAGTGGATTAGCTTCTCAGAGGCCTGGTATGGGGCAGAGAACTAATCAAGCCACCTCTGCAAGGGCCAAAGAGTGGAACCCTGAGTGGAGAAATAGACCTTTGTGCTGGAAGAGCCAAAGTGGTGTGTGAGCAAAAGCTCTGTTGAGGAAACACTGAAGTGTTTGGAGACAATAGTAAATATCTGTGAGAAAGTTTTATTTTGTTTAAATTTTTCTGAATCCTCAAT
Organism: Ctenosaura bakeri; assembly: GCA_948474755.1. Classification (NCBI taxonomy): domain Eukaryota; kingdom Metazoa; phylum Chordata; class Lepidosauria; order Squamata; family Iguanidae; genus Ctenosaura; species Ctenosaura bakeri. The sequence goes on along the minus strand of CAOLHI010001143.1, from coordinate 99,874 downwards.
ATTTTTTCCCTAGTTTCCCTTCTACTTTTCTGTAAGTACAGCCTCCAGAGAGTGTTTTCTTCTATTTTAAGAACATGCTACCACTGGTTATCCATTACTTGTTAAACTTTGCCCTTTATCCACAAAGGTTGTGGGTTTTTAGGGAAAGTAGGGATTGTGACTAAGTATGGGGAGGCACCCAGGGTGTGATAATAAAGATTAAAAAGGGGTGCTTCTTTTCCAGTGAAGAAGAAAAGAAAGCAGGCCTGGTTTGCCTGTGCCCTGGGCTAGTCCAAGCAAGCTTTGCTAATCCAGCCTTCCCTTCCCTTCCCTTTTGTACCCACTCTCTACAATCACAGCCATCCACCCTTCCGTGATACTAAGCTTCTGTTTTCTGTATCATCAAGTGTATAAAGAAGATTCCTTCCTTACCTACAAAGGAACATCTTTAAATGGGTTAAGGATATAGTTTAAATGGGCCAAGAATATAGATAATGAAATCCAGCTTGAACATTGGGAAATGACTTGGAAGAACTCAAATTCACACTTTCACAGAATCTAAAAGAAAACTTTGTAAAAATGATGTATAGAAATTATCTCACTCATGTAATACTAGATAAAATATACCATACTGGCAATGACATGTGCTGGGCCCTTTCCGCAACTCACCTTTTCTTGGCGCTGGGGTGCAGTGCTTGCGCGACCAGCCTCTTATGAGAGGCCCTCATGTCCAGGTTTCTTCAGCTCCGCACAATCTTCCTGCTTATGCAAGAGCCCCACCTCCTTCTTTTGCAGTGCAGCCTGGGACCTTCCCAGGCTGCACTGAGACAGTAAGCACAACTGGCCCGGCTCCTGAGGCTCCGCACGCAAGGTAAATGCGCGCGGGGCCCCGGAGCGATGCGTGACCATGCACCATTTTTGGCTTAAAGCCGAAAATGAAAAAGTGCATGAGCGGTGCCTGCCAGCCCTGGAGCATCACGCAAATGTAAGTGTGTTGTGTGGACCACTCCTCACATTTGCACGATGCTTGAGGGGCCTTTTCACATGGAAAATGCCATGCGAAAAGGGCCCTGGAAATGTCAGGGAAAACCTGGCTCCTTACATCACATCTGGTGGACTTGTCAAAAAACTTGTGAGTTTTGGACCAGGGTACACACTGTAATATCAGAAGTCTTCAACACCCAATTTCCTTTACATCCTAAGTTCTTCCTATTAAACATGGTATATGGCATAGACAGTAAAATTACAAAAAAATAAAAATAAAATAAATGGAAAATTATCTTATATATGGTCTCAACAGCAAGAATTAAATTTGTGAAAAATTGGAAGAGCAGTGTTATTCCAGATATGGATCAATGGTTGAATGATTTATTAGAAATGAAGTCTCACAATATCTTGACTTCCCAAATCAAAGGAAAACCCATTAAAAGAATCCAAAAGGAATGGAACCCGCATATGCATTATTTAAGAGAAAGATGGAAAATCAAGCTAACAGTTATATAGCAGCCATTCCTCAAAATTAATTGAGAAAAATACAATTAACAATGCAGGAATTCAAGGCAATTATATCTTCTTGAAGTCAATTTGAAAGATAAAATGGCAGATCAATACATAGATAGACTTGGTGAGGGAGGTTTGGGTAATCTGACATAATCTGTAGACCAAGTTGTAGGTAAGAGGAAGTTAAATAGGGAATGAAAGTATATTGAATTATTTTCTACTAATACAGTGTGAAGTTTTTCTCATCAAGAGGTGATCCTATAATTTTTAAGTTTTCATATATCCCTGCGTATATATATGTATATATATGTATATATATATATATATATATATATTTTATGAAATTGTGTAAACTTTAGTTATATATTATGTTAATGTTTTGTTTACCGGCCGACTGACTTTTTTTTTTTTTAAATTGGTGCTATCATTAGTATGTTAGCAGGTTAGCACTGTAGCACAAAGCAGCGTGCCCTAAGGGCTGATGGCCAGCCTTGTTCCCACAGTGGAATTGGCGAGGAGCCCCCAGAGCGAAAGCCTCCCCCCACCATTCCCATGGCTGTCACCCAAACAGCCAAACACTTCCAACCTTGCTAAACATGGTGGACACATCGGGGAGTCCAGCCAACATGCCCAACACATATGTCCCCAACGAGAAATGCAGTGGCCCACACGTCAGCAAGAAGAATGGATTATACACACACAGGGTGGGTAACACCTGGCTGGGAAGCACGGTGTATGAAAGGCACCCTGGGGACTTGGCACAGGGTGAAAGGAAGACCATACTACGTGGGATGCGGCAGCTAAAAAGGCCACTGCGATACTGCAAGTCTGGACAGGATCCACGTGACCGTACCATACACACCAAGGAATGTGGTGGCACCATTTCATTCTGCTGTGGGGACACCTCACTGGGATATCATGTGCAGTTTGGGGGCATCAGAAAGCAAGAATGATAGTGTACACACCAGAACGTGCCCAGAGCTGAGAGACAGAAAGGATGAAAGGCCTGGAAAATCATGGCCCCCTGCAAGGAAAGCCTCAGGAAGCCGTGGGCATCTAGCTCAATGGAAACCAGGTTGACAGCAGACAGGAGAGCCATGCTGTCAGATTTCAGGGGACATCGCAATGTACACAGAGCTAACCCTTTTCCTGCTTCTGCAGAGATCTGGACATGGCACAATAGGGCCAAATGTCAGGCAAACAGATTGCACCCAAAGATCAGGGAGAATCCCTGGAGGGCACACTCTTCTGACAGTGCAATGTGCTTCCTCTCAATGTAGTGGGCTCACCTCCCTTCCTGAGAGGTGTGCAAACAGAGGCTGGCTAGTTGTCCATCAGGAGTCTTCCTACATGGTAGGGGTTGGACTCCATGGCCATTGTGGACCCTCCCAGCTCTAGGATGCTAAATCCCATGACTCCATGATTTCAGTCCACCCTCCCCAGCCCATCAGAGAGCAGCGGATTGGTGGAATTTTCTTTGTTGGTTGAGACGGTGGCAGCAATGGAGCTGGCTGCTTGGATGGAGATGGTGGTGGCTGCCACCTGGGTGGCTTCCCTCACTTGCCACCACTGCCGTGCCCTCCAGGCCTGGACAGCAGTGATGTTGTTCATATAGAGCTGCATGGCCTGTGTCCCAAGGAGCTCCGTCCGCTCAGGTCATGGGAGTGGTGGAGACAGCTACACCTTGAGCTGGGTCACAGCTGTGATCTGTCCTGTCAGTCCCCGCCTTTTCTGGTGCAGCCTATTACTGGTGGGGTCCTGCTACTGGTCTGCCCTTGAGGCTGATGCGAGCACCTGTTGGCAGAATCTATCATGCTAACGTTAGCACAATAGCCGGCAAAATAATAATAATAATAATAAAACCACCAACCAATCAGGGGTGGTGGGGTGGGGACAGGGCGGGATCTGGGCATGGCCCAGGACACCAACATGTGGAAAAGGCACCGGGTGAGAGCCAGTGCTCTCTCGTGAATGCCCTGGTGCATGCGGAATGCAATAGGGTCTGTACTGGGCCTCTTGTGATATTAGCAATACCGCGATGGCACCAGTTCGCCGTGCTATTAAGGTAAGGTGTGGAAAGGGCCACTGTCTCTGAAGAGAAAGGAGGAGGTAGCTCTCATAGGGATAGGCAACAATTCCTTTTGATTTGCTTTTCAGTGAGGAAGTTCAGCAAAAAAACAAAAAACAAAAAAAACTTGATTAAAAAAAATCAATTAAAGCTAAATGTACAGATTCCTTTAGCCAGCCAGAAAATGTAAAGTGCTACAGCCAGATCCCAGTGGTTAGTTCCCAGCTAGAGAAGACCCATTAAATAAATGGAGTTTATGTAAGTGCTGATATATCAAGTTTCCTTTGATTCATTGAATCTACTTCACTGGGATTAACAATATAATTTAGGTTTGTGCCACAACTCTCTTCATTTCTCACCATTAGCTATGATGCCTAGGGCTAATAGGAACTGAAGCCCAACAATGTCTGGAGGGCTGCATGATTCCCACCCCTGATTTTTGAAAAGTGTCTGTGTGATCAACCCTGCTTCTGGTTCTGAATTAAAATTGCCATCTCTGTTTGCTTTTATTCATTGTTCACAATTGCCTGGCATACAGATATATCATGGCACTCTTCCTGCTGGGAATATCTCTATCTGTTACAAGCAACTGAGAGTTTCATTAGTTTGGGATTTTTTAAAATAAAAATGGACCAAAATCTGAGCAATTCGGCATACATTCAAAAGTCAAATTCAAAGCTCATTACAAAATTAAATTAATAGATTTGGCCATCTCTACTCCTAGTCCTGTTTTGGACTAAATCAAGTTGTCCATTCCCAAACTAGTCCTTTAATGGATACTGCTGTCCCAGCATTACACAGGGAGCAAGCACTCCTTCAAGAAGGGACAAAGGAAACCAAGGAAAGTATGAACAGCAGCAATAGAAGCCCCCTCCTTTTTGTACATTGGGGTTGCCAAGTGTAGCCCTCCAGTTTTTTGGCACTACATCTTCCTTCAGCTCTGGCCAACCTAGTTAACAGTGAGGCATTATGGGTGATGTAGTTCAAAAGCACATAAAGGGACACAATTGCCCATCCTTGAGTTAGATATCAAAGTGTCAGTTTAAGGCTTTTGGAATACATTACTGTAACCAAATTATTCTCTCAGCCTTCCTGCATAAGCCTGTTTCACACAAGACTCCAGAAGAACACCTGTTGAAGAGAATGCCAAATCACATAGTGCAAGGGCTTCAAATGGGTCATATTTAGGCATCAGATACAAGAACTAGGAAAAGCCATGAACAAAGCAACCATCAATCAGAGGCCTACTCACCCAAAAAAGAGAAAATAAAAATAGCTTATGTGCCACAGTAGCAATCAAATACTAACCTAGTATAGAAAGCATAATTAAGCATAGAGACAAAATTCAGTTCCCTAAATAGCTCTTCGTAATGATATACAATTGGCATGTCATTATGCCCTATTACAAACAGAATGAACAGAATGGGAACAGAAAGCAATATTAGTCTTTATAGTGCTGGGTTCCTAATTAAGACCTCTTCCAAAACAGCTAAGCCTCCCATTTCCTCTTTTTTCCTTGTTTCTGAAACTTGACAACATTTTGACAGCATCATATTCAAAGCAGACTTTTTTTTTAACTTCTCTGTACAATATGAATGGAAGTGGCAAAGAATGGAAATGGCTCCCACCCAATTTCAGAAAATGACTTCAATAGTGTTGGGCAAAGTCAGGCAAAATAATCTACTCTTCTGGGCTAGAACTGATTATTTCTTTTTAGCATTGAGAAACATCCGGTCCCTTTCTCCAAGGTGACCTGAATGAGATCACTGGAAACAGCCCAAAAATTTACTAAGAAACAGCTTCTTGATAGTCTTAAATGTGAAAGAAATGCAGATAACATGCCTCACCTGTCAGTGAAAACATCACTTTTGAAACTTCAGAAAAACAAACTCTAACAGGTATGATTGCTTTCTGACATCCTGTTTGTTTATATTGCCTCACTGGGGAGAAATAGATTCACAGGCAAATGTTGTTCCGGAGACTGAAGGCTTCTTTGGTGTTTTTCTCTCCATTACTCTCTCGCACATTGTAATATGCAAGTTACTTCCTCACATGTCCCAACTCATAGAAGCAAAAGAAGTCCTCTTGCCCCACCAGTCCTCCATCACGTCCATGTTATTCCTCCATCACGTCCACAAATTAGGTAGAACAGTGATGGACAGGGGTTGCAGCTGAAACAGAACCCCATTGGGAGGCTAACTTATTGGCTAAATTTCTCTTAGATCCATAAAGAAATTATTAGGGTTTCTTGAATTGTTCACAGGGTGGACTGGGAATGGACCCATCATGGAAAAATATTTGAACTGAGTGGTTATCTGTTAAATACAAGCAAAATTGAGATGTTCCAGTGTAGAATTCCAGTTTGTTTTAGTTGTGCTTTCATTTTCACAGATTGTGATCTTATTCTAGCCAATGAAATGTTGATGAATCCAAGTGCATATGATGACCATCTCTCATCCTTAATTTCTTCAGTATATAAATATACACATAAATAGCAAGCTTTGAATTATTTGTAGCTGCTAGTGTGCATGTGTGTTTTGTTTGTATTGCCAGAAAGCTGTCTTTCCTGCATTTCAAATCATTCCATGCACATGCATATTTCTTTTCATGACTTTAGTGTACAGCAAACAAAATCAGAAATGTATTTATTTTCATATTTCCTTAAGGCCAAGGATATGATGATGCATCACTTTAGAGTTGCATCTGTCAAATTTGTGCTACATAAAATGACAAGATGCAGTGTGGAATCTTGATGAGGTGGGTGACATGGGACAGAGATTTCAATGTAGTTCATTGGAATGAAAATGGTAACTAGGAAATCCTAGATAAGAAAGGAGCAAAGGTAACGTGGAAGCAATATTTATGATATCATCCTATAAAATGTTACTTTTCTTGGAGGAAAAAAACACTATAAGTAGAAAATCCATTTATTAAGACTCGATCAGTTAGTAATCAGGAACAAAGAAAAATACTTGGCTGAATTTAAAGGGGTAGGATCTTGGAAAGCAGGGCCTATGGTTTGTTCCAGTCTTCCACTTTCCAACACTTCTGACTATCTTCCCTTACACCTTAGGAAAAGAGAGTGCAGTATAGCAGTTGGTGGGGGATTCATTGAATAGAGGAGAATGCAGGAACCTCTCCTTGACTTGAAAAGAGCATGCTTAGTCTCTTGTCCTGCTGGGGCTGAAATGGAAGCTCCATAAATGCTGACAAAATGTTCACAATGCCTTTCCTAGACAATGGGAGGCACAGATTTAATGGAACGAAGTGAAAGCCATTAAAAAAAACACCCTGATGATGGCAGAGCGAATCTTGAAAAATGGAAGCCAGTCTAGACATTGGCTAACTGTTATGCTTTATACCATAGAATTGAGTAAGATGGTCAATCTTCTTAAAATGATAGAAGGAAAAGTCTTCAGAGAGTAGAGATCTTCAAAGAGTCCCAAAGAAAACTTGCAAAGATATGACTGATCTGCTCTAATGCCACAGTAGACTTGGACAGAGAGAGATGCCACAGTCTTTCTTCTGGTGCCATTGCTTAGTTGCTCTGGTGTCATAGAAGGCTTAGGCAACCAAAAGCTAAAGGGCATTTGGGAAACAACGGAACTGGGATACTAGAGTTGACAAAAGCGGAGAGCTGATTGAAAACATGCTATCATTGCTACATGACATTTGTTTTCAAATGGCACCCTATTGGTATGAAGCAGGAGTAAGGTTTTGGCATCTTTATCAGAAGGAATCGGTACTGTTTTTCGATGTCCTGCTATCTGAAGACTCATTTTTTCAATGCTTCAAAATTAAGGACACGTTCCATTAATTCAATGTGGGGTCTTCTCTTTCATCAGTTCTTTTTGCCTACCGAGGTTTGCTTGGGACCACTTACATGTGCATGGGGTCCCAAGTTTTGCATACAAAAAGAGCAGATCCCCTGGTCAAATTAATGGAATTTGTCCATATTGCAAGCACCAAAGCAATGATTTCCCCCAGTTCTTACCTATGGAGGCTTGCTTGGAACCATGCATGTGCTGCATGAAAAGCAACCTCAGAGGGAAAAAGGGTGCCAAACCAGCTGAGAGATTTTACAAGCAGCATGCATGATTAATCCCAAGTGAGCCTCCATAAGTCCTTCATGTTCCCTATGTAGATGAATTCCACTGTTCTACCATTTCCACTTACTGACAGTACTCCAGTTCCTAACCTGTCAGATAAGTGGAGAAAGCCTGTAGTAGATGTCTTTTTTTTCTTTAAGGGTAACAGTCTTAAAACATACAATTTACAACCACTTTTCTTAAAACTGAACCATTATTTATTATAATGTACTATAGAAAAGAATCTTTGATCTTTACCTTAACTAAGTTGTTGTCTTTTGTAGGTTGGTACAGACTGATTGGACCAGGATTGCCTTGTCCTTTGAATAAGTATGACAGGTCTGACTGCTAGTGGCTTCCATTTCAAAATGGAAGCATTGACTTCTGTTTCTCCCACACTGCCAGTTGCCAGGGAGGCTTTCTTGGATTACTTCTTGAACTACTGTACTGCACTACTGTACTGCTCAGGGATTATGCCTTTGTAGATTTATGTAAAGTAGTACTAGATATGCATTGTGGGTTCCTGTTTTTCTTTTTTTCCTTCTTTCTTTCTAGAAGGTGCTCAATATCATACAGAGTGATGTATATGTGAAAAGCAATGCCGCAGCTATTTTTAGAACAACACCTCTGCATAATACACCCCATGGGCACTTTTCACAGGGATGTTATGTGGCATCTCATGCTGTGTATCTGCCCTTGGGCTTCTCCATTGCCCTACAATTTTGATAGTTCAAACGTATGGTTAAAATGTATAGCAGGTATATCAATAGTGTGGGCCAGTGTTTTAAAATATCCCACCCACTTCCCACCACTGACTTCTCTCAAGTGAATTGCTGGGTGTGCTGCATTTTTTAAAATAGATGTTCACGATATTGACATTTAAGAAACAACAATGCTCAGGAGAGAGAGAAAAAAAGGCTAGAGCAAAAAATAATGTGAACAATTCACAGCAAGCTAGCATCAGGGAAAAATGAAATTTCAACACTGCTGTCAATCTCCCAACTGAGTCAAAGAGCTGGAGTGAGGTGGGCTTTTTCATGCTGTGTGATTAGCCTGCCAGCATGGATTTGTGCTGTCATGCTGAGGTCCCTCTCTAATAGTTCAGAGGCAGCAGGTGTCTGCTGACTTTTGAGGTGTTTGCATTCATTTCATTAGTTGTTGCTTCGTTTGACCATGACAGGTTCACACGCAACTATATTTAATCAAGAATCTCATCTCCATGTGTCATGTGATTCAATTTGGCTGTAACTGCTCCAGCGGTGGCAGGGCTGGATTTGTGAAATGGCATCACCACAGACCCAGTGGGCAGAAATGAGATGCAAACAAGGTGGCTGGCCTTGAGAGACGGACCACACTTTCGTAGGAAGGGCAATTTCAACATAATTGCCACTTAAAAGAGAATCCAGTAGCTGTTTTTTTAAAAACAACAACAACAAACTATTAACTGTTTCTGAAAGAACAACAAGAATATGATCATTAAGATATCAATTACTCCCCTAGCAACATTCCATAGAACTGGCTGAACCCTATATTCCATTTAAAGCTATAGAGCACCCCAATATGTAAAGTAAAGACTATATGTTGCATCACACATTAATAGTACAGCATTTTTGTCCTTTACCAAAGAACTGCAGCTTATTCCATTACAGCTTTTTAACAAGTATGTAGAAAACCCTTTCAGCATTTCTGGGAGTTGACTTTAATATGAAGGAAGTTTGCACCAAACATCATTTAACCACCTTGAGGTGTCCTGAGTTGGCCAAAAATAAAAATGTCAGTCAGTGAACTGTAAGTATTTGTGCAGACTGTGATGAATTTGGCAATTGGGATGATAAGTGAGCACAATAATTTTATCTCTTTTTCGTTCTCTGTGATAGCCAGTATAGATTTCTTATATATATTGCCAGTTTTCTGCCTTCAGAGAGACTGAAATTCCATGTTCTAAAATTTCATCTGCCATTTGCTTTTTTACACAATTTGGTATATCATGAGATGATGGGACATTTACTGATATTTTCCTCCATACAGAATTTGTTCTGGTTCTTTGGCCAAAGTGGCAGGTTCTTCCAGTGTTGGCCAAATCCAGTTAATGGCTTCCCCTAACACTATAAGCAGTGAAAATGAATGTGTGGGGAGAAAAATAGCATACACATGCCTAATTACTGCTTTTTTATATATATAAAAATTATCGTTAATTGCTATCAAGTTGGCTTTGAATAATGATAATCCTATGAACAGAAGACCTCTTAGATACCATATTATTAAAATCCTTGCTCAGATCTTGCAAAGTCAGGGTTATGGATTTCCTGATTGAATCTATCCACACATTCTTCCTCTTTTCCTACTGCCTTCCACTTTGCTGAGCATTATCATTTTTTCTAATGCACTCCATCTTTCCAAACTGTGGAATGGATGGTTTGAATCTGTTCAACAGAGAAAAGCATCTAACGAGGTACTGGAATGAAAATATCCTGGAAGTTAAGAATTCCATGCCCATAAGGGATATACATGCCATGACCAGTTGAGAAACATTGAAAGTAGCTGAAATGTTGCCAGTGAGAGGTATCCTTGCCTAATTTCCTCCAAATGCACATGTTCTGTGAATGTGTGGAGAACTTGCCCCTCCTATGTCAATGTTCTCCTGGAAATAGTTCTCCCTAATGGCTGTAAATTGGTCAGACATGATACAGTGACCTTCTATATAACCAGCCTCTGGATCTGTGAATTTAAGTGATCATGGAGTGTCAAGTCCTATGCCTAAAATGGCAACATGTGCATGGACGTGCTAAAGTGTCTGCATGCATATTGCTGCCATTTAATAATATGGATATGGGCATTCCTATTTTTTCCCCATTGTGAGGGGACTTGGCATGGAACCCTGTTACTGCAGTTCCTAAGCTGCATTTGGGGTGATATTAGATATCACTTTGATATCAATAATGTGGCTTCCTTTACCTATTCCTCTCCACGTGCTGCGAAGTCCCCCAGACAAGCTCACAGACAAGCACGGCCACTAATCGCTGTAATATTTCAAACAATACAGGCTGGCCAGAAATAGCCGTCCCGCCGCTTCAGGAGACCTCAAAGGCAAGTACTCTATTATGTTTGCACGCTACTTATAAAGAACTCCTTGCCCCGAGCAGGCAGCTTGATTAGAAGAATCCTCATCTGTCGAGCATTCTGCGTTTGCATACTGTCTACTCTATTGACAATTTGGACTTAACTCAATCATGCTAAATTCTGACCTTTTGGAGGCTTTGTCTCCAGCCCGAAACTCATTGTTTTCCCCAAGTATGGACTAGCCTACGGCCACATTTTCCCCTATAAAACCTCCTGATTTTGAGAGCTTCTTCAGATCGCTCCTGACTTCCATCCAGCCTTGCTGCTGCTTTGCTTGGCAAGCCTTCCCCTCAGTCCCACGTGCTGAGACTCCACACCTCCGAACTTTTGCTGCAGACTACTCGGGCTTCAGGACAGGTATAGTATCACCCAAACCAACAACTTCTCTAAAAATCCCTCTATCCTACTCCAACCTTTATTTCTTTAGTTCTCTGCATGAGTGTGTTGCATACACTGTTTGATTGTATTTTTAATAAAACAACATTTATTATTTCAATCCTGTTTGTTCCTTAACTCGGCTTGACCCCGTAGACATTGGGTAAAAGATTCCACTCCATTGCCCTGCCTCTCGTATTGCTAGCTTTTGCTCTGTGCTAATTTCCCCAACTTATATAATTGAGAGCGCATTTAGGTGTCCCCCCGGGACCCCCAGAAAACAGGGTAACAACCCCTGCAGATACAGAGGGTCCACCTAACAGGTGATGGTTACCACTGAAAGGATCCTTTATGTTTTCTCCAGCTCCAGGTGTTTCTGATCTCATTGAGTGTTTGTGTGTGTGTGGGGGTGACATTAGAATAAATACCACCACAGTCTAAGTGGTGGGCACCTCATCATCACCTACAGGCAGGATGGGGCACAACTCAGACCATAAGCTCTGGTATGTAGTAGCAGTAATGACGGACAATCCATGGGGACGAGAAAATCAAATAACAAAAGTGAAACTGAAAAGGACACAGCTTTGTCACAGCAGTTTTTAAAAACTAGATCTTTTATATTGGATTAAAAATTAAGTATTTTCATAGGTGGGAGACAAATAAGCATCATGCCATGCAACAGTAATTCCGAGATTGATTCATAACATCCTACTTCCCTTCCCCAAAGCATCATGAGCAGAATTACAAAAAAATTGACCAAATGTCTCAAAGGGAATACTTTTTTTGTGCTGATGGATATCTGCAGCTTAATAGACACTGAACATTTTGCAGCATTTTCACACTCATGGAACTGTGATTTGTTAATGTCATACCTGCTGCAGAGCTATTGAATCACTTCTACTTTGAAAGGCTTTGAACTTCTTACTTTTGCTACTATACATTTTTGTAATTACTGGGTATCCAAGTTCTTTATTGTTTTCTATTTTCCAGCATGGCTCTGTGTGATACTTCTTTTTTTTGTTTTGTTATTAATGTGTTTTTAAGCACTGAAATTCTTTGTACAGTATGGAATGATATTAATAAGAAAAAACAAAACAAAACCAATGAGTCAGGGAGCAAAATTGGTGAAAACAGGAGACTACAGACAAAATTTTTCTGGCTAGTTAAAAAATATATGTGAGCTTCAAGAGTCAAAATATACTTAAAATACAGTTCTTGCATCAAAACTGTATGCAAAAATGCATGCTAGAGAAAATTCTATACATATAAAAAAAATTTTTCCTAGCTGAAGATATGCTTACATTATAGAGTGGGAAAGCATGCAGATAACCCGAGGGGGGGGCAATACATAATACTGAGGGTTGGTAGTCTAGAATGAAGTCTTAAGCCTGGTTAGGTTGCATAAGTTTTTGTCTTTCTTAGTAGTATCCTTATTGGTCAATTGTTTTTGACGTCCATTGTAAAACCAATGAATTTGAAATTACTTATAAAGAATTTTAGATGCTCCACTAGGAGGGCAAAATTGATACTAAGTAGATATACAGATATCTCAGGAATCCCACCCCCAGCTGCCAAGCAACGTGGCCTGATGGTAGAGGAAAAGGAGAAAACTCACCCCACCTCCAGCTGATTCAGGCACTGGGGACCCTCATTCCCCCCTAATCTTTTGTACACAATAAACACTTTGCTGTTGCTTTCATCCTGTCTACCTCCCTGCCTACCTTCTTTGCTGCCAGAAAAGCTGTGTGTGCACTCACTATGAGGCACACTGGAAAATATGGGGCTTCTGCAGTGTCTTCCTAGCCCACAGGAAGTCTGGGAGGGAAGAGAAGAAGAGAAGAGCCCCTTCCTCAGATCCCTCCACTTCATGTTCATTCAGGAGCAATTTTGCTATTCATCCCAAAGCCACCATCCTGGCCAAGTGACGCCTAGCTGCCTGGCTAGCCCACAATCATCCACTGGCAGCCCCAGACTTGTTTTCTAGTGACCATACATTCAGGTGAATATATGACCCTGCATACAAAAAGGCCTGAATATGGAAATTAAGAGAAACAGCGCATAAAAATGCACATAAATTTTTGTGCATACCAAATTTGCCAACTGCGGCAAAAATTAATGTTAAAGAAAGCACATCAGAAGGATTCATACATTTTTACCTGTCCTCTCTGTTTATTCTTTCTCCCAATTGTCCTTCCTTTCTCAGATTTATTCCTTCAAAATTTCCCTCTTTTCTCCCTGCTAATGTCTGCCTCAAGGGGCAATATGGCAAAAGCCATGTCTGTCAGGGGGAAAACTGCCCTGATTCTTGCTGAGCTGCAGAGCAGTTTTCCTGGTGGTGGAAATGGTTTTCTCTGCTAGTCTGTGCTGTTGCTGCCACATGCTATTCTAAAAAGTGCCTTATGCCATGATAACAGACCATCATGCCAGCCAGGATTTCAGCCTTGGTCTTGTAGATTTTTGCTCCTACAAGTGTTTTCATTCTATGAAATGTCATTGGGATATACCCATGAGCCCTGTTTTGCAAACTTGAATCAGACGAACATGTGAGAAGGAGAAGGCAATAGCCCCACACCCTTTACTTACATTTTTATCATGTGCAAAGGACAACAGTTTGGAAAGAAGAGTCTTCTCTCTGTCCAGGTTTTCCAGGCCTGATTCTCTCTGACCCTTCCAATCGTTCTCCACACATAGATCAGGGTCTCTTCTTCAATAAACCAGGTGTCATTCCTGTTTTCTCTTTGAAGCATAACTGGAGTATGCAATACGTAATTTGTGATATTACATATGAATGACATTGTTTGGTGGCAGAAGATTTTTAAGCACATAACATTTAAAGTACATATGGTGTTTTCTATTGGTGTTTTAAAGTGCATATTGTCTCTGTGTTTTAATCTACCAGAATGCAAGCCTCTTTCTGAGGAACAATCAGTTTCTGCCTCTTCTTTCTTGACATCTTGGACTTTCTGTTTGGTTCCACTGCTTGATCACTAGCCTGTGAGACCTTTGAGAACAATGCAACTTTTAAAAAAAATCTGTTCAGGGATCTGGACTTAAGGATTCATAAATCCTGAATACTGTTTTCTCCATTGTTGGCCATGACTTTCAGAACAGTGATGCATGTCATGATTTTCTAATCTTTTATTTTCAGAGTTCAGTTCTTTGCACTCATAATACTTTGAATGTCTTACTTAAAAGAGTTGTGAGTTTTTGTACGCAAAGTCTTCAGCTGTATAATTTCTTTACTGCTGTTCTTTCTAAATCAATAGAACCAGCTGCAAAGTGTTTTCTGCCCACAGAGATTCACATTACAGTACCTATGTGTTCTGACCATGAATCACTATGTATCTAGGAAAAAAATACTACTTTATACAATGGAACTTTATCTATGGCTTTCTGTCTGAGTAGCATATGGCAGTGAACTGCAAAACACATATCACTATTCTAAAGGAATACACTGAAACCAGCTGCATTGTTCATTATGTTTAGTGTGATAGCAATATTGTTCTTTTGCCCCTATCTTAAGTCTCTCTCTGTCTCTCAACCGAAAATCAATCTGTATGTTTTAATTTGAACAAAGAAAGTTTCTGAAATAAGATATATATTTGTATAAACCAGTCTGCCAACTTTCAGGCCAGTCCTTCCAAACGGATAATTTATCCATTTATGTGGAATACAAGGGTTAAAGGGAATATGTTGTGAACTAGGCAAGAAATAGGCACTAGAGGTCTGGACATCCTGTATGATCATAGTTGCAAGAAAATGTCTTCTCAGTCAAAGGAACAACTGTTTTCCTACTTCACAAATGAGAGCCTTTCCTTCATTTCAGAGGAACTAATGATGCTATCGGTCCTCCAAAAAGAGAAAGTTTTCCTGAACCTTTGACTTTGGCCCTTACAGAATCCATTTTTTATTCTCTTGAATTCTCATTAGTAACTAATGCATTCATTCAACTGGGAACTCAGTGGCAAACCTGAGGCTTCCTGTTCAGCAACAATTAACACAGATCATGAACCACAGACCACAGACAATGAATGGGAAAGACTACACTTTTATGCATGAAACCTGTATAGGGTTGGTCTACAACATGGATCTGGATCCAGTCATCAGTTGGTCTACTTGTCAGCCAATGACAATTCATTCATCAACCCACCAGTCAGCTCATGAAAAGTTATTTATTTAATCTACCTGCTGGGTAGTGATTGAAAGATAAAAACACAGGAAGCCACTTGGGCATAAACTGCTGTGTGTTTCTGTTGTCATTAGAGAATGAAGCAGAGCCATCTTCCCCCAAACCATTTGCTTACACCTTCAAGGCACACAAGCCCTGTCTATTCCTAAATTAGATTTAGCCCTCATTCCAAAACCACTCAAAGTTGCATCAATCAATCTTAGCAATGTGGTACCACTAACAAAACAACTATCTATATAAAAACAGGGAAGGATAGGTATGATGATCAAAGCCAGCTGACTGTTGGTGTGGTAGAGGATGGACCAGGAAAAGACTTGACTGACAACTTCACTTGCTCCTAAGCCCTGCTTCCTGTCATCCAATCAGGCTGCCTCTGGTTGGCTGACCTTCATATTGCTTATCAGAGCCAGGAAAAACCATGTGAAAAGAGAAGTTGTCACCTGGAACTTGACACCCATCCTTTCCTTAAAAGCAAATTGATGCTCCCCGTTGAAAAAATGTACTTCCTATGAAGATCCCTGAGAATGGGATAATTTCTGGAAGTCATCAAACTGGCTTGGAAAAATCACATGGCATCTTCTAGTGATTTTTCACAAGATCCTGGGTAATTTCTAGGTTGATGCAAAGGCTGAGGTATTAATTATGGGAGATTAGTGACCTCGAGTGAAGGAATATTTTTGTTGCTCTTTTTCAATAAACCAAAGAGACATGAAAATTGTGTGAACTGAGGTAATTTCTGAGCTGGTTGTAGATTTCCAGTGTTTGAACCAATCTCGAGCACTTGGCAATACATGTCTGTATCTGAAATATTTACACATTGTGTAGAAAAATACCAGCCTTCCAGCTCTATGAATCATTATAAAACTATTTCATCCAGAAGACCACTCTCAAACAATGTAGAAAAAGCCAGACTCTGTGACTCATAAGATGTGTGCAAGGCTTTAATTTCTCTTACAAGACAGACTAATGGCCCATTATTGTTTTACATGTCACCTTGCT
This sequence comes from Ctenosaura bakeri, assembly GCA_948474755.1. NCBI lineage: Eukaryota > Metazoa > Chordata > Lepidosauria > Squamata > Iguanidae > Ctenosaura > Ctenosaura bakeri. The sequence continues at coordinate 83,556 of CAOLHI010001143.1, read as the reverse complement.
GAGCTCTTTGAGTGAATTTGCTGTCATATTACCTTTTAACCTTCATATATTGCATTTGTATTGACCCTAGGCTCTTTTGGAATGGTAAGTCTGAGAAATGCTGAAGTATTCCACACACTACAATATTTTCAAATCAATTTTGGCTCTTTCCTGTAAGTATGCAATTAGATTGCTGTCCATTAGAGGGATTTATATAAATAACATTTTAAATGCGTACCATGCCTTCCATGGTGAGAAAATATCTGGAAAAACACACAACTGGTCTTTAGGTTTTGTTTTGTTTTAAGTTATGCATAAAGCCTATGTATGTGAAATGGCCTCCCTCTAGGTGAATGTTGTACCACCACAACTTGTGATGGAGACATGCCACAAGTTGCTTCTAAAGTATGGAATTCATTTCTATGGGAGTCCAGGCTCACCTCCTCTCTGCTCTCCTTCTTCCAGCAGGCAAATTTAAAAAACAAAGCATTTTAGTTATCGGCCAGCAGTTAAAGACATGACCTGTTACTTGTTGGACTCTGCATTTTTCAGTGTAACCACTGTCATTTTCTGTATCCCATTTCCCTCTGATTCTAGGGATGGGGGATGTCAAGCATCACTTATTTCATTACAAGAGGCAAGAACAAGTAATCTAAACTGTGTTTTTTTTCTGTGTCTGTGTTTTTTCTCTGACTATTCTGCATGCTGTTTAGGGTGTCTTTTGGGAAATTCAGTCTGTGTGGAAATACATGTGACAGGTTTTGCATAGAAAGTAATACTTCTCTGTACAGAAATCTCTGACAACTGTACAAAAAATTTCTTTATAGAAAAATTATATTTTCTGTGCAAAAAGGCCAAGTGTATTCCTTCATAGATGCACCCCTCCTTCTGAAAAAGTGAAAAACTTTTTGTCTATTATTTCTTTACTAAATGTGATTTCCCAAGTGTTGGTATCCATTTTTTTATCAGTACTACAAATATGGATGGATATTCTCAGTCCTATCCTAGCCTTCCACTGTGACTATGTAACTGTGGAGTGTGTGTGTGTGTGTACACACACACACACCCCTGAGGTGTCTATGGCGATTTCCACATGGGGTTTTTAACACGGGGCAGACTGTCCTCCAGGGAGAATGTCTGCACCTGGGAGTGGACTGGGTCAGACCTACTTAACATAGATCCGCACCCCAGCCCGCTCCGGAATGACCCCAACTGGTTGTCCAGCGTGCTTTTGAAAGACCGCTAAAAACAGGTCTTTCAAAAGCATGACACGCACCACTGTGAGCCTGCTCCCTTATGCAGATTCGCAGGTTCTCATTGGTGCGAGCCTGTGATCTGCCAGGGGCGGGCTTTAGGCTGGCGAGCTTCAGCGGTTGGTCGAGACCCTCGACCAGCTGGAAGCCGCCATTTTCGTCCCTGGAGCAGTGCAGAGTGGCGGCCACACACTGCTCTGGAGAAGCATGGACCGGACCGGGGAGCCCAAAAGTCCGTTGAGTAGTGTCACAGGGTGATTCCCTTGCCCCGTGCGGAAATGGTCTATATTGTATTTCATCCATCCATTTGGGGAAGTGAATCTGTAACCCACAAAAGCTCACGTTAAAATAAATTTCTTAATTTTAAAAGTGCTACAAGATTGCTCTTTTTTGTTTGTTTGTTCCCACCCTCTTTTTCGGAGTGAAACAATGGCTATCTTTTTAAAAGTTCTATAGTGATATTCTTATCCTTTTTAATTGTGTTCTGAATTGTTTGAAGTTGTTCTTACTGTAATCCTGTTTTAATAGCCAACCACATATTCTGTTTTGTGTTCTTTTGTTCTATACAACTGAACCATTTTGAGAAGCAAGGTAAGATAGAAATCAAATAAATTGAGAAACAAGTCACATACATGAAATGACTCGACAACAAAATCCATGGATATTTTTTTAAAGGAAATGTATGTATTTATTAAAATATTTATAACCCACTATGTATCTGAAGATCTTTGGGCAGTGAGCAATAAAATCATCTTAAGATAAGAATAATTCTAAAAGACTAAAAATTTGTCACTTAAAACGAGACAATGTAAAACCCATTTTAAAAATGTAAAATAATTCCAGTCACAGCACATGTGCAAACCGGATCAGCTAGGCCCCAAAGGCTTTACTATGAAACCATGTTTTGACTTGGCATTGGACACCAGAATTAGTGCCAATCCTGCCTCTGAAGGTTTTTTTTCCTGTAACTGGATGCCACAGCAAAGAAGCATCTCTCCCATGTCCTCCCATCAATAGAAGGAGCTCTGACAGATCTCATACACAGGGAGAGGCACAGTCTTGGGTACTGAGATCTCAAGTCATTTAGGACTTTAACTAAGACTTTGAATTTAGACTTGAAACAGATTGGCAGCTAGTGTAACTTGACAATTGAAGCTCAAACTTTATACTTCTGATGCAGTCAGTTCTAGTCTATTACAGACCACATGTTAACAAAACTTATTAGTAAGCTTAAGATTCTTTCTTGGAAAGCCAACGAGAACACTGGCAAGATTGTATGTATAATAACTGTTAATTGTTGTGTGTTTTAGGGGGTTGGTTTTAGATGGGTTGGTGGGTGGGGAGGATTGGGTATGTTTTTAATGTATTTAATGTATTATTGCTGTTTGCTGCCTCGATCCATGGGGAGAGACGGGATAGAAATAATAATAATAATAATAATAATAATAATAATAATAATAATAATAATAATAATAATAAGTATTAAGCTGTGCATTTTAATTAGTGTAATCATGAGTGCTAAATCACCTTTGCCATCAAAGATGCATTGCTACCACTGAACCCAACAGAGGCCACACCCTCTCACTAAATTTGCACACAAAATTTGCTGCTGCACTATGATGGGGTGTTTGCTCTTTGTTTTAAAAACAATCACACTTTCAGTGTGCAAATGTTTTTGGGGAGCAATAGATGTTCCCTGAGTTGCATGCATGATACCCCTGCTCAAAACAAAGCAACATTTTAACAGCAGTTTAGAAAATTGTGGGATTCTTGATGGCTATAACTCAAACTGCCATGCTAACAACACAGGTGTATAAGAAGCTATATAGGGCTTCCACCACCATAATGTATTTTTAATCTTTTAAAATGATTACTATTATTATCTATTGGCTTAAATTGTTTTTTTTTTTTTTTTTGTATGCTGCTCTAGGTTTTTGGATATAGGGCAGGGCATAAATATTTAAACAAACAAACACAATTAATTCTTCTCTTAAACTAAGCCTTAATTTGACTGAATAACAAACTTATTTATATATTTATGACCCCCATTGAAAATTCAGTCAATTAAAAACACAGCCATGCTTTTGTTTTGTTAAAAGATAGCACACCAAGACTGTTAAACAGAGCACAAGAGGCCAGCTTAGAGGGCCAAAGACCTGACTGAATAAAAATGTGTTTGCCTGTTTGAGTGATGGCAGCAGGGAGAAGTCACTCTAGTGTGTCAGAATCTGAGCACAGGAAACCACTAGGGTGAGCTTCAAAGATGTAAATATATGTAAAGATGTGATGATAAACAAAAATATAAATCTATGTAAAGATGTGTGTGTGTGTGTGTATACACACATATATACACACATACATACACACGTATACATGTACCTAAATGTAAAAGATGGTCTTTCTTTTCATTTTTCATCATGTATTTTTATTATTTATATTACTTATATTATAGGATCAAGCATTATTAATCATCATACAGATTTTTTTTTAACTTTGGAGGGGAAAAAGAGGAAAATACAAACATTGTAGTACAGTTACAATCAGTTTTCCCACTTAAGAAGTCAAATAAAAAAAAGAGGTTTCTTCTATGGGTATTCTTCTAAAGCTGATTTGAAAAGATACTTCTCATCTTTACATTTATTCTTCTTATAATCCTTCTATACTTATTATAGAAATATCTTCCCTGCTTTTTCTCAAATAATTTATCAAATATTCCCAATTGTTACTACAGCTATTCAATGTTTTATTGTTCCCTTCACTTAATAATTAAAAAACAAAAACAAAACAAAACCTCGAAATCAAGTCAATACATTGCACTTCAGAGTAAATGTACTTTTGCTTCCTTTCTCAAAATAAAAATCGCATGAAGCAACTGAAGCTGACAGTGAACAGATCTGAAAGCAGCTTGTCATGCAGTGCAAATGGGTTGCTGTTCAAAAGATCCATGAAGCCAGCAGATCTGCCAGGAGTGCATAGATAGTTCTTCTGTTGTTCAGACAGTGAGCCAGAAATTCTTTTGGGACTGATACAAAACTGCTTGAATGAGCCCCAAAGGCACAAGTTAGGCAAGAAAATTATATGGCATCACAATAAACTGTATAACAAGAAAGTGCACTACTGCATCCTATGTTTTGCATCCAAATGTTTTAATTTTGAAACAAACCTCACTTTTCAAAGCTAGCTAAATCACTATTATCTAATTTTGGTTTCTCTTCTTTATATATGTTTTCCCTCTTTTTCTTCATAAAATGGTTGTTTCATGTGTTACATGATTTTGTCTTTCCTATGGTTACTTGATGTTGAGTCTCAATGGTTAGATAGGAAGAAGATTTCTCTGAATCTTTATGTAGGTAAACCACAACTCTGTTAAAAAAAACAACCTGATAACTTTTGCAAGTTGTTCTCTGGTTGAGAAATTGTTAGTAAATTCTACTTGGTACAGCTGTTAAGTGGGTGATCCTTGATCCTTGACATCATTCTGCTGTTGTCCACAGCCCACTGGCTGGCTGCTCATCATCCTGTGGGAACTACGCTCTTAAGAAGATTACACTACTCCAAAAACAATCAAGTCAGACAGAGGGCAAATCAGGGGAGACTCTTTTAAACCTTTCACATCATTACTAGCCTCATTGTTTTGCAGATCAGGGGCATGCAACAGAACATGAGCACAAGGCCTCTTGTTGACTCTCTGGATGTTGGAGATTTCAGCCCCCTTGATTACTAGTAAATGGACAACCTGGAGGCTAATCCATTCTTTGGTTGGAAGACTCTCAGATTGCTTAAACCATGGGCTGAAGGTTGTTTTTTTGTAGTCAAGGCACAATCCTCTTTTTGTTTGTTTCATTTCTCCATTCCTTGTGTGTCATCCCACATCTAAATCACTAAAACTGGTATTGTGGAGGGAATGGATGTTGCTTAATAGACTTTCTGTTGCTGAAAGGATGCTTTGTTTGAGGAATGTCAAAATTCCTAAGTTTATCTTAAGAACAGAAAAACTACCCTGCTGGATCTGACTTAGGGTCACCTGGTCCAGAATTCTGTAGTTACCCAGATGCATCTTGGAAAGTCTGAGAACAAGGCAGAGGAACACTAGCTGTTTTCACTTTCTGTCCAGTCTCAAGGACCCCGGATATGCTGCTGTAAGTTGAGATATCAAGGCATAGTACACTAATGCTCATATGAAGCCAGTAGTGCCTTCATATTTCTAAGCTATCTAAGGTACTATTGTGCATAATTTAATGTCACCAATGTGGTTTCAAACATCATCTGGAACAGAAAGAGTCCAGTGGCTGACTGAGTTGAAGAAAGGGGGAGTGATGTGTGTTAATGGGATATCCTGGAACTAGTTCACTGTGTTGTATTATGTTACAGAGAAAAAATAATAATATGGATGCCAATTAGATTCAGTGGCCAAAAGAAATGTTGTCTTGTAATTAATATTTCCATAAAGCCAATATTTCATGCCATAACCTCAGTGGCTATGTGTGGAATGATTTTAACAGACACAGGACACTTTCCTCTTGTGTCCATTGTATTGCCACACCTTGGGATTGGTCTGAAGTGATTCAAACTTCACCCAGCGGTGTTATCTTGGTTGCATGCCTTTTTGATAACTATTATTCATTTTTTCTAGTTTGTTAACGAGGCTGATCATATTTCTTCAGTGCATGCTTAATAACCATTTTCTTGTAGTGATTTTTCAGTAATATTTTTCTCAAATGTCACTGTGCTGGCCTGTTTATTTGATATGAATTATAGCTGTAATAATAAGGAGCTCTTATTATAGCTTCTATGCAAGAAAAGGCATGCAGGTCTTCCAAACAAGCTACCATTTTTCACTGAAGTAGAACAGAGCGTGTTATGGACCCCCAGTTTTTGGTCATGAAGCCCAATAGTGCAAATGAAAACGTAAAACGGAGATAAAGGAATAAATGTGAAAGCCTGCAAAAAATGCAAATGAGAGATGACAAGAGGACAAATGGAGCACAGACACATATACAAGTACATATATGCTTTCTGAAATTGATTGCTTTCATCTTTTCAAAAAAACTTATACCGAAATAGCTGCTTTTTATACAGAAAGAACAGAATTTAGATCACTGTTGAGATAAATCCAGAATATTAAACTAATCATAGTCCCTTAATAATGAAACAAGAAGGATCATAATAATGATGGTGGTGGTGGTGGTCGTGATAACAATAATTATAATAATATATAATAATGGAAAACATGTGAAAACTGAGAATATATAAGTATGACAGGGGCAGCTCAGGTTTTTTTTTTCCAACTGATTTTTTACAATAATATTTCACCATGGATCTTTTTCAGTGTCCTTCTTGCTCCTAGCCTACCACCTAGCAATGTGATGGAAATGGTTGCTTCAGCATATTTTCCACTGAGAAATCAGCTTGGGAATGGCCTAAACTCTCCCATCCCAACTATATTTGGTAAGTAGGATTTTGGATTTACTAAAAGTTGATGGTAGATATGCACCAGTTTTGGGGTTATAGGTTAAACCCAGAGCTTCAGAAATGCTCTTAGAAGGCTAGCCAAGCCATATCTCAAATCTTTTCTAAGGACAGCATTTGGGAGCAGCTTTCTCAAAGATATAGCAGGATGGGCAAGGAAGAGGGGGTGCTGTGATGTGAGTGTGCCACTATGGATCAATATAAGTATCTCTTAAAGTGGACATTTCCTACAAATATTACAAAATACAAAATACACCAAACAGTGATACTTTTATTGAGCTAACTAAGGGCTTTTTCGCACTTTGGGAAGAAAACAGGGCAGTCTGTTATTCACTGGACTGGTGCGTTCCCTTCGACGATCCATGCTGATCGGAGCAGTGCATGTCCGCGCTATACACTGCTCCGGGGACGAAAATGGAGGCTTCCGATTGGTGGAGGCTCTCCACCAACCGGAGAAGCTCGCTAGCCAGAAACCCGCCCCCGGAAGATCTGTAGCCTCACGCTGATGCAAGCCTGCAGATCTACACAGGAGCGCAGTGATGGACTGGGGCGCGCCGGGCGATTGAAAGACCTGTTTTAAGCAGTCTTTCAATAGTATGGCGAACAACCAGTTCTGGTCATTCTGGAGTGGGCTGAAGTCCAAAACTACAGAAAGTAGTCCGGACCCAGTTCGCCCCAAGTGCAAACGTCCTCGCTGGAGGACGCGCTGCCCCGTTTTAAAAACAACATGCGGAAAAGGCCTAAAATGCACAAAATGCATCATTTACTGGCTTCTTCATCAGGTATCAGACATGTTAAACTCATACAAGAGAAGAAAAGTGACAATTTTAGAGTCACATGCCACCAATGTTTGTTAACAGTGTTGTAAAAAAAAAAAGGTGAAAGATTTATACGATCTGAAGAGAAACCAGAGTATTTAACAGTGTTGTACTGCCACTGCAAGCAAGGAATTCAGGAGTAAATTGGGCTGCAGCCAATGATGGAATGAGTTGGTTATAACAGAGTTGGTTCCTCTCATTCTGGCCTCTTATTATATAGGCTCAGAGTCTTACTCAGCTGTGGTCTAAATAACGTGTCCTTCTTATATAAACACTGCCAGAATCCTGTGCAATCCCTTTTCCACCTACACTCACTGCCATAAGTACTGTTTCTCTCATGTCTCTGGAGCGCAGATGTTGGAAAGGGTCCTGTCTCAGTTCTGGGACAGGGGCATGACACTGAACTACTTCATTTTCAACCAGTGAAAACTACTGGGTGCAGAGAAGGAAAGTAAGCACCTGGACAAAAGGCAAGGAAATGGGAGAAAGGCATGCACCTTCATTCTTCCTTCCAGAGCTCCCCCTCCCATTCCCTTGTCTCTAGCTCTGGTGCTGAGAACTCGTGCTGAGGCAAAAGGCAAGGGAGGGGGAGCTCATGCAAGCCTTCTTTCTCCTCTCTGGAGCTTCCCCCTCCCGTCCCCTTGCCTCTGGCCCTGGTGTGCAAAAGCCAAGGGAATAGGAGGGGAAGCCCCAGAAAGGAATGGAAGGGGGATTGTGTGGGGGGAATTATTCACAGTTTTTCCACTTTCATTTGTATTCTGAGTCCTGAACCCTTGTGAAGTGGAGGGGCCACTGTCGTTCTAAAAATGTCAAAATGTCCAACATTTTGTCAGTGTAATTTCACATGTATCTACTCGTAAACAATTTTTTAATTTGACGGGTCTTAGTCCAAGGTAATTATGTGTATAGCAGGGGTGAGAAATATAGGCTCATCTGGATGTTGTTAAACTACAAGTTGTACCATCCCTCACCATTGTGTGTGCTGATCAGGGCAGTTGGGAGGTGCAGTGCAATAACATTTAGAAGGCTGCACAAATACAACTCATGTTGTGTCGGATTGCTACCTGTTTATTGTGTAGGGTGATCAGAGAGGTCTCTTCACCCAGAATAAAGAATAACTTCCTGAGAAGGCAGGAGAGGAGTTATGAAGAGACTTTATTTAGGGTGGCATTTTCTTGAAAACTCTCTGCCATTCACTAGACCTGTTTCTGAAGCAGTGGGTTCAGACTGCTGTGTGTGCATGAGTACAATCCAGTGATGTGGGGCTGCAGTCTCTTTGGAAACACCTCAAAAGCTTTCACTAGAGGACCAATAAAATCTCTAGAACATATTTTCTGCTCCAGTGAGTTCTGTGGGAGAAAAAACATCACGTTGGAAGTAGGCCATTATTTTTACCCTTCTACTGTTTTCTGTATTGGAGAAATATTGAAGCTTATTCTATGATTCATTTCCTATTTATTCTGTGGATATTCATGGTATTTTGCATGAAACTGTTCTATTTTTCTTACAAAAGAGCAAATATGAAAGAATAGATTCCATTACCTTTTATTAATCTGAACAGTTACATGGTTTATGCTGCCAGAGAATCTAACTATCTTGGATTACTGAAAGCTTCACCATTTCTAAATTCCCTACTCAGATTTGTTGGATTTATGACAATAATTTGAATATCTAAATTATATCTCCTCCAACCCTTTCTAGTTATCTGCAAATAAATGTTTCAGTCTGTTCCCCTTGAGGAATATGGGAGTTGCTCTCTCAGGCATTTTAGGTAGCTTAGGATAAGATACACTAAACATTGTGAGATGGCAACATTTTGGGGGCTGAGACTTGTTTAGTACATAATTTCAATAGTTGGTGCTCATCCTGGTTTCATGGACTCTAGAAAAAAAGAGAAGCTTTGGATGGGTCTGTGTACTAAGTTGTTTCCCACAAAAGGAAAAAGACACTAGTTTTTCATACAGACATTTTGCACCCAATTGAAGAAAACTCACCGGCTCCTGTCTGATTCTGGAAGCTGTCACCCTGATCTCTGGGGGTCCTGGGAACAACAACACCTTGGGGAAAATTAGCTGGAGCACTCACTAAAGCTAGCGAGAGGCAGGGTAACTTAGCAGGATCTTGCAACACAGCGTCTACGAGGCACTCAAGCAGTCAGACAGTTTAAAGTAATAAAAATGATGTTTTATTAAATACAGACAAATGTTATAGACACCACAGTCACACAGCTAACTAAAGAATTGGAAACAGGGATTTTTAGAGGGAAGCGGGTGATATGACTCCTGTCTCATAGTCCTGGAGAGGTTTGGAAATTGAGTTCATTGGTATGGAGTCTCAGTATGTGGAACTGAGGGGAAGGCTCACCAGGCAAAGCGGCAGCAAGGCTGGATGGAACTCAGGAGCGATCCAAGGAAGGTCTCGGAATCAGGGTTTTTTATAGGGTGAATTGTGACTGCAGGCCATACCTTACTTGCTGAGAACAATGCAATTTAGGAGCAGGACAAAGCTTTGGAAAGGTCAGAATTTAGCATGATTGACTTAGAGTCAAATTAACAATAGTGTAGCCAGTATGCAAATGCCGAGTGCTTAGGACAGCTTTGTCAGGTTACCTGCTCGGGGCAGGGAGCCTTTGTTAGTATCACGCATATGCAATAAGGTGTTTGCTAGAGAGGTCTCTGAAGCGACAAACCGGCTCTGTCTGACCTGCCTGGGTGGAGAGTGGAACGTCCAGCCTGTTTACATGCTTGTCCGGAGGCCTTGCAAACATGTGGAGTGGGGTGGCAGAGGAAAGCCAAATTATTTGATATCAAAGAGATATTGAGTGCTATCTCTGGGTAGGCCTGAACAGCAGTAACAAAGCTAAGCAGTGTTAGCCCTGGTTAGTACTTGGGTAGGAGACTGCCAATGGATACCAGTACTGTGGGCTATATTTAAGAAGAAGGAACTGACAAAACTACCTCTCAGTATTTCTTACCTAAGAAAACCCTATGAAATGCATGGGTTCACCATAAGTTGACAGGCAACTTGAAAGTGAACATGTGCACACACCCACAAAGACTAGGGACAGACCTTTATGAGCAGGCTGTATTATGAATATGGATAGACATGCAAAACTTGCATCATTTCAGACTAACACAGCTATGGCCCTTTCCGCACGAGGAAGTTAAGACGGGCCAAGGCATTCTGTCACAGAGGTCGTCCACACCTTGTGTCAAGGTCAGAGACCTGGGTGGCAAGCCAGCCCAGAGAAGAGAGTGGGAGAGCCAGCAAAGCCCAGCCGGGAGGAGACAAGCAAGCACTTACTCAAGGAAGTTCATCTACCAGAACACCAAGCAAAGCCATAGTCAGAGTTCCAAAGCCAAGGGTCCAGGGTCCAGAGATCAATTCAAGGTATCAGGAGCCAGGTGCTGGAAGCAAGGTACAGGTAAGAGGAAGGCTTGTAAGAAGTTTGCCACAAGCAAAGGGAAGCTTCCAGGCAGGCAGTTATATAGCCCCAGGCACAGGTATGTCTGGTCACCGCTTCTTAAACTCAACCAAGGAAGCATCCCTTTGCACAGCCCTCTTGAGCCTCTGCCTTGATTGGGTGCTCATTGAACCAGGCTCCAGAGCCTCTTCAGAATCAGATCCCTGTTGCTCCAAAGGAGCAAGCAGAGGAATGTCCATGCCTGCTTGGTCCATGGCAGCAGGGGGAGCTCTTGAGCTGCAGGACTCATCTCCAGCCAGAGCAACAGGGACCAACAGCTGCTGCTCGTCATCAGCAGCTCTGACAGGGGCTTCAGTTATCACACCTTGGATTGGACTAGGTTTGGACTATTTAGTTCTGTACCTAATGTTACTCCAGCTATGGCACTGTTGGTGAGGACCGCAGATATCATTTTGATATCAAACAATTTGGCCTTAGCTTGACTTTTTCCAGCCATCCCACTCCATGTGTTTGCGAGGTTCTCTGGACAAGCACGGACAGAGTGCGGCTGCTAATGGTTTTACATTCCAGACCCTATTGAGGCCAGCAACTCAAGCTTCGCTCATAGCTTCAGGGAACTTCCAACTGCAAACCTCACAATAGCTGCACGGCTCTGAGCCAAGCCATTTCTTTATGTTGGGCCATCAACGTACTGGCCATGCTATTGTCATCAAGAGTAAATCCAATCATGTAAACTTAACCTTTTCCAAATCCTTTGTCCAGTGCTAAAACTCCCTTTGTTCTCATCTGGCTTGCCATAGCCGGTAGGCACAAGCTCCCCTATAAAAAACCCTTCCAAACGGTCTTCGGACTACTTTGGACTTCCATCCCACCTTGCTGTCGGTTGTCTAAGGAAACTCCCCTCAACTACCCACGCTGAGCTTTCTTCCCAGGAACCCCGCTTCTCTCCAGGAGACCAGGTGTCGTATTGCCTTTCCCGAAAAACTCTCCATTCCTATTTTCCAGTTAGTTAGTGTATGTCTTGTCTTTCGTGTTTCGTGTCTTTAATAAAATATTGTTTGTTACTTTAAAACCTTGTCTAGCTGCTCTCTGACCCGTCGCTGTATACATAGGGTTAAAAGATCCTTGCTAAAGTTACCCTGCCTCTCGCTTAGCCAAGAGAGTGCTCCAGCTAAATTCCCCCAACTTGTATTTTTATTTGGTAATGGGGGCGCCCCTCACGGGACCCCCAACATACAGGGTAACACTAAGTCCAATCCAAAACGCCTCCAAATGGTCCTCCAGTGCACTATGTGAAGACCGGAAAAAAATGGTCTTTCAATTTGCCGGAGCACGCCATTTCGTTCCTGCTCAGTTGTGCTGATGCGAGCCTGCAATCAGCGGAGGGTTGGCTGTGGGCGTGGCCAACTTCAGCGGTTGGTCCGGACCCACAAACAACTGGAAGCTCCCATTTTGTAAGCCTCACCAGTACAGATCTAAAGACCTCACACTGCTCCGCATCGCCCTGGAACAAACAGAGGACTCTGTGGAAGGGCTTAAGGGAAAGTCCGCGTTGTTTCGAGCCAAGAAGAACTGCTAAGTAACGGCACGGAGCGATTCACTCGCCTCGTGTGGAAAGGGCTTATGTCTTTCAGTTCTACAAAAATACATGTTATTTAAGGTAACAGACATCCACTGATCAACAGTCTTTCTTCTCATGCTTGCTGGGGTGGACTTAGGAAGTGGTGTTGGAATCCCACTAGTTGGTTTCTAACTGTCTCTAACTGCCTTGAGTTCCATTCTTGGGAAAAAATATATTGAAAAACGGATTGCTTGCTTGATTGGTAGAGTTTAGACCTGTTGGAATATAGAACCTCTGCATGATGGAGTTTAATTAAGATGGTCTGCTCCAGGGTCCAGATGATTTGTCTGTTGAGATCTCCACAGGGAGGTTTTCTCTTGGTTCCAGCACTCTCACAGGCACATTGGCATGAAACAGGGTTTGCTTAGTGGCTGTTCCCAGACTGTGGAATTTCCTTCCACTGGTGGTTAGGTCAGCCTGCTCTCTTCTGTATATTAGCTGGCAAGTAAAGGCCTCTTAATTCAGGCATGCTTTTGGTCATTAATTGTGGTGCAGAAGGGTCTTTTCATTTTGGGGAAGAGTTATATTACTTTTCCATTTCTTGTTATTTTTTTTTTAATGTTTTAAACTGTTACAAATTCAGTGTTTGGTTTTGAAATGACAGTTTGTTTTATTCCTTTTTAATGGTTCTCTAAATGTGTTACTCATTTGTCTTAGCTGAATCTTCTTTTAACTTAGCTGTATGCCACCTTGGGTCTTGTAATGGGAGAAAGGTGAGATATTGAATACGTTTATGTACACGTACATACGTGAGATAGAAAGAAGTTCACACTTATTAAAATATGGAAGTGAAACTGACTTCTGTCCATCAAGCCAGAAGGCTTTATCTCTTAAAAGTCTGGCTTTGGTTCCAGCATATTTAACTGTTTATGTGGTGCTGAACTGGGTTGCTACTTCTTTTCTTTTTTTTTTTAAATCTTGAGAGCTCCTATTTTTTTTTTTACACTTATATGGCAGGATGGTACAACATGGTCCTCTCCATGCTGGGAATACTCCATGCTATTGTGTGTGAGAATTTCCTTTGGTTCATGTTTTCATAAGAGCTTACCAGCATTTGCAAATGTTTTCTTAAATATGAGCAGAAGATCTCAAGGCTCTAGATAGATAGATAGACAGACAGACAGACAGACAGATGTGCCAGAGAGCAAAACTGGTAGATTTGTTCATCCATAAGAAAAACAACAACAACTATCTGTACTTTCCCTCTGAATATACATACTCAAACATCTCTTGCTCAGGCAAGGTTTCTGAATCTTCCATAATGGTCAGAGGTGTGAAATGTCTATTATGATCATATCTGTAGTACTGGCATTCACCTGAGGGTTTTGGAAGGTTGCAGTCTGTCACTTTGGCATCTCCCTGCTTTCACCATGATGGGAAGGGGAGACAGAAAGCCTTCCTTTGGCACAAGTGACAATTCATCCCTGTCACTCAGCTTCATACAATCAAGTGTACCCTTTCTCACATTAACAAACTCATTTATCATTTGTGATATGACATTCTCATTATGGGTAATAACTTGATTCAGATCCTGCAGCATGTGTTCCAACATTTGCCTGGCAGGTATCTTAACTGTGTTCCTCATGCTCCTGGATTCTCTTCCTGGCATCAACTGAATGCTGTACTACTGCTATTGCTATCTGTGGCTGAAGTCTGGAACACAGGCCATGAATGAGCTGGCAGGGATGCCTCACAATGCAATCACACACATCAGTTCCTCTGCATCTCTTCCAGGTGCTCATTCTATTTCCACTCTCTGACTCCGGGAAAGGACAACTATTCTAATTGTAATGGCATCTGCATGCAGGCAAAACAGAGTGCATGGGTGTGATGGTACATTCTTTCATTCAGATATGTTATAGGAAGATGGTACATGCACAACTAGGGATTTTGATTAGATATTCCAGATGTGACCAATCATCAAAAATCTGGAGACTGAGAAGGTGTTTTGCCTGAGTCAAAATTGCTGTTAACTCATTTGAGCAACTAGGATACATTACTTCACCCTGTTCCATATTATTTGCTTTAAGTCAATCACTTAAGTCTTAGGTTAGGGCTGCCTGGTGTCTGGATGCCTTTGCAGGTGTCTGCTCTCTTCTTGTGGCACTGTGGTGCCTGGATAGTATAGGTATGGTCTCTTCAACTGCCATTACTCACTGGAAGGAGGCAGTAGATCAGAAGATGAGGAGGATTTCAGATTTCAGTTCCATCAAGCAATACATGAACTACATGGAGACACAGTCCTAACAATTTCCTAGCCTATTATATCCTCTGAATAGCCAAAATGGAGCACCTTAATGGAAATAAGTTTTCAAAACAGCAAACCCAGAACTTCCCTGAATGGGACAAATTTTGTTGTCCTTTTTTTTTTTTTTTTTGGTCCTGACTATTTTCTGGCAAATCCTATTTGCTGCAACTTTTTATTCTCACCAAGAGGCCACTTCCCAAATACACTGGGGGGAAAAAGTCCCAAGGAGCTGTTCTCTGCCAGCCTTTCCTTTGGAAATGCTCCTGCAATAGAGGCTCATCTTGCCTTTCCAAAACAAACAAAGATCAAGAACAACAAAAATTAAACCCACACACAGAAAAAGACTCAAAAAGAACAAGTGGATATGGCATGAAAGGAACTGATGAGCAATGTTGTGAGACCTCTTGCTTCCTTATTTCTGTCTACAGGAGCCACCAATTCATTATTAAAAATACACAGATAACATTATGAATTCATGAGATGTTCCAGACCTGAATTGTACACTTCTGATCTGCTTTGGACCCATTTCAGATCAGTCCGAAATGACCTGGTTTGGTTTACAGTTTGCCTGAAGTAATTGCACAGCTATATTTCAAGCTCTGCAAGATAGCAGTATTTTTCAATGAGATTATTCTTTTGATCCACCTTAGAAGCTGATGAAACTAAGACTTTATCTAGGCATTATGCAATAATAGTTTAAATAAGGAAAGGAGAACACTAGGCCCTTATGGTATATAAAATGCATGGATCTAAGAAAATGCATGCAATGGGAAAACTGGGTCCTAAAATGCAAACATTTAGAGAATGTTTGGACATTGTTTTTAATCATATAATGAAGAGAAGTTTAAAAACTGAAGGTTAACTGTGTTCCAGTTTGCATATTACTTTGGCAATTACAAATTAAATCAACCTGTACTGAAGCATGAGCCGAGAATTATCTCCTCACATGTACTCACCTATCCACCCTTTCATTATGTAGCTGCTATTTTTGTCAGAACTGTTCTAGACCTTTGTGGGCCTTTCATTCTGTTACCCTGACTTCTGGAGGTAATCCTTGAGGGATACCCTGATTTGATCTAAAATGCCAAAATTCGGAAAATTAGCAGAGCACTGGCTTTTAACAGTGCAGGGCAGGGCAACTCCTAGCGAGATCTTATAACCCAGTTTCTACAGAGTTAGATCAAGAAAGAACCAGGCTATAAGTTCACTCAAGATATTTTATTGGGAAAAATATGTTTAATCACACTCACTCAGCATCAAACGCTCACGCAAGCACAGAAGGACTATCGAAATAAAAGAGGTGAAAATGGATAGGGGAAAAATGGAGGGAATGAGAGGAGAGAGTAATACTGTACCAATCCAGAAGTCTTTGGCTGAAAAAGACAAGCAGAGAGCAAAACTCAGAGTAGGGGAATGGCTGAGGGGAGCTTCAACTGACAAAGTGACAGCCTGCCAGTCAAATCTTGGAGAACTCTGAAATGGAGTCAAAAAGGGGGTCTAGTTATAGGGCCAAACATGCCGTGGGGGCAGGCCCTCTTCCCAGAAAGAACAATGACTGAAACAGAAGGATGATGGAGGTGTGATAGCCACCTGTTGGCTGCATGGTATCTGTCTGATGGCTGCGTGACAGTTGCACTAGGTAACTGGACCTTGCTTTGATATGCCTTGCTTTGTTCCAAGTATTCCGAGAGGAAGTCAGGCAATGTCCTCAAAGTATTGTCATGCTGATGGCCCATTGCCTGTGCCTATGTGCCTTTCTGAGGTTTCCTATGGAGATGTGACAGGGGAAAGTTACAAGTCTTTGATCTTTTGTCCGATTGCTAGCCTGACTGTCTGTGTACCAACCTGGCCACCTCTGGCTCAGATGCATTTTGATATCAAAATCATACTTCCCAGGATGAGGGTCTGTCCGTGGGGTAACAATTCCCTTTCCTCAGACTTCACAGCACCCTTCACGAACTATGGTCCATCAGTTCCTTGGGGAAAGCTATTGTGATTATACTGGTACAAAACTAATGTAAATTTGAGTGGAGAGCTACAATGTATTATCAGTTACCATACCTAGGGATTTTCCAAAAGCACCATCAACAGTGCCTCCTTCAGTCAGTGACCTGAGGTTGCTGCTAACTTCAGAACTGAAGACAATATAAAGTGTAAATAAAAGGCACAACTTACTGTGAAGAATTCTTTCACAAGCCAAACTGAAATGATTAAGATTATGGAAGAGATTCTCTGTAAGTTTTCAATGAACTTGCAAAGAAAAACTTCCCAGTGGATGTTGCCCAAAGACATTTGCATTCTTTAATGAAACCAGTTTGAATATTACTTCTGAATCTATTTGAAATTACTGACTCCTTCATCTTTTCATTCTTTCTAAAGCTGTCTACCATACTTCTGTTCTTAAATTTCTGCCAGCCAAAGTTCATCCAATAAAAGACTGAATCTTCCTTGCTTTGTGTTTCTTGTCATCTGGGACCAACAGGCTTTTTATACCAACCTTTAATTCAAAAGTCATAATAAGCACTACATTACAAAAGACTTATGATTCTCAGTTAGGAAGCTGAGTGGGATCAAGTTTTAGCCTGTTGGAATTACAGTTACAGCCTGGACAAATTAAACTGCTTGCATATCCTGACCTTTAGAGAGTGTGCTGGAGTAAATGTGACAAAGGACCTCACTGCTCTAATTTAAATGCAATTGCTGAATATAGCCTGGGTTGTAAAACCATGTGGCTTTAATGTTCAGACAGCATCCAATCTTTTTATACCTGGATATTCGTGACAGCATCCCACAAATGACTATGTGCTGAGGCCATAATTTTAATTAAAGCAACAGGCCACAAGGATATGAAAGAGATTACAGCAACTCCTACTTCTGAAAGATGGGAAACAAAAGAAAATCAGAATGGTTGCCCACATAGAGAGCTTGTCTTCATGGCTCAAAGGATGATAAAGAGATGCGCTACCTTAGGTTTGAGGAGTGATGAGTGTCATGTGATGAATAGGTTAGATCTCTGCAAATGTCAATATAATCTAACCTGATTTCCATCTTCTGGAGAAACATGCAGATTAAAATTCAGTTATCCACCAACTTTTGCATTTCCCAAATTTTCTGGTTAAGTTGTCAGCTTGAAAGCATAAATTTAAATACAAATGCTTAAATATATATTTAAATGTGAATTTTAATGCAGACTTTTATTTATTTTAAATACTGTAGATAAATGTAGAATGAGGATATCTGGGTCCTTTGGACTTCTTCCTTTCCTCTAACTCTGTTCTGTGCCAGTTCTGCATGAATATATTTTAATCTCTCTCTCTCTCTCTCTCTGTGTGTGTGAGAGAGAAACTTTTTCAGATGGCCCCATTAATGGGCTCATGATCTCATTGGCTAAAGCAGGTTTCCATCACTTTTGATATGAACACATTGTAATATCATATCACTTTTAAAACATACCACATAATTTTTAGAAGATACAGGTTATCTAGACCCATTTCAACCTGGCTTCAGGCCTGATTTTGGGACTCATTTGCCCTTGGTTGCCCTGATGGATGAGCTTGGATCAGGGAGAGTCAGAAACAGTGTAATCATGTCACTTCAGTTTGATATTTCACTGGTTGTGAGAAAACCAGCCACGGTATTCTCACAGGTCAGCTTAGTAGAAAAGGAGTTGAAGGCACTGTATCTACATGGCAGATTTCAGAAAGCAGCTTTGGGAGATTTTCACCCCCCACTAAATGATCTGTGGGATCCTTTAGGGTACCCTCTTATTCCCAGTGCTGTGTAACAGCTGCAATATAGATTGTATATGAAGCTATTTGGAGGGGTCATCTGGAAATTCAGAACAAAGTGTCATCAATACGTTGCTGATATCAAACTCCCCTTTTCTGTTATATATGGACCACGAACACCTGGACCAGTGCCTGGATGCAATCATGAATTGGATGAGGGCCAAAAAACTGAAGTTGCATCTTGGTAAGATGGATCTCTTATGGATGAATAGTTCCTTGCTCTAGAAAGACTTACACTCTTGCTCAGGGATCAATTTCATAGTTTGGACTACTCCTGCTCCCATCTGTGTCACCAGGGGCCCAAATTGCTTCAGTTGCTCAGAGTGCCTTTTATTAGCTTTGTATGCTAGCTCAGTTAAGGATGTTCTCAGGGAGGGGTAGCCCACCTAAAGTAGTCCTGGCATTGGCGACTGGACAATTGCAATGCATTCCATTGGAGACTCCCTCTAAGCCTGGTCTGGCAACTGTAGGTGGTGTAGAATAATTAGCTTGTGTTCTGGGTGATATAAACTGTGGGCAGCAAATAACATCCCTGCTGAAAAAAATTGCACTGGCTGCCTATTTGCTCCCCCCCAACTTTTTTTTTTTTTAAAGTTCTAGGGACTTGATTACAGCGTAGACTGCCTCCTCCCTTATGGAACATTCAGTCTGCTGTTGGTTTCATTCCAAATAAAATTATTTGCAGTTCCCAGAGTTTACACATAGGAATATATTAGCAATCTACTCCACTTAAGTGAAAACAACAACAACAACACAACAAATACACTAATTGTGCATCTACCAGAATAAATGTGGAATTGAATACAATTTGAGGTCAGAAATTGATGTGAAGAAAAGATCAGAATGGTCCATTCATAACACTAAGAGATATTCAGAGGACAGGTACCTTTATCTTCTTGATGAATGCTGTATCATATATGAAGCAGTAAAATCTCTGCTGTAGTGTAAAAAATATTTTTGAATAACTAAAATAATTTTACAGTAAATTTTAAAATAAAAAAAACTAAATTAAAAAAGAAATAGAAGGGGAAAAAAGAAAAAAAAAGGCATATTTAGTGCTTGGCCATGAAATGTGCCTCGAAATTTCAATTTTGAAAAAAAGAGCTTTGGATATCCTATAGGATTTCAGTATTTTTTGTAGTGTCATGTGAGTTATTCTTTTTTGTGGGCAAAAAGCAAGAAGAATGGATGAGATGGTATTGAAATCCACCATGAAATCTATTGGCACTGGATTTTCCCAGTTCTGAAAGAGCAACATCTTTGTGATGTTGATCTGTCTTGCCTCAACAGAATATGAGAAAATCTATAGATATTTTTGCATACAAACCTGTGGAGGGAAACGAGTTACTTTTGAAAGTGACAGATGATGAGGAAAGAGATTTGCATGAAAGTGAGAAGAAGCAAATTTTTGCCTAAATGAATACATGTAAGTGGCTTTGTTGAAAAATATGCATTATTTTACATATTATTTTCCACCTAAAATTTGCATGTGTGAAAAATAATCCAGAAAGAGCACTCTGTGGACAACAAAGCAGATTAGAACATCTGATTAGGTTAAACATGTGCAGAACAGATGATATTTGATTTGTGCATCACTGGTAGCATGAATCAAGAAGATACAATATGCTTCCATCCAATATGCTTCCATCCATGTATGGGTTTCCCTATTGTACATGTGTGAGTGACCAATATATGCTCAAATCCAGAGGATTAAAGCAGCATAGGACAATAATAATGTCAGGTTGAACAGTCTTAAACCACTTAGTGTTATCAAATGTCCTGAGGCTTGGTATGGGAAGAAACACACCTCTTCCCAAGAATTTGCACATTTCTGAGTCTTAAGGGCATATTTAAGAAAAATGCATGCACAAAACCATGTGTATATTCTAAAATATAAATTACTAGAGCATGCATAATTTGAAAAATACACACAAACATTGTTTAATCCCTGGGAAAGCATTGCAGAAATTAAATAATATATAAAAATATAAGCACACTTTTGGAAAAAATATGTTAAAAATTGTGCAGAAATTTCACTGGACAAAGAAAAAGAGAAGCTGTTGCACCTACTTTGATGGGAAGTAAATGCAAGTGGAACTCAAAGAATTCAAAACTGAGAAATATTCACATTTCATAGCTTTGGAGACTGGGAATCAGGTACATTGAGAGTATGTTCATTAAAAAGCCACTGCATAAAATATGTTCGTAAACAGACAGAAAAGGAGGAAAGGGATAGAGCAATATTGTAGAGCAGATGTAATCTCTGTTGCCAGGTTTATGAAAAATACAGAATCCTGTTCTTTTTATGTTATAGAGAATTTCTGGGAAAGAATTTTACATAGGAAATGGTATATTTTGTTGAAATGATCAACTCATTTTATTTATTCTTCAGCAATGCAAAAGCATGTTCGTACTTGACTCCGCTAATTGAAAAATATGAGAGCCCTCCAGTGGCCAAAATAATACTTCCATATTTCCATTGATCTAAATCTGCTGCCTGTTATCTTGCTTGCTTCTAAATGTTGCTAAACATTTGTGACTCTTCCAACAGATAACTTCTCATTTGAAAAAAAAAAAGTTGAGAAGTTTTAACCAAGTGTGTTTTTAAATTAAATAAATGCTATGGTTGTAACCATTTGTTAATTCAAGTTTCAGTTTTCACTTTGTTAAGATTGCTTCTGAGGTGAAACCAAGACATTTATCTATCAGTGCAAG
Organism: Ctenosaura bakeri; assembly: GCA_948474755.1. Classification (NCBI taxonomy): domain Eukaryota; kingdom Metazoa; phylum Chordata; class Lepidosauria; order Squamata; family Iguanidae; genus Ctenosaura; species Ctenosaura bakeri. The sequence continues at coordinate 62,241 of CAOLHI010001143.1, read as the reverse complement.
ATTTTCTACTAAGCAAAATGCAGAGCACTCTTACTGGCTTTTCTGATGCTTTTGTGATGGACTGCATGGTTGGTGGCTCTTGTTTTTGATGCCATTGGTTATAGTGGAACAAACCACTTCCTTCATATCCATCCATATTGTTTCATATCCATTCATATTGTTCAGTGTTCTTCCCATACTTTTTCTCTTCCTTAGTGCTATGTACTTTCTGAGGCCTAAATCTAATTTTTATCTGAATTTGTGAAGAGCATTCAATCAATCAGTACCAGGTAAGTCAATACTTACACAAATTCAATTTCTTCACCAACTTTTCATGGATGTAAACTAGAGCCATTTCCTCCCTACACTGTTATAGTGCTATTATTCCACTTTAAGTATCCTATGGAATCCTGGGGTTTGCAGCCTAGGGAGGAGCATTGAGAATTCTCAGCCAGAGAGCTCTTTGGCCTCAGTGAAGTACAAACCCCAGAATTCCACAGGATGTCGAAAGTGGAATAATAGCACTACAGTAGTGTAGGGTGGAAATGATACATGTGACCAAGCAATATCAAAGTGTAGTCAGGATGACAAAAGTCATTAATGAGGAAGAGCACCCAAGCTAGGAGCAGTTTGCTTTTGCATTAACCTACCAGGAGGGACAAGATTCTACCCCAATTGCCCTCTCCAGAGTTAATTGAGTGAGAATGATTTTTGCACTTTGAATTCACTTTGCAGCAGTGGAATTAAGCTGATAAAGAAATTGGGACATTTTAAAAGCAGCTGAAAAAGTGGGATGTCAAAGGATTAATTGGTGGTGTCCTTCCCAAAGCAGGACAGTTGGAGGGTAAGGATTCACTCAGTTTACTCTGGCTTGGCATAGGAGTTGGGTTGGGGCAGAAATGGAGATCACATGGCCCTTCAGATGTTGTTGGACTGCAAATACCAAAAACCCTAGCCAACATAGCTAAAGGTGATATATGATGTTCAGCAACAACTGGAGGACTGTGTTGTTGTTTAGATCCTCATATGTTACAACAGTACTACGTGAAACATCTTTTTTTTAAAAAAAAAGAGGCAGAAAAGCAAGAAAACTACTCTTTCCTTTTTCAGTTCACCCTTGGTGGGTGTACTGGAACTAGGAAACAGAATACATTCTTTGAGGCTGCTAATGTCATACAAGAGGCAGACCCCAAGGGGAAGAAAATGTGTCAAGCGATCTAAATAACTGCCAGTCTATGCATTGGTTTCTCATTCAACTGAATATCTTTTCTCTGTGCAAGGATTTTCTCTTGGTTTCCCTTCTGATCATATAATTATCTCAAATACTTGTTGCAGACAAGGAGAAATCAGGTAAAGAGATTTGTTAACTTCCATCCCCCTTGGGACAATCTTAGAGTGAAAAGTGTTCCATGAAGGGATATTTGAAGTATTCATTTTTAATAAATTCTGAAATAAACTGATCTGATCTGCCCTTCCTAAGTAAAAGCAGTGATCAGAATGTAATTGTCCTATGCTTTTCCAAGTGTTGTTCTCAATATTTTAAAAAGTATGAAAGCATTTTAAAGTGCATATTTTGAGACAAGGTGTTCAGAAATGTGTAGGTTGAGAAACTGTATCTAGGACTGCATGTTTTGTGAGCAAACACATTATGAATATATACTATACTAGACAATATGCAAAGACTACGCGAGGAAACTGCATTTTAAAACAGGTGGCATTTCTCATCTGCATTGTGGTAACTCTTTTTAATGCATGCTTTTGACTTAAATTTAAAGGGAAAGTTAACATAAACATAATAGTTAATTTGTTGGGGAGTGGAACTCTCAAGCAGAGTAATCAATCTGGCAGGGCAAAAGCTGAGCAACAAGTCCAGAAAGCAACAACCAGCCCACCCACCTGAACTAGCAGAAAAAGAAACAAGTTTAGTTTTACTTACAGATGAGCATGCATAATCAAGCATGTGGCCTTAGGGAGAAAAGAGGAGGGGAAAAAATGTAGGTTATAGTAATGCAGGAAGAGAGAGACCATATTAAAACAAACAGTAAGCTACCATAAATATATGCTGTGCCTCATTTCTTATACAGCAACATGCAGAGTAGCAGCTAACAAGTGAAGGCAAACAAAGGTTGCTAACTCTAACAAATGTCCCCCTTTAACATAGATGGAAGTGAATTAGCTTTGTTCAGCTTACTAACAACCAAATGCCTTAACCTTTTTCCTAGGTGAAACATTTTGCCCAGTTCCCAGCCATCACAGCCTTTTGGCTCTGGTTCCCAATCAGCCCCTAACAGAATGAGCAGGAAGGCTACCACGCAGCTCTCAACAGGGTGAGTCTGTTTGAAATGACAACTCATTCTTTGTGGGGTGATGGACATATTAGAATATAAATGCTTGGAGTGGGGGGGGGGTCTGCAGACTTCTTAACAGCGCTTCTCAGACAGTGGGAACAATTGTAAGTTGGCAGAGAAAGCAAAAGGATTAGAAGGCTGTCTCCTTTCTCCTTCTTTTAACAAGGATAACATTTGCTAACAATACGTGCTGATAAGTGCACCCAGTTTCCAAGGATATTTCTTTGAACCTTTTAGCATCTGAGATATTCATATGCAGCCAACAGAAATGCTATACAGTCAAAGCCCACTGCAGTCTTATTATGTGCAATACAATTATCACACACACAGGTGGGTTCAGCCAAGGAACAGGAAGAGAGGGAGGGGAAAGTTAATCTCATTGTTACACTTTGGAAATATAGATCTCACGCTTTGTCTCTCTCTGCTATTTAGATAGGGGACTATTACTGAGGGGGTTCCCTCCTCCTGCTTCATTTCTGATCTAAAACTGGGCATTTCTGACTGTCTGCATTGTCTACCTCTCCTTAGCTGCGTGGGTCTATCGAAATCCCAAGCTGCCTTCACTCATAAGTATTCTATATCTAGTGCCTGGGTTGAACCATTTTGTTTTGCATTGTTTTCTGCTGAAGGAATCTGGCTTGCCATTGACAGGGTAGGGGAAAAAAATCTCTATTGAACTGCTGGCAGAGCTAGAGAGTGTGCTGCACAATTGTTAGTCTGAGGCTTTGGTTCTTTGTGTCAGCCACTTACCTTAGACACTGCTGAGCATCACAATGTCCCCTGCTAAGTGACATGTGAGCAGTCGGTCAGGTCACTCATTGTTACAGCCTGTCTTCCAACAGATGGGGATAAATATTTGTGGACACCATCAACGAATGACAAAAGAAGCAGAGGATGACACTGTTACAGGTTGCTGCAAAGCTATTTCTATAGAATACATCTGCTTGACCACTAGCAACCAACCACAGATAGATCACTGCCCAGGTCTCAAAGGAAAAGAGGAAAGCATAGCTCCATCATGCCTTGGCCCAGAAGCAGATGAAAGGATCTCTCTCTCTCCCTCCCAGTTGCCACTGCCCTGGCCTTGGAGGGAGAGAGGAGGGGGGCAGGCACAGCTCCATCATGCCTAGACCCAGAAGCAGAAGAAAAGATCTCCCTCCATCCCAGCTGCCGCTGCCCTGGCCTCAGAGGGAGAGAAGAACTGGTGGCATCTGCTGGACTAATCCCCGCCCCCATTTCCATTTCCTTGTGTGTCACGTCTGACTTAGATTGTAAGCCTGAGGGCTTGAACTGCAAACTAACAATTTGTAGGTTGCTCTGAGAGCCTTTGTGGCTGAAGAGTGGATTATAAATACTCTGAATAAATGAGTAGCATGCTTACCATGACTATACTGGCAGTGTGATACTGTGGTACAACCAGAAAACTATGTAAAACAAAGAAGCCACAAGAACTGATTTGAGATAACTGTACTACAGTTTGAGACACTGTACTTAATGGTCTTGCAGGTACTCTTCTGTGTGAGCTCTTTTTGTGCTGTGGCATCTTGTTTGTGGCATTCCCTCCCCCTGAAAGCCTGGTTGGTGCTGTCCTTGGTTTTATTCCAGTGCCAAGCTACAAGATGACTTTTTAAAAATTTAGATCTTTGGAGCTCATTCACTTTCATCCAAATATACCATAGACATAGTTTGAAATGGATTTATTCATTTCTTCATGTTATTTCTGTATTGCACCACCAGCCCTCAAGGACTCCTAAGACAAGCAACAAATAAAAGCTATTAAAAGAGTTGAAAGGTAAAACACTAAAAAAAAAAAAGCATTAAAATACTCCTAAAAACTTTTTATAAAACATTCTGAAAACAAACTTGAAATACAGTTTTAAAACAATTAAAACAGAATAATTTCAAGGACCAAAGGCCATGTAGAAGAACACTGTTTTGTGTTTTTAGTTCATTTAAATTATTGTATTGTGTTTTACATTCTAATTTGTTTTAAACCAGTACCACACAGCAGTTTCACAATAGAAAATATATAGATATATAGAGATGCAAACAGACAGATAGGCATACTCTGATGGATCATATTACAAGCTTCTCTGGTCTGGTATTTGTTTTACACAATTGCCTATAGAAAGAGCACTATCAGGGCTGAAGAACATAATAGAGCATTGTGACTCTTACTGACGGCCTCTACCATTGTGAATTTGTTCATTCTCCTTGTTAAAGCCATCCAGGGAAATGACTATGACTTCATCTTGTGGTTGTGAGTTCAGCATCTTTGTGAGAAAGTCTTCTTTTTATCAGAATATCTTACCATTCTGCCTCAAGTTCTAGAATTAAGAGAGAGGGCGATTGTATCCACATTGTCTGCTCTTTTCAGATATTTAGCTACCTCTCTCTTACTTAATTTACTTCAAAAAGGCAGCTAAGGGAGCCTGACTGCATCCTTCTTGCTCCTTCTGTCCTAGAACTTTCTCCCAAAGTCGTCCTTTTCTGCCAAGTATTAAGCAAAGATGCATTGTAACTCAGCAGCGGTGGAGAGCACCGCTGTTCGTAAGACTTCATCACTGGAGACATGATTGCCTTGTGACAAAAAAAACCAAACAAATTTGACAGACAATACATACCACATATTATCCATGCTACAGTGATGTGCTTGCTATCTGGAAGATTGCTATACAGATATATGTGGCCTTGGCAAATGCAACCCATAAACTCCATTCTCACTGAAACACCTGCTCATTTTTGTTCTGGCAGACCACTTACAACCTCTGCGACCTCGTATGCTGCTATTGGCTATGATTAGAGAAGGATGCTAGTCTATGCTAGATGCAGGAGTGAAATAGGTCTGTCTATATCTGGCCCCAACGTGACCAACCCAAAAGTAATTTCCCTGATTTTTTTTCAGCACCCAATTTCATGACAAGGAGTCCACTCTCTTATGTGTGTAGTGTGAACCACTGTCTTCAAAGATGCTTTGTTTTCAAAAAATACAAAAAAGTCTTCTATTTACACTATAGAGGTGGGTAACTAAATAGTAAATTTTTTCATTTTTCTTCCTGTGGCAGTCTAAAATGGCAGCATCAATCTTGAAAATCTGTAGGAATAGTCATCTGTGTAAAGAATTTATATTAATTTGTACTGTAGTCTGTGTACCTATATTTGCATACCATTCAATTATTTAATTAATTTTCTTATGATCTCTGTTTAGATAACTGTTCCATAACACACTTTTAGAGGAGCTCACAAAAAAAGTAAAGCATTAGGGTACAATACAATAGTTTTTGTTAAAAAAAGTTAAAGCTTAAACCTCAGTTAAAATACACATTTAAAGTACATATTCTCAGATGAGGAAGTGAATATGGAAGTTTCTGCAATATAGAATCCTATTATCTCCCTAATGAATTCACATTAGGGATATAAATCTTTCCTTATTTCATTCTTACACACAAGAAGAATGCAGAAGTTCAAAGGCTTTTCCTTTCAAAGCAAAATAACAGGAGTTCTTGTGCAAGTTTTTAAAAAATTTTTTGGCAGGTATGGTTTTTTTGAGGGGGGCAAAGAAACTTCTTCCAACCCCCTCTTTTTGGAGGGGAGTCCAAAAATGGAGAAAAAATATTGCAGCAGTTGACCATTTTTTCAATAGGTTCATTGATGTGTTAAGACAGCCTTTCTTGCAAATGAGAACACTTTTGAGTCTTCTTTGCTTTCAAAGGATGATAGGAAAAGGTTTGTATGTAGCTAGAGCAATCAAGGCTGAACTCTCACTAGAAGCCAAAATGACTAAACCAAGGCTAATCCACTTTGAGAATTTCTGGAAACAACATGCCCCACTGGAAAAAGATGATGATTCTGGGAAAAGTGGGAGGCACTAGGCAAAGAGGAAGATTGCATTACCGGTGCATTAACTCAACCAAGGAAGCCAGAGTCTTGGATCTGAAAGATCCAAGCAGGGCTGTTGATGGCTAGGGCTCATCAAGATTTCTTAATAATAGGGTCACCATGAATCAAACAGAGTTTGATGGCCCATAGCAACAACAACAAGGGTAGCTTGCTAGGAGTAACTGAACAATGAACAAGAGGGTGGGGCTATAGGATAAACTTTCAGTACTCTGAATTCTTCTTGTGATCTTGCAGAGTGGAAAGGAAGTGGAGTCCGGATTTAAAATATCAAATTTAACTTTTAACCTAAAACCTTTACGAGCAAATTTGACTTGCTTTTATATTTCACCTGTTATTACCACCAACAGGGCACCTTTTTCCTAAGTAGCCTAGCAACTTGAAGGTACAATTTTAGCTGAGATCATGCTAGACAGAGAAATGATAAACATTCCCTACCTATACTTTGTATTTCTGGTAAGAATCAGCACCACTCCATCTGTAATTCATGCAAGTTAAAAGGCAGGGAGAGCTACTTTTCATTTCTCTTGGCTTAAAGCCAGTTGGGAACATCTGCCGATGGAATGGCTTCCTTCAGCACTGTTGGGAGGGAGAAATCCTTCTTTCTTGATGTACCCTCCAAGCATGCTCAAGAATAGGAATGGAAACAATATTTCAAAATATTTTATCCATCTGGTGGGGGGAGTCAACTTTTGGAGAATCCTGTCAAGAATTTCCCATATATGGATAAGATTATAAGTACTGTTAGTGACAAAGTTAATTTAGATTTTAAGTGATGATTTAATAGTTAAGTACAAGTGTTTGCAACAAGACAGGGAACACATTTTTAGTTATTTGTAGTTTTGTAGCTTTGTTTAATATTTATTATTTGTTTTTTTTTCTTTGAAAAGGTATTGTTGTGTAGGGTTTTTTTGTGTATTGCCTTGTAGGGTTTTAGTGTTTTTGCATTTGTTATTGTTTTTTTATCTAAGAACAAACAAGAATTCCCCCTGACAAGTATCTTTGCAGTTTTTTGCTTTCCTGTGGAAGAAAACCAGTTATTCTAACATTCTCAACATAAAGCTGATAACGAATGAATGAATAAATAAATAAATAAATAAATAAATAATATAGATTAAGTATATCATGATATATGAATGATTTAAGGAGATCTGTGTGTTTAGTAAAATTCTTCCTCCAAATTTAGTAGAAGAAGTGAACCATGAATTTGCAGTAAATATATTAATTAAATACATATATGAATTGTACCTTTCATCTAAATGAGGCAATAGAAAATAATTCAGAACATAATTTAAAGTAACAATACATTCTCAAGTCCTGTTAAGAAACATATATTGGTAGTGTCAATATTTCCTGTTTGAATGTGTCCATTCATTGAAAACATTCCCTGTAACATATAATTTAAAAATATATAAGGTTAAAAGCTATAGCAACAACAACATAATACTGTACCAGCAATCATAATGACTAATTTATAGAGTATTTTTTTAACGTTCAAAGTGCTTTACCTATAATATCTCTCCATAGCTCTTATAATCTGGATAAGAGCTCTTATAATCTGGATAATATCTCTCCATAGCTCTTATAATGAAACCATGCAAGTCAGAATTCATTGTTTTTCTTTTGATCCAGATTGAAGATAAGAAGCAGCTAACAAGGTCTGTGTGAACCTCCATTGAAGTACTCACAAGTCAGAGATTTCCTAGCTATTAAAGAATACCAGTTCCTAGTTAATGCACAATTCTAATCACTCTTTCAGATCTGTGTACTGGTGTCTCTTTTTAATCTCACTTCTGCAATTGCCAGAAAGAGTAGCAAAGCGGCTAAACATAAAACAATACAAGGCCTGGGTAAAGAAGAAAGAACAGCAATTTGTTCTTGCAACTCTGTGAGGTTGAAGAGACAAAGGTAAATGTGGATAATATCTCGCTGAACCGGCTAAATTTGTCAAAGACCAATGAACAATTCAGAAAATGCCACACAGGTACTTCTGCAAGCTCCTAGCTTTATATCTGAAACCAACATGCTGCAGAAGGAACAAACCACCACATTATTCAGAGACACACATGGATTTATTTTATACTAGCCCACAAGACATGAGAGCAAACTAGGAGAAAAGCACTGTTTGAACACTGGTGATTAGGCAAGCTATCTCTATCATGCAACACTCATATTCCGTCACTTAGGTAATATTTTTGTGTTTGTCTAAATCCCTCTTTGGCCATTTGAAAGTATCTCCACAAGTACAGAAACCAGAGGATGAGCATTCTAGCTTTACTTTCCTGGTTCTTACTTTAGCTGCTCTCCTTAAATAGAAGAGCAATGACGAGTCTTCTCTATCTGTGGAAATTTTCAACATAAGAGGCTCCAGAGATAGAAGAGGTTCTCTTCTATAGAAGATTGCCCTCTACATGTAAAGGGTGATAAAACTTGGAATGGAGGGAGGAGGCGGAGCTAGCACATTTATGCCAGTTCCCCTCTTTGTGTATTTGGGTGACGTGCTTTGGAAAATTCCTATATTTGGCTGAGGACTCATTTTTTTATCTGTAGCATATTATGTACCCTTGGCACTACAATGTCAGTACTTGTTGACAGTTCCTGCTGACAGTTCCTGCTGTGACAGCTGAATAGAAGAGAAAACAGGCAGGATCTTGTCTTGGCCCATAGAACTAGCACAGAAATGTACAATCTATAATTGATAGTGTGAGAGAGAAGGCAGAGGCTTCTTACCAAAATGAGCATCTCAGGCTGTTTAGTTATCCTATATCCAATCCAATCAAAAAGGATTACTAAAGGTAAAATAGATTCAGTGGTGATCAAGAGTGCTCACACTTCTACAAAGTGGTGTGCAAGGAATCTTCAGAGAAAATAGTAAAACTATCTGTTGTCTATCTATCTATCTATCTATCTATCTATCTATCTATCTATCTATCTGTCATCTATCTAATTTATAAGTATCCAACCAACCAACAAAAGGGAATGAGAAAATGAAGAGGGAAAAATGAAATAAAAGAAATATATGAGTTTTGGAATGTGATTGCAGTATTGGAAGAGACCTTTATGGGTCTCTTTGATATTTCTATGCATTAACTTAAACTGCAGATACTTAACTGAACTACTGTTTACTGATTTATTCTAGCTTTTAAAATTTACTTTTCTAAACCCTTTGAAAAGAAATTAAAGGATGATTTTGTATTTTTTTTCTTTCTCATGACAGTTAATTCAGCATAACCTGTTCTCCAACTGGAAACTTTACCCCTGCCATTAATCTTCTCCAGGACCCCTCCAGATTCCCTACCAACAGCCATAAATGTTTGTGTATGTTCTTTTATGCCATTTATTGCACTTTCCATTTATGCACTGATTTATTTTCAACATGGACCAGACAGATTCTGCCATGACAGCATCAGGTAACACCTTGCAGCAGTTAAAATGTGGCAACTTCTTAGGACAGATTTTGTTTTATTGGAACAATTTTCATGAGAACTTTTATATCTGTGAACTGAGAGCGCACAAATGCCAGATTACAATGAAAACACATTGTCTAATTGCTCCCTATATTCTGGCAATTTTTATTTTTTAAGTTAACAAAATCACATGGTCTTTTTCAGTGACCATGATGTTCTCTACTGATTAGTGGAATAAATAAGATTAAGGATCTTTTTATTTAAAAAGTGAACAAATCTCTTGCAAGTTTAATACACTCTGGATTTCTATTTCAGAAGACAGATAAACTCAGAAGCCTTTCTCTTCCAGAATTTAGAAGGAAGTAAAAAAATTTCAATACGAGTACACACAGAATTCAAAAGAAATTCCAAAAGCATGATGTGTGCTATACCCAATGTTATATTGCAGAAAACAGTGTTTCTGAATACCATTGTAGTGGTAACTGATTATGATTACTATTTTAATTTATATCTTGCCTTTCTCCCAATAATAGAACTCAAAGTGAATAACAATTAAAAACACAAGAAATTCATAAAAATATTAATATAATTTTTTTTAAAAAAAAAACAAATAATTTATAAAGTTAAAACTTACACATTGACTATGCCAGCGTTAAAAAAAGAGTACCATGCAGCATTAAAAACACAAACCTAGTCAATTTGTAAAAGCCTGATGGCACAAAAATGTTTTGACTTTCCATCAGAAAGCGAACAAGGATGGGGCTATCCTAGCTCCTCTAAGGAGAAAGTTCCAAAGTCTGGTAAGATAAAGTCTTCTCCTTTGTTCCCACCAAATGTGCCTGAGAGGGTAGCAGGACAGAGACAAGGCCTCTGTGGATGATCTTGGTTCATAAGGAAAATACTGTCCTTCAAAAAACCAGGGCCCAAGCCTTATAGGGTTTTACAGGTCAAAACCAACACTTTGACTTGAGTCTGAAAAAGGATCAAAGCTGGTGGAGCTGTTGCAACAAAGGACCTGTGTACCCTCTGTAGCCAGCTCCAGTTAACAACCTGACTGCAGCTCTTTGGGACAACTGCAGTTTCTGAGCACATTTCAAAGGCAATCCTATGTAGAGTACAGTACAGTAATCCAAATGGGATTTCACCAAGGCATGTACCCAGCATTGTCTGAATGCTAGTGAAGTTCACCATTCCACCATGGGGTGAATTATCCCATTCCCTTTGGGGATGTCCTTGTTCTAAAGAATCAGAAATATAGATGCATCTGAACAAGAATAACATGTGATATGAAGTTACTTGTGAAAGAAGGGGCTCTTTTCATACAAAACCTAAATCAGGGCGGTAATATGTGCACCTCCCAAAAGGCCACCCCCCTGATCCCACTAGAGTCCCCAGACCACCTTTTTTTCTATCAAAAAAGAAAGCCTCTTTCAAAAGCCTCCAAGAAAAACAGTTCACTATTAAGATGGGTTCCACAACACATATACATTGCTTAACAAAAACAAACATGTTTTTCAACACCAGAAGTTGACTTCTGACCACTTCTAGCTTGCTTTTAATTTTCTTACATTTTTGGATTGTCTGTATGGTCCTGGAGGGTCCTAGAGAAAGAAATATGGCTGCCACATCCACTACAATTGCCCACCCTGACCTGAACAGTGATTCTGATCAAACACTTCACTAGCCCTGCTCAGAAATTTTGAAGAATGTTGTACCTGCACACAATGATGTGTGTGTGTGTGGACATTGTGTGTGGACATGAGCGTGCCAGCTCTTCTCTTGCCCACATTTCTATAATCCTCCACAAGTAAAGAGTGAGCCCGTGTAGTAAAGAGCCTCTGCTTTTAGTAGAGACTATCTGTATGAGGTGGAACCTTGGAAAAAAGATTTCAAATGGTGTGTAGCCCTATAGACAATTACCTGCTACATGTGTGTGTGTGTCAAGTAAACCAGAGACACAAGGGATGAAACTAGTTCAATTATGTTCTCTTCCTCTCTTTGCAAGTCATGACTGCACACTTTCAGGTGCATAAAAAGGGCTTTTCTTAAAGCTAGTTGTGTTGATCACCTTTAGAAGAAGAAAGGCTGCCATGACTAGGGAAGAGAATTAACAGTTACTTCTTCTCACAGCAGCTGGGAGAGACCAGCACTTCCTTCCAGTGTCACTGCCACCTGCTTGCTCAAATATCAACTAATGAATAAGGATCGCCAGATCTGTTCATCTCAGTCTCACTGTGGTTATCATTCCCCCCACCCGCTTCTTTCATTTTCCATTCTGGTTTTCCACAGACTTCCCCCCCCCCAAGACCTACTGATAACTTCATGCATATGTTTATTGTATACTTTTCAATTGTATACATTTTTCATGCGTGCACCAACTGACTTAGAGGTATTTGTGTGCTTTTCAGAAAGTGAGCAGTGTTCATCTTCCAAATGCTTAAGCAGTGTCAAGCAAACCCCCCCCCCCTTTTTTTGCCCCTTTGGTGGAATGCATCATCAACTCAGAACTGTATGTGGTTTTGATTCCAAAATGAATTTGGAACCACATTTGATTCAAGCAGGTACAAAAATCACTTTAAGGAATGGATTTCTTAACCCGCTCCTAAAAGTTAACCAGAATCATGGCAGTGTGGGAAGGTACCTAGTAGTCACCTGTGCCACTTCACTAACTAAATGTGAACTGGCCCCTAGAAGTATTACAGTAGCAGAAGAACATCTTTTTGCACCTAATTACACTTTTAACTATATCATTAACTTTTTGTTAATGTGCTCTGTGCTCCATATTGTGTTTTGGAGACCCAGATAAAATGTGGTAGAAAAGGTTTACATAAATCTTTTTTTTTTAATTTTTGCACATCTGAGCCCACAAAGTATTATTGACTAAGTTGATCTTTTCAAAGAACGATATATGTCTGTGCATCTGGTGAAGGTAATGATAACACAAAGCTGTCTATTTTTATTTGTGCCATAGTGTAGAAGTCAGCAACAGTGCTGTCTATAATCTGAAGAATAATAAGCAAAAGGCAATTGGCAGTTACTGAAGGAGGAACTGTGTGCTGACTCAGAGGACCACTGTGGATTAATGGAGGATTATCTACAATAACTGAAACCATTTACTATGTGTCCACCCCCCAGCTTCCTTCCACAATGGGAATGAATCAGAGATATGTACCTTGGCAATCAGACTTACAAATTAAGACCATGTTTACCTTCAAATGAGCACTCATGAAATAAAACATTCTAAATGCAAGAGGCACAGGTAAACAAAATAATGTAATATGACAAAATCCCCAACGATTTTTTCTCCACATGGGGAACACCTTTCTAAAAATTGATAAAATGTATCATCTGGATTAATTTTGAGAGAGAAGGAGAGAAAAATGGAAGAGAGTGAGGCTGAGACAGCAGCTCATTGAGCTGCTATCTCTACCTGAAAGATAGGAAAATGGTAAGAGATAGAAACAAGAGCAAGAGGAGAAAAGATGAGGAAGAAAGAAAGGTCAGAAACCACCCACAGAGTCTTTGGAAGAACAGATAAAAGTTGCCTTGCAGCACTCAGGAGATGAGTAGGAAAACTGATGCCAGCTCCAACCAGGGAAATATAACTTGCTTCAGCGAAGCCTGACTCAGCACAGCTGATTGTGAGATCTCCTATATGAGAAGCCGTGGACACTCCAGTTTCCCTGGGGAAACTGCTCAGTCATGACCATCTCTTCTGCTATAGTGGCAAATATTAGTCCTCATGGTAAAGGACAGGGATACGAATATCACCAAGAGAGGTCAGAAAACTACAATGAGAGCCAACATATAAGGAGCTCTAAGATTGGTAGATATAGATATAATTTACCTGAGTCACTGTAAACTCAGAAAAGTATAGCCTTCTGACACACTTTGTATTTGGTTGTGAGAGATGCAAATTGGATACATTCTAGTCAAAAATGAAGAGAATTGAATTTCTCAACCATCTCTATTCCTTGGGCCATAGACTTTAGAGACTGAGCTGTGAGTAAACATCTGCACTTTCAGAGATCCCCACCACAAGTTATTCCACAACCAGTTGGTTCAATTCCTCTCAACCTTTTGCATTCTAAACTTCTCCTTATGCTTTTCATCAAGCTCCTCCTTATCTTTCTTCTCTAATTCCTAGAAAGGAGTGAGAATATGTTCATGTACTGCCTCTTCAAAACCTTATCCCTAGTCTACTGAAGGAGGTGATCACCTAAAGGGAGGTTAATCTCCTCATATGTTTTGTCCAAATAAGAAACTGTGTCATAACACACTAAAGGAAGCCTCCATTGTTCCTGGGCCCATCTCTTCGAAAGTCTGAGGTGCCACCCCTCTTGGATAATTCATTCATAGCACCCATTGGGGAGATGCCCATGCTACTTTAGCTACTTTAGCACTAGTCATAACACCCAGAAACCTTGGGGGGAAACTACTCTGTCCCTGCTTACTAATGAGCCCCACTGGTAGTGATCATGCCTCCCAAGGCCATGGCCCTTTCCGCACAAGGCGAGTGAATCGCTCCATGCCGTTACTCACTACGTCTTCTTCGCTTAAAGCAATGTGGACTCTTCCTTAAGCCCTTCTGCAGGGCTTCTCCGTTTGTTCCAGGGCGATGCGGAGCAGTGCGAGGTCTTCAGATCCGCACTGGTGAGGCTTACAAAATGGCGGCTTCCAGTTGTTTGTGGATCTGGACCAACCGCTGAAGCTGGCCATGCCCACAGCCCATCCTCCGCTGATCGCAGGCTCGCATTGGTACGAACCTGCACATCAGCACAACTGAGCAGGAACGAAATGGCGCACTCCAGAAAATTGAAAGACCGATTTTTTCTGATCTTCACATAGCGCACTGGAGGACCACTTGGGGACGTTTTGGATTGGACTTAGGTGCGGAACTAAGGTAAATAGTCTGAACCTAGTCCAATTCAAGGTGCGGACAACCTCCGTCTTGGCCCGTCTTAACTTCCCCATGCGGAAAGGGCCCATGTGTAGCCTGTGTCCATGCTGGCTAGTGCATCAGGAGACTCACTTGAAGAGCTCCATCCTGGCAGTACCTCAATGGCTCTGCACAGGTTGCCAGAAGTTGCTGGTACTGTTTCCTCACACTACACAGTAGCTGCTGGCTCTGAAATTCCATTGTTTCTCTCTGCTGTTGACATCACAATGAAACCAAGAAGATCAAAATTTCATTAGCCAGTAGTTTCCTCTTTGATGCTCTGGACACTTTCCTAAGTGATGGGGATAGCTGTGAGACTTGAGATTTCTCATATGCTTCCACCCTGGCTAAAATAGCTTGCAAGGTAACACTCTTACCATCACTCTCCAAGGATAAGGATAACTCAACTGGGGTCACTTAGGGGGTTGCTTCTTGGTTGGGATACTTGCCCTTAAAACTACCACTCTCCTTCTTGGATCTATTCCTTATGGAAGACATGAGTCCTAGATCAACTCTAAGTGTTCCCTAGGTACTATGCCCAGCAAGACAACAATTAATAATGGAAAACAGATGGTGTAGCTGGGCAGCAAGTACTAGGTACTGTAGTAGGAGGGTATGGAAGGTAGTGTATTAGGGCTTAGACTAATGGCTAACTAGGTGTGCTCTAAGTGGTTGAAGGAGGGATGTGTGTGGCCTACTCAAAGCCTCTCACCATGCAGTCTGTGGACTATTCAAGGTCCAAAGGGGCCCAAAGGTAGGCTTATTATGCTGGAATTGGCTCTACAGGCCCAGCCAGGCCCAGTTTCCTTGGAAAGAAGGCTGGCTGGTACTATATGGACACCTAAGAGGTGAAACCTGAATTGTGGACCAACCAGATATTGAAGGCAATGAACAAGAGGAGGGGGGTATACTGGGCTGTGCTAGACACAGTGCCTACTGCTAGGCCATACCCCACAGTCACTGTGTGGCATATTAGGTGTTATAATAGCTATAGATGTATGCACTAGGTTGAGCAGACAATAGTTGTATGGGCCTGTAAGAAAGCACAGATTCCACACTCTTAAGTATCTAGGCCTCAGTCCTGTCTAGCTTGCCTATTCATTGAAATGAGCCTGGTTGATAAGGTGGGGAGGAAGGAAGCAGGCCCACTAAGTGAAGGCCATGCCATGATTTAAGACCAACAGGAAGCATGTATAAGCTTAGTGATGGGACTGCTAGCTGAAGCATGCTCTCAGTCTGCCCTGATGGTCCACTACCAACCCTGACATTGCCATTCAAGTGCTCCTGCCCATCTCTCCTTTCTGAATTCCCCTCACTGGCCTCTGTGGGATGCCTAGTCATTCCACATTGAAAGACAGGCCTTGCACAGTCGTGTGTGCAAAGTCCTATTCAGAGCAAATAGAAATCTCACAAAGACCAGCACTCAGAATCTCAGTCTCAACATTACAGGTGCTGCAGTCACCACTGGTTTGCTGCACTCTCAAACTCACAAAGGCAAAGAGGTGGAGATGAGGTAGCTTGGTCTAATATAGCTGTGAAACTCCCAGTCACAATGCAGGTGCTGTAACAAAAATTTATAAAGGCTCACTCTTCCCTTGAGGCCAGCAAAATGTGCCTCCCCCTCTGCATGGTTGCATTTCATGGAGGCAGAGCCATATTAAATTATTCTACAGTATGTACCTGTGCAAAACTTTCTTACCTGGTAAGAGAGGATGACAAGAGATTTGACATGTCTCTCCTCTGTAAAATCATTGAGAGAAATCCAGATGACATCAGCCACCATTCTATAAATGAAGGAAATGTGACCAAATTTAAATAAGTGCTCAACAAGATCTATTTCCCTGGGGAATCAACCTAGATGATAGATAGATTGTTCTATGTATCAGTTTGTTGTCCAGATAGGAAGTCAGGCTTGTGACAAAAGGGCTTAACAGATTCTGAAATGATTGCCTTTTATTAGTGATACTCATGCAAATTCATTGAGATTCCACATTTGAGTATTTCTTTGCTTGGGTCTGGTACTGAAAGCACGTTCCAGTGTTAAAGCCTTGGCAGAGGTGAAAGCCCTGAAATTCCCATTAGGAAAGCAGACACATTTAAGTAGAACATATGCAATTATGTAAGTGTTTGTGATGAATTGGAAATTCAGGTTTGGATACAGTTTGCTGTCCTATTTGGCTGACTCTGATGCTCTGTTTTTGTACTCAGCAAGCATCTTGTTGCAATTTCTAAATGTGATAGCCAAAAGCACATCTCTATAAAACACCTGGGAATTCTATCAGTAGTAAAACTAATTCTTTTAGGGTATGTATTTTACCACCTGTTATTGATATGCTTCTATTTTATTGGTAATTCTTCCCACCCTCCATATGCTAGAGAAAACCAGGTGCTAGTCATGTATTTTGATGTCCACTGAGTGGCTAATTTGTATGTAAAATTTAGCAAGCATTATTTAATGTAAAATTTATTTGCAGTTAAATATATAGATAGAGAGAAACATGATAAAAATGAGACATAGCCTTTAGGAAACAAAACCTTTAACTCTCTGACAACAAGAACTGACATTTATAGTATAGCTCCAGAGAGCCCTAATGACCATAATGTCAAGCCATGACTACTATTAATATACTTTACTAGTAAAGAGTGAGTGTTACGGTTCATATCCATAGTGTGAAGGGCCTATAATTCATAAAGGCCACTATCCCAGCTTAGTTATTAAAGGAGCTCCCATAAGTAAAAAAAGAAATGCCATTCTTTCTCCGCAGCAACTTAAACTTTCTCTTCTTAAAGTTACATGATCTGAAAATGAGCAGCAATCTGGAAAATATAAAATCATTGTTAGCACGTGTTCCTGTTATTTAGCATTATTTCATTCTACATATCCTTCACACACAGCAACAGCAGGTTGGCCATAAATCTTTTACCCACTGCAGATGGTGCTTTCCATGTCAGTGGGGTGGTGAATCCACTCCCAGTTTTAGCTTAGGCTTTAAATGAGATATCTGAGACGATGGACCCTATTCCAAACCAGATTCTTCAAAATTCAGACTAAAACCCAGAGCAGATTCCCCATCACTAACTGTCACCAACTTGTGGTGATCTCATGTGCATGCTTATCAGACAGATTGGGGGTGATAGGAGTTTCAGCCCCACAGAAAGGCAGCAGAAAAGCCAGATTTCAGCTAGCCAACAGCAGCAACCTTGTTCCCCAATAAGGATACTCACACACAGAGGAGTTTCTTCCAAACAGAGGGCACTTTATCCTGCATCAAAGTTCCATTATATACAAAACACAGAGTAGACAAACAAAAGCTTGCACCAGGTTTGTTCAACAGACAATACAGACTGGGGATTGCTTCCTTATGTACATATCTACAACCAATCAGGTAGAGAGTTTGCACACCACCCTGTACCTTTTGCACCCCACTCCATTTTCTGATGCAACGTACTGCAATCACACACAGCTGGAGCATGATGCAACATTTAGCAGTGGGCTGAACATTTTCCCAGGGTTCCCTGCTGAATCCCTGACACATTGGACCTTTAATCCACTCAATAGTAGCCAATGGGGACTGCTTTATACTGAGTAAACCATAGGTCCATTTGGCCTAATGCTGTCTTCTCTTATTAGCAGACTCTCTTCAGGATTTTAGGCAGAGGATTTCCATCACCCAGCCGTATGACGTCTGTACAAAAAGAGTAGGCAGCATGCTCCTAGTGGGCAGCATTCAGCCATCTCCACCCAATGTCCCCACCATCTCCATCATCAAATTTATCTGTAAAATAAGGAACAAGGGGAGTGCTGGCTTTATTTCCATGCTGAATTGTTCTCCTGGAATACTCCCAGAAGTGCACTTTGGCATGAAAACTAAATGCATACTCTCTGTATGCCTTGTTTAAAAGGAACTTGAAGGAGAGAGTTTCTATAACAGGAGCACATTTGGTTACACAGAGGGGACAGGCTAGTGGGCAGTCCCTTATGATCCAGGAGTGGAACAATGAACCCTCCCAATCTCTGAAAGCTGCTAACCCTTGTTTTAATAGGATTATTCCTGTATCAGTTTTTTTTTTGGGGGGGGGGTTGGTGACAGACCTACATGACAATATCCATGGAAATGTCAGCATCAGAGAGAGGCAGGGATGGAGACAGAACATGAATAGGCATTAAAACATGAGGACATTCCTGCTGGATCAGACTAAAACCTTGCTAGTCCCCCATTTTGTTACACGGTGGCCAATAAGTTACCTATTAGAAGCAAGATATAAGTGCTTCAGCCTCCATTTTGGGTTCTCAGCAACTGATGTACATTACTCTACATTGGACTAGGTATATAGGAACTCTGACTGGTTGCCATTGATGCTCATAACCTCTCTGAATTGGTCCAATTCAGTCTTTTGGTCTTTTTGACAGCCATCCAAGTTGTCAGTCATCATTACATGTTGAGACAGTGAATTCTACGATTTAAGTATGTGCTGTTTGATGAAGTGCTTCCTTTTATCTCTGTTGGCTTTCCCATATTTCAGTTTTGATAGATGATCTATAGTTCTGCTTTACTAAAGTAATATCCATGCTATCCTTAATTGCATATACCATCATATTTTTCTTACTCACTTATATTTCCTAAGTTGAAGAGTCTCATACTTTCCCCTATCTATTCCCCCAAGGGAGTTTGCTCCAGGCCCTTGATCCTTTTGGTTGCACTTCTCTACATCTGAAAAAACTCAGGCAATGGAGAGAAAAAGGGAAAGATCAGAAATCTTCCAATAAGAGTTAAATAGAATTAGGAGTTCTGTTTTGAAGGAGAGCTGTGTGCATTTCTAGACAATCTTGTACCATGTGAGACTGCTTGTTTGTTCTCCACTTGTATATAAGCACACCCTAAAGATGCTGCAAATATCTATGGCTCTCTTATCCAAAGGAAATGACACTAGGAGGCATTGGCCCTAGAATATGTCATACTCAGAGAAGTGAGAAATACCTAATAAAAATGTCAGAATGTTTACTGTGTTAGTAAACCACAAACAGAAGGTAAGATACAATGACAGAAAGAAAAGAGAAAATGGTTAAATTCTAACAAGTGAAGTGCCAGAATTCTAACCTACCTAGCAACTGCACCATTTAACCTACAAACCATAACTCTGACAGCTGAAGACATTTGTTTACTGTTGAACAAAGGTTCTCTCTAAATGTATAGCAGAATGATCTTGCTCTGGAACCCTGAATTATAGAACTGTTCCCACATTTTGGATGTATACTTTTGAGTAGGAAACCTGTGTGGAAACTACTCTTTTTGAATAGAACATCATGAATGCTCCAAGTCATTTAATACATTTTTTCATATTTCAATGATATTAAAGTATTAATTTTTATCCTTTTCTCCTATAAATGAGAAGATTAAAATGCCCCCGCAGAGTATGTTTCTGAAGTACACAAGTTTGCTCTGATAAGTGTGAAATACTTAACATATTACTGACATTAAAAAAATATGCAAGTAATACTCAAAAGAATCCTCCACCACAATAGAATCCACCAAGATCCAGAGATTCTGTTGTAAGATCCATAGGTTATGCTCACTAAATTCCATTGCAAGATCTAGGGCAGGAAGAGAATTGTGACACTCCAGATGTTTACGGACTATATTTTACATCACCTAGACACCTAGATACCATGAGAAATGGCAAATAATGCTGGTTATTGAAGTCTAACAACACAAGTGGTGGTGGGAAAATCTACTTGTCTTTGTCGTATAGAAGGATGATACAAATAAAAAACTTTTCACAGGGTTACACAGCTCAGTCTAGGTAGCTAGGTCATTTCCATGGGCTTCAGAGGTTGATATTAGAGATGATGCATTTCTGGGAGCAAGAGTGGCTTAGCTGGACAGTTCTAGAAATTTGTGGTGATGGCTGTCCCTCCCACCACATCATCCATATATATAATGTTTCCTTTTACATCTGGTCATGCCCAATCTGTAAATTTGTAAAAGAGATTTCTTCTGACCTTCAGTAATCAATGGCAAAAGCAAACACAGCCTATCTGAAAAGTTGGCTGACTTTTGGTAGAGATTTGTATAGCATGCTGTTATACACTGTGTCTTATTGCTACACTTGCTTATTATATTTATGTCTCAATTGCAGAAGCAATTTTTTCAGCATCCAGGCTGATGTCTGGAACAGAAAACAAAAGAAACTTTTTTAAAAATTGTTTGATTAGAATAATTTTTAGAAGCATGTAATACATCAGTAATGCCTAGTCTGCTGTTAGAGTGAATTCATAAGAATGAGTGTTGACTCCTGTTATCCATTTTCACTTTCATTAGAAAATGTATAAAGTGAGCAATTGAAACAAATGAAAACAGAGTCTGGTGAGGATAGGGAATCGAGACTTGTGGAGTCTGGTAAGGAAGCTTATAGCCATATATTCCTCTTTGGAAGGTAATGAATTTGATGGTATTTTAAATAAGACCAGTGAGGATTTGACACTGTGAATACATCTACAGTCTTTCTCTGCTTCCCCTTCAGAATTATGTAAACTAAGCAATGCAGGCTGCAAATTCATAGCACCATGACTCTAATTCAATCCTTTTCAGTTTAAGCTGTTTGTGGATCATGGAATTAGAGAAACATGGCCCAGGGGAAGAATTTTTTGCCTTGCTTCTTGTATGTGCTCAGATAAAACTTTTTTTTTTTTAAAAAAAAGCCATGTAATGTTACTGAAACATGAATAGAGCACAAAAATGAAGGTAGTGGTGATGGTGAGTGGTGTGAGATTCACTTTCTCTTCAGTGATGCATCAAAATGCTGGGTTAGTCCAAGATACTTTTTTGCCAAATGTGGAGCACCAAATGATGCTCACCTCAAATACCCAAGTATTAACGAAAGCCATAGAATTTACTTTAGGACATGAAGCATGAATCCCACATTATCATGATAAATAAAATAATGAATAACCTGTTTTCCTTTCACATCATACACATTGAGTGTGAGATAGCTGCCTCAGTTAACCTAATGGGAAGATCATGTCCACCAGCTTATCCTCTGACTTTCCAAATTTCATTTTACAAAATAAAAGCATAGTCCATCCAGGTGCAACTTCAGCCATAGTGTACTGATATCAAAAGAGCTTATATTTGTCTTGGAATTACCTATTAGTAGGAGGCAATGTGATATAGTGGTTGAGGATTGGAGTAGGACTATGGGAGACCAGGATTCAAATCTCTGTTCAGCCATGGAAACTTGTTTGGTGATCTTGGGTAAGTCACACACTCCCAGCCTTAGAGAGAACATTAGCCTTTTTCAGCAATGACGAACCTCCTCTGAATCAATCTTGGCAAGAAAGTACCATCACAGGGCCACCATAGTTGGAGTCAGTTTAGAGGCACAAGCAAATTCCTACAAATTGTCTATTATATCTACCACTTTCTTTTTAAAAGCTTCTGTTTCAGTTCTTCTGGTCAGCAACTGTTGAACAAATGTGGAGTACACAGAAATTTATGTCTTGGAGACTATCTGCTTTTCATTCTTCAATAGGGCCATTTCCGCACTCGACTGTTATAGTGCTATTATTCCACTTTCAACATCCTATGGAATTCTGGGGTTTGCAGTGCAAACCTCAGGATTCCATAGGATGTTGGAAATGGAACAATAGCACTATAACAGTATAGTGTGGAAATGGCCGAGGTTTTACCCTGGAGTAGCAGTGAATGATTTCAGCAATATTCTTTCCACTGCAAGAAAATCTTAGAAAACCATACAGTTTTCAAATGCTATCCACAATTTCAGACTTATTTTGTGCAAAACTCACATGTGGTTGTTTTGCACAGAAATAGCATTTTTGGAGTGGAAAATAATATTTCAACACAGAAATATTAATTATTGTGCAGAAAATGCTGTTTTCTATGCAAATCAACCATGTTAATTTTATGCAGAACAAATCCCTGATTACAGCATTTTTTCTGTGCATAAAACATTTTCTGCACAGGAATTAATATTTCTGGCTTAAAATATTTTTTTCAGTGAAGAGAATGCTGTTCCCTGTGTAGAAACTCTTGTTGTCTATGTGAATTTTATGCAGAATAAGTCCTGAACAAGAAGGTTCTTGTCAGTCCAGGATCTTCTTCTTAAGGTTTCTCAACACTCAAAACATGTTTGTTTTTTTCCACAGTTTTCCCTATATTTTCAAATATTCTTTCCATCCTGAACTTTACACACGTATAGCACTATGTTCCCTTCTTAACTACTGGTATTCCATTCTATGAAATCCTAGGATTTGTAATTTGGGGAGGTATCTAGAATTCACTGCTCAAACCTTTGTCCATGTAAGATAACACTGTGTGTAAATTGCTATGCACCGTGTCCTTTGCAGAAGCTGGAAAAGTTACATTTTTTGTACTGTGGCTCCCCAAATCATGGGAGCTGAGGGGTTGTGAGTGTTGTAGCCACCCCCAAAAGTAACTTTTCCATGTTCTATTTCTTTATTTATAACCCTGCATAGTTTTTTCCCCCCTAGTTCCATGCAGTTTCTATAGGTCTTACACATCTGTTTATATTATTAGGCAGTGTGATTTGGGCCCAGCTGTGCTCTTGTGCTTCCTTAGTGTTTGCTGTGTAAAGAACAAAACACACAATACTGACCAACCATGCAGAGAAAACCCCTCTGTACATCAAGCCACAGGGTAGGAGAACAAAGAAACAGTGTTGTCATCTGTTCTACACCTCTGGCTGTGTTGGGAGACTTCATGGGGAGGAAAGGAAGGTCATAAAATGTATGGCAGTGACTGAACACTTTACACTGGAAGTTGTTATCATTGTAGCTCAGTCTGCAAAAATATCCCATACCCATATGGATTGTACAGAGTAATTCATGACAAGAAGAGAAAAGTGAATGTTATTTCTACTGCCATGTTTCCTTCTACTGCTGTGCTTGACATTCCTTCCTTTAATAATGGCATGCTTATTGTCTCACTATGTGTGCCATTTACCGGTGGGTAGCAAATTTGGACCTCATACTTGAGCTCAGCATTTCATCAAATGAGACATATTTTACTGGTTAGAATCTCTGTGTTCTTGCTTTTGTATGAAATATAACAATCTTTGTTATGGATTCCTGACTCCCTAAGTAGGGTTGGTCAGATACTTATCTAAAGTTTAAAGTATGAAAATGCATGTTGTTTTAACATATACCTTGATAAAACAAACATGCTTGTCTTTGTTTCACTCTAAAATGTGCTTTTTTATGTCTTCTGTCCTCAAAGATACATTTTCTACAAACTTTCATTTAAAAGACACAAGGTACACCCACTCTGGCTGTATTTTTTTGAGCTGGCAATCTTGTCACAGAATTCAGAAAAGAATATAACCTGAAGGTATTGGTCTGTGTATTTGTCCAGAATGTGCTAATGAGGTTTGCTTTCTTAAATATGCAGACTGAATAAAATCATCCTACAACTTTTCCTCTAACAAAACCAGTTTCCTCTGATCAGAGTCTTTCATGCTTCCCTGAAAAATATCATAACTTACTCCTTGGAGGACTCAAACAATAACAAGGAGGAGACAGATTGCCAGGAGGCTCCAGCTTTCTGAGTCTGAGGAGAGAGGAGCTGAGGAAGATCCTGTTCCTCAGCAAAATATGGCAGAGGCTTCAGACCCTGAAGATGCCATGCCACTGTCCATTGAGAGAGAGAGGGAAAATGCTGAACTCAAAACTGTTTAAGTATAAATGCTGATCTAGTTAACACCAATGAGACACATGTTGACCTTGAAGATGCTACTCATAGTTGCCTCCCAGTCTCAGTGCTAACAACTATCTTATCTGGTTGCTTAGAATTACTGCATTCCTGTTTTGTTTGACTTTGGACTGACTCCCTTTTGGATTATTCTTCTTATTCTTTGCTGGCTCATGTATCTGGACTTCTGATACAACTTTTGGACTAGCTAAAGACCACCTTCATGCTTCTCCCTGAATCTTGTTCAGATAACCCCTGGACTGGACTGACTACTTGACCACCCCTACACCTCAGCCTGCTTCTATGGACATTTGCTGACTTGTATTCAGGACAAAGAGAAGATCCAGAAGGTCACAACAAATTTCCACAAGTTTGCCCTAATGTTTCCTTAGTCTGTTGCGGAAATGTCCCACTCCCCAAATTCTCTGAGGGTAAGAGAGAAAGAGAGAGAGAGAGAGAGAGAGAGAGAGATTCATATAATATGAGAAGAGAATATCCTAGGGTTGTCTTTTTTAAAAACATTAGTGGATTCTTAACATTTAGTCTATGGGGGAGAGAGACCAGTTGTAGTAGGAGCAGCTAATGATTGTTTGTCATTATATATGGGGTGATGCCATCTATATTTTAAGCCTATGGGTTGCATTTGACCCGCAAGGCCAGTCGTACATCCCCTGCCTCCTGTTCTCAAATTTCATCCACCAGTTGAAGGAACAGTGATTACTACTCCATTTTGTTATTAATGGTGTAGAAGCTACAATCCAATTGGAAATTTTTGGGGGAGTGGAGGATCAGCCTTCTCCTACCCTTTAGTGGTCTGAAGGCCAAGGTCTAGTCAGGGGAACTGGCATCATGGAAGTAGAAATCCAATTGGGAGACAGCTTTAATTTTGCCTTCTCTCAGAAACTGACTCTTCCAAACCTAATGATGATGAACAGGATGGGTGGACGACCCATAGCCTCCCGCTAGATGGGTTGTAAACTCGTGTCTCTGTGAACATTCATGCGTGTGTTCCTAGGCAGCCCCTATTCCTGTGGACATACCTGATGTGTGTGTCAAGGATGAAATGGTTGCACACCCCGGGTTTAAGCTGTTTAAGATCTCAGTATCTCTATAATCTGGAAACAAGTGCATAGCTTGCTACAAATCTCAAATAAATACCAATATCTTTGTCTAGATATCTGCCACTATGTGAGAGTTGCACATATGTAAATACTGGTGTAAGCACAGAAACAGTTTTTGAATTGGAAAATCTTATCTCCACGGATTCGTTTGTTACATACAATAAAAGCTCATAATTCTGTTAACAAATCATCAAAAAGCACAGGATATTTTTACCTCATGGATATCTGACAACAAATTTTAAATAATGTGTCAAGGTAGGAAAGAAGAGTGGTCTAAAAGAATGAGTAATGGAGATAAAAAAAAATCAGCCATCTTGTATGTATCAATACTCTTTATTTAGAAATAGCGATCCACATTCCAAACATTGATTACAACAATGCAAGATTAACACAGGATTGAGTTTCAAGTTAGGATCTGCTCTTTTTCTCTTCTTTGAATGTGGACTTCTCATTTACAGATATCTAAAGTGCCATGTGCAAAGCTACAGATGCTTTTTAACTACCATGCTGTCCCATGCTGTGATGTTTTCCTTGTTTCTATGTGCAGGTCATTCTGCATATTTCCCACAGAATTCCCGCAGAGGACCTTTGACATGTTCATGAAGTTACAAAAACATTTGGATGAGCCAGCCTTTTTTTAAAAAAATGGATAAACATTCCAAAACCATACTGAGTAAAATAATATGAAAAGGAACAAACACACACACACACATGAACACACGCACAAACTTGATTACCTTTGTAAATAATGTGCCTTTTCAGTTTGCCTATTGTAAGCCTTTTTCATGTGGTGCCCTGATGCGTGTGAGTGACAACTCTGAATGGCATTTCCAAAAGCAAATGTTGCTATGCTAGTGTGGTACCCATGAGATCCAAAGATAATATACAGGGCAGTACCACATGTTTTTTCAGTCTGTTCTGGTGGCCTAGTAACAATGCAATGGGAGGCCTGACTTCAGCAGCTTGCCTGTTTTCTCTGAATGACAAGAGATGGCAAGGCTTGAATTGGGGGACATATTCAGTCTTGAGGGAGGAAGGCAGGCAGTCACTGTTAGCATCCTGGAACGTATATTAGGAAAGCATGAAATTGTATCTAGGGCTGCTAGAATAAATGGGGAACTGAGAGCTAAGGAGACTTACGCAAGGCAGCTTTTAGTTCATGGTATGTTGGATAAAGTTGGCTGAAACCTGGGCTGAACTGCCTCTCCATGGAGCCATCCATCCCTTGTGAAGTTTGGGAGGAACATATGCCAAGTTATTTTGGCACACGAATGGGGAAATCCCATCTTTGGCAGTAAAATAGCAAATTAAGGAACCATCTATTTCAGGGCACAAACTACCTACGGCATGGGCCTTACTCAGGCCGTTTCTGCCCTACACTGTTATAGTGCTATTATTCCACTTTCCACATTCTCTGGAATCCTGGGGTTTTCAGTTTAGGAAGGGGCATTTAGAATTCTCAACTGGAGAGCTCTTTGGCCTCAGTAAACTATAAACCCCAGAATTCAACAGGATGTTGGAAGTGGAATAAAATAGCATTATAACAGTGTAGTGCAGAAACAGCCTTGGTCTGCTGATGCTGCATCATCCTAAGGAGGATGAAAAGGGTGAGAATGTTTCCCTTTCTACCATCTCTCCACAATAGTTTTAAAAACACCTAATATAATGTCCATTTTGATTGAAAGCCTGTTTCATATATTGAAATGCGCATTTCAGCAAAAAATTAATTCTGCTGGAAATTGATGATTAATAAGGAAGAGAGTTGGAATGAATACCTGCATGGAGACACTTCAGGGTGTCTCAGTCCCATCGCCATCATAGACATTTTTGGTAAGGACACAGGAGACAGCCTTCTCAGTTTCTGCACCCAAGTTGTTGAACTTCTTTCCCCCAGGAGGCCTGATTGCCCCCCTCCCTGTTGTCTTTCTCTCAGCAGAGACAGACATTATTTAGGGAGGGATTTGGTTTTTAATATGTTGTGATGGTGTTGTGTTTCTGTTTTGTTATCTCTTAGAACTTGTGTTTTAAACTGTAATTATGCTTTAATGTTTGTATTAATAGTTTTCTTTTCTTAGTTGTACCATGTTTTTAAATGGGTGTAAGTTGCCTTGACTCTTGTGCTCAAAAAAAGGCAGGATAAAAATTAATTAAATATTTTTTTTCCATCAAGGAAAAAGAAGTTCTAAATGCTTGCTAACAAGTTGCAAAGTTCTATTCTAGAATAATATATACTCACTGCCCCCCCTTTATTTTTGTTCCTTGTAAGGCTAGATATCATGATTTTGACTCAATACGCAGTCAAAAGTGTAACAGAAGTAAAGAGCCTCCTAAGTCAGGAGGACATGCAGAGACGTTTACTTATTTATTTATTAAAACATTTTTTATAAATCCTCTCGTGAGGTCTCAGAGTGGCACACAATTAAAACAATTCCAGATAAAAAAAACATAGTAATATTAAATAATAGCTGAACAATATTAAATAAATCAACAGGTCAAAACATCAGAAAAAGCTGAAACAGTTTAAACCATGAATATGCACAGTTTAGAAAATAATGAATGTAGGGGCCAAAGATTTTTAATAAAAAGTCCTGCTTTGACTTAGTACTTAAAAGAGATCAATGTTGGTGTCAAGCAGGCCTCCAAGGGAACGACATTGTATAAATATTGAATTGTTGATGTTGAATCCAGAACCAGGTTCTGACCCTGAACACATTACTGCAAGGGGGAAAAGACTTGAACAGAGACTTGCACACACAGCATTTCATGGACAAGATTCTGTAAGGAAAATCGTCCTGTCTCCACAATCTCTGTTTGCAAATATAAGCTATATTAATAGATCTCTCAAACAAAGTAATGAATTGGCAAGGCAGAAACTGAACAACAACAAGTGCCACACCGACCCACCCACATGGTCTTTCAGAGAAAAGGTGTAAGTCTTAGTCTTCATCTTCTTAGTCTTCATTTTCTTTGTAAAACTTTGTAAAATTATTATTATTCATCGTAGTAACATTTAGAAACATTTGAACATTTAAAAAATCTAATTAGAAATGCAAAAATACAATCTTTTACAATGAGTTTTCTTTAGATGGGATTATGATTGGATTGAACCAATATTCTTAAATCAGTTTTGTGTTCACTGTTCATACCTACATTTTGGCTAGGAGTTTGACCCACTATGGGAAGAAAATACCAGCTTGTGTCTAATATAGGAGTGCACACCTTTCAAAATATTCCTTGCATAATAACAGGCAGCAAGAAATTACTTGTCCCAACTACTTTGGAGAAAGGGTTTTATTTAATCTATATGAATTAAAGGAAAAATTTCTACCTAATTTTGCTCACTAGTGTTACAAATGGGAATGGATAAACCATTTGTCACTTTTGGTTTCATTTTTCCAACCTTAAGATTGGTTCTGTGTTAGTTTCTGAACACTCTTAACTATGAATTTTCAAATGTATTTCAGCTGCTATAGGAATCCATGTGTTCTTCTGCAAATAATTTCTCCTAAAATAATACATTTTGCACATTATTTTAATAAATGAACATATTTTTGTATGCATTAAAGATGTGTAAAAATATGAATATCCTAGTATATTTATGTTTTGATTTTATATTGATTGTTTACAAGGATATAAGGTATGAATACGTTACCTTAGTTAACATGAAAACCAAATTACTTTCTTCTCCATCTCTTGTTCATATATATATATATATATATATACACACACACATACATACATACAGAGAGAGAGAAAGAGAGAGAGAAATGCTTGATTAGAGTAATTATAGTTAGATGGCTACTCAGACCTGACCTATGGATTATGCTCATCTTCAAATCAGAAATGGGAATCACCAAGTCCTCCAGATGTTTTTGGGCTGCAGATCCCAGCATCCCTTACCATGGGCTATGAAGGTTGGTGGGACTTGCAGTCTAAGAACATCGCATGGCTCCACTCCTGCTTTAAATGGTCAGGCTTTCCAGAAATATTCTTCATTCTTATCCATCCTTATTTAATGCTGACCAGTTTTGTTGGGTGGAGGAGGTGGTATTTTTTTAAAAAAAAAGTGGTAATCCCAGGTTGGTTCAAACTTGTATGAATAAATGAGATGACATTGATTAGATAATGAAGCTACAATGCCCCAAGCATATGTGCTGACAGGAGCTCTCTTAACTTCAGTGTGTCCCCTGCTGGAATAAGTGGTATCAGGATTGAACTTCACAAAGGATGTCCCAAAGGTCAAGGCATATGGCTAGAGGCTTTGGTTGGAATATTATTGTTAATACCACCCTAGATTCAGAAAAATAAATAAAAAATATTTCACATTTCTGCTTTAATAACTTGAGAGCTTTAAGAGTGGGCTAGAGTTACACGTTCATTTCCTGGATTCAGCTGAAAGACAATGTGCAGCAGAATGGGAAAAACATTGTCTTATTCTTTAGTGGTGCCCTTAAAGGTTCTCTTTCTCCAGTCAGGGGATGCTTCAGATACACTGGACTGAAGTTCCATAATCCCCAGCCAACATGGCCAGTGGTGATTCTAACTGCAATGATGGGAGATATAGTCCAGTGCACCTAACTGGAGGAGGCTCTTTTGACTAGGCATGTAATTCTTTGCTAACTGTGTTCTTAAAGGATGCAGCAGGTAATTTTAACAATTTTCTTATTGCTTGAAAAAAAAAGGTTCCAAAGGCTATTCACAGTTCAGAACTTATTATCTGCAAAATGTGCGCATGACATTTATGAACATGTTGTTTTCTGCACACACACAAACCCATGTGTGAATTTTGTGCATAAGTCCTGAAATTTGAAGATTTTTAACAATCTAGAATTCTCATCAAGGTTTCTCAACACACAAGAAACCCTTTTTAAACTATTTTTTTAAAAAATATTTTCAAATATTCTTTCTATCCTTACTTTTAAGGCATTAATGCACTAGATGCATAGACAGCTGTCAAACTAACATCCGGACTTTCGGCTGTACTCAAGTCACTTTGATGAATTTATTTGCAGCTCATGAATCAGTGCCCATGTGTCACACTGTCAAGTGAGAACCGAGAAACCATTTTGGCACCTCCAAATAGAGCTTAACCCTAAGGGCATGATTTCAAATTGTGGTGCCATCTCAGTGATATGTATGAATACCTAGTAGTGCAGCTCATTTTAAGATTCAGTAAAAGGGACTTGGGGATTTAAGAATATGCCTCGAGGAAGATCGCAGAAACTGCCTGTGGTCCAGGCATGCCTAAAGCAAAGAAACATAATAAAATGACAGCCATATCCCTGATGAAATAATACAAGGGAAAAAAGAGAAAGACATGTTCTGGTCAAGGCAATGTACTTTAAATACATACACTGATTAAAAGTTGTATCTGCCTTGGAATAGGAGTCTGATTAAAAAAAAATGAAAGAGAAAATGAAGCAGCTCCAAAGCCGTGATAAAGATAAAGGATATTCAAATAAATAACACATGGGGGTGAATAATGGGATGCATTAGTCTACTGAAAAATGTACAAACTGAATGCTTGCTGAAGAGTATAAGAGAACTCTCGTTCCTTCAGATCAGCATAATCTAGTATGCTTCCACCCCAACTGAACCAAACAGTTACCCCATGAAATAGCCCCAAACAAGTAATAGAACAGGGGTTCAGTGTTAAATTTTGAAGAGCAAGTGCCCATATTTATATTTCCATGGCCAAACAGCCAAGAAAAGTCCAGGAAAAAAAATCTGTTGATTTATATAATTAAATCTGCTCATCAGTTTTCATCTGGGAGCAGCTTTTAGATAAAATTAGTAACCCTCAGCAACCACCTTCCCAAATACTTTGCATTACAATAGGGAAAGTTCAGAATCATGTACTGCTGTGTTACCACACCCTGCGCCTCTCACTCTGTGGGATGTGCAATTTTCATAATTGAACGTATTTATAGCTGGAAAAACATGTTTGAAAGCATGCTGTCTGGAAGCATGTTGCCAGGTCAGGATGACCATGGTCAGTTAATAAGTTTAGAGACGATTAGGCAAGGAAACCCAGTACTAATAGCTTTGTCAATCCCCTTTCAAGACCTCAGGCTATAGTCACACTCAAATACAATAGAAGGTGAAACTGCCCAGGTGAAGCAATCAGCGATCATGCTGTGATCCTATCCTATGGAGGCCTTCCCTATTCATCCTAACTGACCAAGTCATTAAGAGATTATAACGACTCCCATCAATGTTTTGCCATCTAGAGTTAAGGCAATCAGCCCATTCTGTACTCCTTTGTCAACCTTATGAGAAAGCAATTACTGCTTTGTTCATGCACCTTCCTTCAGGGTAAGAAATAGGATGTATAAACCCCAGTTTTGGCCCCAGCAAATCATAGTATTTGGATGTAATATGTGGTGCTCAGACCTCTGTTCATTCTTGTACCTGAGAAACTGTCTGAGCCACTCGGCTTCAACTGTCTCCTTTGGGATTGGTTACGATCATCCTTTTTACCCAAACTCTCTCTCTCTCTGATCTTTCATGCTTCACTTTCTGATAGCCTTGCATGGTTCCTGAAAGTGTCTGATTTCTTGTGTGTTTTGACAATCCAGATAAAATACTGTTATTAACTTTTAACTGGAGTCCTCTCTACAGTTCATGATAGTATACACAGTTGAAAAGATCCTGCCACTGTCTTCCTCTTGCTGACCTCCTTTGAGCTATAATTCTACAAATTCTAAGGAGACTCTGTCATTGCAGGTGGACCTGCAATGTTCCCCACCTCTTAGGGCAACAGCTGGTATAAAAATCACAGCTAATGTAAGGACTATAGAAGCTAAATTCAAAGGGCAAGGGCAAAAGAGCAGGAGGTACATTATTGTTTCCATTTGTCCAGATGATTTGACCCAGCAAGTCCTAGCTCCACTACACAACTATTGTGGAGAGAATAACTGTGTCCACATGGACAATTGCAGCTGTTTAATGCCACTTTAACTGCTATGTCTCCATCCTATGTAATCCTGGGATTTGTAATTTGTAATTTATTTAAATGTTTCTGGTGCCATCTTTTGAACTCAGTGTTCCTTTTGCAGAGGAGTCTAAGTAACTCACCAAACTACATATCCTAGGATTTTCAAAGAGGGAGCCATGATGGTTATAGTGGCTATAGCAGTGTTGTGTAGATACATCTAACAGATATTTCCCATCAGTTCTATGAGGTAGGAAGTGGCTGGATAGATTCTGGTGGACTGTCTTAGTGTAAATAAATAAATAAATGCTTGATTAAACATAAGGGAGAAATTAAAGGACACCTTTATGGAACTCTGGTCCTCATTTATCAACTATACTATGGATCACCTTTCTACACAAGGTCCACCATCATCTCTTTCAAAGCTGTGGAATAACAGACAATGAACTCTAACTGAATAGGCTATATATGTCGTGACTGATCACTGAGCTATGTGGTAAACAAGAACAGGAAAGGTTGGGAAGGACTACAATCAAAGTACTGTTAAAATTTAAAAAGTAAAAAATAAAAAAAAAAAGCTGTCTCCTGTTGTTCCTGCCCAAGAACCACAGCTGGGGAAAGGTATTTTTTGGCCTACAACTTCCAGATCCCTCCCCAAACATGACAAGAGAGCTCCAAAAGCAACTTTTCCATGTTCTGCCAGGAACTGATATTCAGTGGCATTGTGTGCCTTTCTAGAGATTCTCTGCGGAGCAGGTATGAACAAGTTTCTGAGGTATGGGAGCTACACATGTCTTCCCCAGACCTCAGAGGGCTGTTGAACTGCCTCTCTGTGCCCCATTTGATTTTTTTTTCTTTCAATTACCTTTATGCAAAATGCTACCTCCACCCATCTTGAGGGGAAATTTTGCCATGTTTTGTCTCTTTCTCTCACTGTTTTAAGCCCCAAAGAGTAAACCAGAAGTTATTTCCATTTCTTTCTTTTCTTTTTTTTTACCTAAAAGGCTGGAGGGATAGGCATGGGGGTTCAAAAACTAGGACTGAATGTCCATCTGGATAGAGAACTGTTGCTTTAGAAATTCCCTGATCCATGTCTGATCTATGTCTGCAAGTTCCTTGACCTTTTTTTATCCTTAGAAGAACTGGGAAGTAATAAATTCCAAGTAAACTACTTATATGTAATTAGTTACCTTTGTGGACAAGAAGGTTATAATGACATTAACATTTCAAAAGCAATGGAATGAACAAGCATGAAGCTCCTTTATCAGTGTGACTAGCAACAGTTTCTAGTTTGATTCAAAAGTTACTTTTAAAAGGCATTTTAAGAGATACTTGACACGATTTTTTTAAAAATTATGCCATAATCTTATGAATCCCATTTTATTCTCCTTCTTTAAAAAAAGTAATTGAAAGCAATAACAAAGTAAGGTGCAGCATAATGAATAACAGAAGTTACAAAATTGCAATTAGAAACGGCAAAGTGTTACTTTTCAAACATTATCATGAATAACAAGAATGAAGCACTCTTTAAAAAATGACTTTTCAAGATCTGTGGCTCAGCTTGATCCTGAAGGCCACAATCCAGTCAGATTAAGGATATTTCATTGATTGATAAACAGGGAGGGGAATTGGGCACACGATTAAAGCTGAAATCCTAGGTTCTATCAACCGGAGGAAGCTTCATTGGGTGGTAGTGCTAAGGAAGTACAGCATGAGACGTAGGCTGGGTGTCATGCCACATCTCCCACTGAGGTGACCCCAAGTAGTATCTCCCTGAACATTTCTATTGCTTCAAAAGCAGTAAGATTGAAAACTTCTTCTTGCCTTTCCTACTTCCAGGTAATTATAAGCAAATAGCAATTTAAAAGAAAAGCAAAGGACAACTGCTGAGAGAAAAAAAAAACTGATGGAAAATTTACAACTGCACCATCTTAACATGCCTTTTGGCAGTAAACAGAAACAAAAAGTTTTCTGTCACGTGTCTTGCAATTTGTGTTTTTACAATGTATAAGGTTGAATTTTTCCACCCCCGGCTTTCAACAATTCTTGCTTGCCTCCTACGTTCTCTTAACTAATCTGTGTAAGTTTCCTTGGTAATAAACTCCTTTTCCCATTTCTCTAAGGTTCTTTGTAATGCACACATTGTCCTGTCTATTACTTATCCAGTGTGTTTTATCCTATGCAGTCCTCCCGGGGGGACGGGCTGACATAAGCATGAGGAAGGACACAAATCATGGAGCAGGTAGAGTTGGCAGGGGTTCTGAATCCCCTTCTTATGTTACCTGTTATATTTGTGGACCTTTCCATGCTGACTGGTTAATATCAGGAAACTCTGTTTTTGTTGTCCCCTCTGTTTCATAATTCTGAGGCCATTTCCACCGTACACTGTTATAATGCTATTATTCCATTTTCAACATCCTGTGGAATTCTGGGGTTTGTAGTTTACAGGCACCAAAGAGCTCTCTGGATGAGAATTCTAAATGCTCCTCTCTAAACTACAAACCCAAGGATTCCACAGGACGTTGAAGGTGGAATAATAGCACTATAACAGTGTAGTGCTGAAATGGCCTGAAACTCAAAGAAGCTTACAAAAATTAAAACAAATGCAGATTGACATAAGTATAAAAACTTAAAGCAATCTATAGAATTAAAAGCATTTAAATATCCATGAAAAGAAAATGGGTTTGAACAGGCTTATATAGTGGGATATGGTCATTCAAACAACCTAGGCCTAAGCTGTAGATGGTTTTATAGGTCACAATCAGAGCATTTAATTGTAACTGGAAAGGGATCAGAAGCCAGGGTAGCTCTGCATCAGGAGAGTTATAGTCTCCTGGCAGCCAGCCCCACTTAAGAATCTAGCTGCAGTTCTTTTGGCCAAGTGAAATTTCTGAGCACTTTTCAAAGGATCGTATGGAAGAAGCCTTCATCTTTCAAGTGCTGGAACTGCACTCCCCAAAACTGCTTTGGGAATGATGATGCTTTTGAAATGAAATCTACAAATTAAATCAAACTGGGAATATAAGCAGAGCCCCCAAAATCAAAGGAACCTACCATGTTTCTCCAGTCTTCTGCTCTTCCTGTGGGAAGGGGTTGTAGTAGATAACTCTTAAGCATCAGAAAACTAGAACATGAGTAATTTCTGCTCTGACATTGATGTAGACTAAATCTTTACCTGAGGCTGCCCTGGTTATCTAAAGCTATTGCAGACAAAATCATGCTGATGTTCAAAATCAGATTTGTGCAACAGAGATTTACAATAGCTTTGTTATAAAAATCAGTTGTATACCATTATGCACTCTGTTTTATCATGCAGAACTATGCAATTATTTCTGGTTTTTTTGAAAGAATTCACTTGTTTTTCTCTGTTAGGAATACCGAAGAGTCTTGTGTCTTATGAAACACTATCAAATTTTACTTCGCATAAGCTTTTAGGGACTCCTGACCACTTCATCAGATGCATCAAATGTATTGCTATTTAAAAAAACAAAAAAACAAAAAACAAAAACTACTAATCTGTCATTTGGTTTGTTACTTTTCCTTACAACCCCATTTGATTTCATAACCCTCTCTCATTTGTTTTATCTATTTCTTTCAATGGGAGACCAGGTTGCCAAAGCAAGAGCCCACCACTATTCATGTCAGGTTTATCCTCCAAAATAGACGATGGCCCTTTCCTCATGAGGCAAGTGAATCTCTCTGTGCCGTTACTTACCGACTCTTCTTGGATCCGAAGTAACGCAGACTTTCCCTTGAGCCCTTCCGCAGGGCTCCTTCATTAGTGCAGGGCGAACCGGAGCAGTGCGAGGTCTGTAGATCCGCACTGCTCTGACTCAAAATGGCGGCTTCTTGTGGCTTCCAGCTCAAAATGGTGGCTTCCAGTGTCTTAGTGGGAGTGGACCAACCGCTGAGGCTGGCTATGCCCACAGCCCACTGATTGCAGGCTCATATTGGTGCGAGCCTGCGCATCTGCACAGGTAAGTAGGAACTCAATGGCAAGTTCCAGAAAATATAAAGACCTGATTTTTCCGGTCTTTACTTAGCGCGCTGGAGGACCACTTGGGGGCGGGTTGGATCGGACTAAGGTGCAGAACTAAGTTAAATAGTCCACACCTAGTCCGATCCAAGGTGCGGATGACCTCCGTGCCAGGATGCCTTGGCCCATTTTAACTGCCTTGTGCAGTAAGGGCCTATATTTAAATTGCCCATAGACTCAAATTGATATTTTTCCTCCGTTAGAATCCATAGGTAATTTAAATGCCAGAAGCTGTTTTCGGGACATTTTAATTTCATCAGCTCAAATGAGTAGTGAATGAATAATGAATTGGATTACAAATGGCCCATATTTGATTCTCTTTTTTTAATTTATTATGAACATATACCCATAGTAAACGTTATGAAACAGATACTGTCCTAACGGAGTTATTTATTGAAGTCATAGCATTTTGAATGAAAATTTGAAAAAGACACTTTGGAGGCCAAGAGCCTATTTAAGAACCCATTCTTGGGCCGACTGAAAGCTCCACCAGCACAGAATAACCAGGCATATGCCTACTACCAGTACATGGACTGAGCAGAGGCTCTGTTTCTTCAGTCTCTGTCTTGGAGGGTTCTATAGTGCCTGTTTCTATGGTGAACTATAGGAGAGGGGGCTTAGAAAGTTGCCTGTGCCAAAAGCTTTGGTGGGAGGCATCTGACAAGTAATGACTTCCTCCTCTAGGTGGTGCATGTTCAGCCAGTGGCTAGGAGTAACTTCCACTTCATCACCAGCACTATTTTTCCTCTTAAAGCACAAGCGAATCTTGTGTACTTGCTTGTATGAATACTGAGACTGCAAAATTATTTGCAAAAGTCCATTGTGGAATCATATGGACCAACGGCTATAACTCCCAGGAATCCACAGTCAGGATGGTCATGACCATATTAACTGGGGGTTCTGGGATCTGTAGTCTGAAAAGTTAGTTTTCCCAAACTCTGAGTAAAATCCTCTGTATAATTACAGACATAGGACATTTTTCTCTGTATTCACTGAGTGCTAGAATTCCAGTGTACCAAGAACTGCAGTTATAAACTGGAGTGAGTGCTGAGAAGTCCCCCAAATACAATTTGGAGTACAATTTCCAATACAGTCCTACCTCCACATTCATGGGTTTGATGTTTATGTATTTGATTATTCACAAGTGTGCCTGTTTCCCCACCAATTCTCCTCCTCACATTCCTATTCATTTTGCCCCGTGGCAAGTTGTCCGAGGCAAAATAGAAGGGAATGGGGTTGAGGGGAAAGCTGCAAAGATCTTTCCTGTCCTTCTCTGGAGTTTTCCCCTCCCCTTCCCACATGCATTTTACCCTAGCATGCTGAGGCAAAAAGGAAGGGAATGGGGTGGAGGTGAAAGGCTCAATTTTGAGGGAAAGGCAGTATATGTATAAATTAATAATATAATACAGTATAAACATGATATGGCCATATCCATGTTTGCCTCATTTGGCAGTACATAGATCAGAAAAATGCTTTGTTTTTGTTACCAAAACAACAACAAAAACAACCCTATTAAAAACACAAACAAAAATTCAAAAGATGTATGTTTTCCCTCATGGCATCTGAATTCCAAGTGAAACTTTTACCTGTTGAATTGAAATCAATCACACAGTGGGAAAAAATCATGGATTAAAGTGACAAACTTAGGAAATCTTCAAGGAATGGTTCTCTTTTAGCTTCCCTTTCCTCCTAAACTTTATACTACATTCTTAAATCAAGTCCCACTCTGAGTCTCAATATTTTCTCAGCTTGATATCTGCAAATTGGTGAACCAGTTCTCTTTTCAGTGTCCTGACTCTAGCAGCAGGTTAGTAGCTACCCTTCCAATTCTTCAGTGGCTACATCAGGCTGCTCCATTTTGTTAAGCAACTCTTGAAAGTTTGGATCAAGCCCTGCTAAAAACCAAACAATCCTCTGTCAGTACTAGGAGAGCCCAGACATTCTCAATGACACTAGTTTCAGGTGTAATCCTTCAGCTATTTTAGCGGACAAAGCGGTGCCACTTAAATTCCAGGTGTAAGTTGTTATTCATTGCCAGACATTTGAGAAAGCCAGCCTGACCTCCTTAGGTCAGGATAGGCCCTTTAAGCACTGATGACAAGCACACACCCCTTCACACAGTTAATGATCATGCTGTGCACTACAGCTCCTGGCATATCAGAACGTCCTACTAAGCAATGAGACGCTCAAGTTTAGCAGTTCTCATAACCTTGGCTTTTCATAACAGACATATCCATTTTCTTTTGTGTGTGGTGATTAAATGAGTGCCAGGGGGGAAAAAAACTTTAGCATTTTCTCTTCTCAGGTGCACAGAGCTAGATTTGAGTTAGCTTTCTTCATTGGATATTTTGAACAACGTGCCTCCACCTGTTTGAAGAATCCTAGGCTTTGTTAAAGGAGTCCTTTCAAAACCCTCATCATTCTTTAATGGCAACAGATGCATTACCCCAATCATGTCATAAAGCCACCAAGTAATTATGTGACAAGCAACTTGTGTAAAGTCAAATGGAGTGTGATTTACACCTACTCCAAGTCCCAAAGGCATTCAAACAATGGCAGTGAGAATGTTAAGTTTTGGGTTTTATTTCATATGCATCTGCAATGTATTCCTTAAAGAAGGTAACAGCTGAAAATGCTAGCTGTGCAAGAGGATGATGAAAAACTTCATAAGCAAAGGCAGTTCTAGTAGTTTTCATTTAATTAGTTACTGTGTTTACAAGTCATCTTTTTGTCAACACTCCTAGGATGGATTCAGATTCAATATAAACAGCTTGCAATGTAAAAGATAGGATTTTAAGTGGGGAGGGTTGCAAGAGAAAAGAAGAAAAATGGCAGTTCAGGATACCATGACCACAGCTTGATACATTTTTGGGAGTGAATTTAAGCCAGTTGTACTTGGTCTATGCTCTTTTCTTCTCCTTAACTCAACCAAATTTCAGACTGGGAACTCCAGGAGGAATCCTGCCATGCACCTGTACAGTGTGCTGTTGTTTCAGATTTTTCTAACATTGTTGACTGCTCCTTCTTGACAATACATATCTCTTTTGTCCTGTCACTATTTCCTTAGGGCATCAATCAGCTAAGCTTTAAAATTTAACTAAAATGCATTTTTACTTGAGTGGAGAGTATTTCTGCTTTATTTGTATCAGTAATCCAACTGGCAAGATTTAAACATACAACATTAGGAAGTAAGGAGTAGCAAGAAGATACTTTACTAGACATCCAAAAGTACCAACTGACAAATAACTTTAAGCTGGTGAGCTGGGCTGGTATTTTAAACTTTCCTTAATAGACATATTTTCCCCACTCAACCCCTTCCAGAACCAACTTCGTAGGTCTTGGAGGGCAGTGTTGGGAGTAGCTGATGGCAGGGGATTCATTATCTTTTGTTCTTGTCCTATGGGACTTTCTCTGCTCCCTGTCCGTTGATAATATTCTGCTCTTTCCTGAGCAAGACAAACAGGGGTTGCCATGTAAAGTCAGAGCAGGCTGTAATGTTCCAGCAATTTACCCCTGCTCATTTGTTGCCTACCGTTAAGACAGATAGCATAAATTTTCCAGCCTATATACATCCAGACTCACAAACTGACAAATCAATAAACATCAAGAAAGGCAAATAGAAAATTAAGACTGGCTATTCAACAACACAAAGGTAAATTAAAAAGAAGAAGGCTCAGAGAGACAAACTCAAATGACAGTCTATAACCACCTAGACCTCATCATAGTTCTTTGATGATCTGCTATTAATGCAGCTAAACAAGCAAACAAATGAAGTGATGTTGGAGGAGACAATTTACTATATGACTTGAATCATCTCACCCAATTCCTTTCCTGTGGTTAGAAAGTATTGGTGAGATTTTTTTTCCTGTACCAGTCTAGTGTAGTGGATTGAGCATTGGACTGCGACTTTGGAGTCAAGGGTTCAAATCCCCACTCAGCCACAAAAACCCACTGGGTAACCTTGAGCAAGTTGTACTCTCTCCACCTCAGATGAGGGCATAGGCAGACTCCCTCTGAACAAATCTTGCCAAGAAACCCTGCAACAGGTTCATCTCAGGGTTGCCATAAGTTTGAAATGACTTGAGGGCACAACAACAATGGCAACAACGAATTGCATGATTGAACTGTCAGTAAAAACGAGTCCAACTTCCATCTTCCTTCTTTCAAAACACACCACCTTGGTATTTTCCTTATATTGTCTTGTTGGAGATGCACGATTTGGGAACTTCAAAGGGCTGTATTGACACTCTGGGCGAGAGCAAGAGCCAGTCTCAGGACTTCAGGTTCCATCATCTGAGGTACACACAAATGTGATACCCTTAAAGAAAGCAGTCGTGATAGGTAGTATAGTCTATGTACATTTAGCTTATGTTTTTGATTTGTATTTCAGCAAGATATAGACATGTGAGGAAAGTTGGCTGCTTACAATGCATGGATCTTCTATTTTGTTAGACTAGACGTCAACATAGCATGACAGCAAATGAGGTTTCTACTCTCTGTCTATTTGACTCATAGACTTGAAACTACCTATACAATATTATTGCCCTTATTTTAAAGTGTTATGTCCATATGTACCCTAAACTAATTGGAAGAGGCCCTCCCCTGACTGCTCCCTTTGTCTGAAATCTGGAAGGTGGTGTGAGACATAGGGCCTTTGTAGCAGTGGCCCAATGCTTCTGTCATTCATTGGCCTTTTCCGCATTTTATTTTTGAAATGGGGCAGTGCATCCTTCAGCGAGGATGTTCACATTTGGGAGCAAACTGGGTTCGGACTACTTACTGTTTGTCCGGACTTCAACCTGCTCCAGAACGCCCAGAACTGGTGGTCGCCCATGCTATTGAAAGACCGATTAAAAGAGGACTTTCAATAGCGCGGCGCACCCCAGTCCATCGCTCTGCCAAAGTATAGATCTACAGGCTCGCACCAGCACGAGTCTGCAGATCTTCCAGGGGCGGGCATCCGGCTGGCGAGCTTCTCCGGTTGGTGGAGAGCCTCTGCCAACCGGAAGCCTCCATTTTCGTTGCCGGAGAGTGTGTAGTGTAGGCGCATGCTGCTCCGGACCGTCGTGGATCATTGGGGGGAGCATGCCAGTCTGGTGAGTAATGGACTGCCCCATTTCCCCTCCAAAGTGCGGAAAAGCCCACTGTACTGTACTGTACTATCCTTTCAGTGCCAGGCTAAGACAATTTCTTTCCTCCCAAGGTTTTAAACAACCAGGTTAGCATAACTGCATTAATAGTCACAGTTAATGATGGATTTGTCAAGATAAGTCTGTTTTAGGTCTTTTGAGTGATTCATGAAGTATTACTGGTGCTAGCATTGTTTGTGAATATCATTCTTAATCACTGCATGTTGCTTAATTTAATTTTGCTTTATGCTTTACTTAAATACTTTTGTTTGGTCAAGTAACTAATATGTATATCCCACATTACTTCCTCTGTGTCTCCCAGACACAAAGAGTAGATTTTTACAGGCATCACAGAAGCCTCATTCCATGAAATCTCATGCAAGCCATACATGTGTAAAAAACATGCAAGCCGTACACTTCTAAAAAAAATGTAATTATTAGAGTAATTGACTTACAGTGGAAGTCTATGTACATCTCCACAAAGGTAAGATGTCCTGTTTTCAATGGCAATTACTCCTCTTTCTCTCTGTAAGAATATAGGAATGCAGCATACAACCGTTAAGACCAATCTGCAGTTAAAATGACCTGTTAAACTGTATTGAATCATGCCATAGACATGCTTAAGACCCTTCCGTCTCTGTATCTTTTTATTCTTATCTTTTCATAATACCATAACAAAGATGCATTTCAGCACAGTTGGATTTTGAAGTACCTGATTCATGCATGTTTCAGCTTCCTAAAGCAGACAGAATATTTATAATTGCATCAGCTGGTTAATTACAGCCACAAGAAACACCTGCCAGCTTGTAGGTACCTTAGCAGAAGCTAAGGCCAGTGATCTCATAAAAGCCTTATATCTCTAGATATACGCTGCACATATTGCAGAGTGATTCAGAATGTAGAAGACAGCAAGAGAATCCAGAGAAGTAATATAATTTTACAATGTTTAGTTTGCTGTATGGGTCACGTAACAAGTAACAGATGGTACAAGAAAAACCTAACATTTGTTTTTCTAATTTCAGGTTTAAAGGATGTCATGCATGAATAAAGCATAAAATCTAATGGCTTGAAACATTTTCAGTACAGGCCTAGAAAAAGCTGAGCTCTTAAGTTGTTTTCTGAGATGACATCAAAGTCTGTAATTTTAACAATGCATTTTCAAGTGAATATAAATTCTTTTCTTGATGAAACAGAAGAAGAGCCCCATAAAGGCCAATGGAATCAAATATGGATTTTGTATTTAATTTTATTTATGTAGTACCCTGCCTTTCTCCCCATACAGGGCCTAAAGCGGTTTACAACACACATTAAAAGAGAATAAAGCTAAAAATCAATCATAATAGTACAAACAAACAAAACTAAATTAGCTAATATATTAAAGATAGTACTGCATTAAAAACAGTTTCATAGTACTTAAAATACAACAGATGATGTCAAGTATAAAAGTGTAGTCTGGTCCATTTAAAAGAAGAAACTAGTTTGCAGCAGAAGGCCTGCAGCTGCTTAGAAGACCCTCTTGTGTCTTCACCAAATCTTTCTATGATGGTGATGGCATTGAGAGAGAAATTTCCTCCAAGGATCTCAAGCAAAGTCATAAGAGGAGATAATGTCTTTCAGATAGTTTGGACCTCAGCCATATAGAGCTTTATAAGTCAAAGGCACCACTTTGAAATGTGCCTAAGACACCTTAATAGCCAGTGAACCTCCTTGTAACAGAGCACTTATACGTTTCCTGTAACTTTACTTGCAGTTATTTTGTACCCACTGGACATTTGGAATACTTTCCAAGGATAGTCACTTTACAGTGATGCACATAAGATTTAAATAAGGCATTCATCATGTTGGGCAGATCAGTTTTTTCCAGGAACAGGTACGTGGTGTACTAGGTTTGACTGTGCAAAAGTACTGCTGGCCACCACCGTAACATACACACTATAGCATACAGATTTAGGGCCTAATTCAGGATTACACCCTAGACATGTGTCTTCATGGAGAGTGTAATCCCATCCATGTACGCTGTATTCCATTCCCTGACCTGCTTGAAAAGATTGAAAAGGAGAACCTCTGTTTTGCTTGCATTAAGTTTTAAGTGGTTTTGCCCTCATCCAGGAAAATAGTTG
Organism: Ctenosaura bakeri; assembly: GCA_948474755.1. Classification (NCBI taxonomy): domain Eukaryota; kingdom Metazoa; phylum Chordata; class Lepidosauria; order Squamata; family Iguanidae; genus Ctenosaura; species Ctenosaura bakeri. The sequence goes on along the minus strand of CAOLHI010001143.1, from coordinate 18,606 downwards.
ATGCCAGATTAGCTTCATCTCACCCAGCAGAGAAAACTAGGTCTGGAATGTGGATTGTAGCATGAGTGGGACCCGATACCAAGTGAGATAGGCCATGATTGTCATGGAGGACATGAAATTTTGCACCATTCCTGATAGGACAGGCTCAGCATGGATGTTAAAAGTCCCCCAGAATCACAAGTGAAGAAGGCGACAGCACCAACACCAGCTGACAAAGAGCTGCTGAGCAGTGGGCTAGGCAGTATACTAAAAGAATCCCTATTTTGTCCTGGGGGCTTCCAGGGTGTAGCTATGGGGAAGCAAAATGATGGCATTGCCCTCAAGTCAAAATTCGGCCTTCCAAATAAAATACTTCTTCAGTCCTCAAATTCATGGAATTATAGTAAATTAAAATTTCAGTTGAGATTTAAAAGTAAAATTTATGCATTCAGTGAAAAAGGGCAGGCAAAGTTACCAAGGGAACACAACAAACATCAATGTTCCAGGTGTGAACAGTTTTCAGTGTCTCACTTTGCAATGCTAGACAAATTTGAAGACTGAAGGAAAATTTAATTGGGAATGCAGAAGTCTTACTGGGAGGGCAATGTCACCCTTAAATGCACATGATCAAAATTACCAGACTGCAGTGAGAGAGATGGAATCATGAGAGACCACTGCAAATCCTTCTCCCTCATCCATCCCCCTGGTTTTGCTTGCTTTTACACAGAGAACCTCACCCCCACTGGCACCCACAGACAGACAATGCTGGGATATATTAACTGACAGGTTCAGTTGGCCTCTATTAGTGCTGGCCAGGCTGACTTGCCCAAACATGATCAAGTTCTGGATGGTTGCTGTTTTTCTTATTCAGCCTGGCTTTCAGCAGTAACATTTTGAACCCAACCTTTGGTCAGGGCTATCCAGGATAGTTAAAGTGGGAGATGGTTTGCGAGCAAACACACTATGGCACTCTCTTTTCCCCACGTTATTAAACTATCTCCTCAATCTCCCCTCTCTCATTTTAGTCCCAGTGGCTGCTCCCTGACTTACTAGCTGTTCTATAGACCAATTTTAAAAAGAAATTGTAAGCAGCCAGTTATCATGATGATAAAGTTATTCATATAAGTTTCTAGTATAAAGAATTCATGGCAGAACTGCAAATATTCTTATTGTCTGAGAAGACTACTGCCATTTTATAGTGTTACTTAGATTAAGGCCATTTCTGCCCTATACTGTTATAGTGCTATTATTCCACTTTCAACATCCTCTGGAATCCTGGGGCTTGCAGTTTAGGGAGGGGCCTTTAGAATTCTCAGTCAGGGAGCTCTTTAGCTTCAGTAAACTACAAACCCCAGAATCCCACAGGATGTTATAAATGGAATAATAGCACTATAATAGTGTAGGGAAGAAATGGCCTTAAGGTGTAAGCCAGAGTTTGCTTACGTGGCAGATTTCATGCTTTCTGAATGCTCTGGAAAAGTTCATGGTTTAAAAAAGAAGAAGGAAAGGAAAGGAAAGGAAAGGAAAGGAAAGGAAAAAAAAGTTTAAATATGCATGACATGAAAGACAATGCACTCAATGTTTTGAAGGAAAATATTTTTAAATAGATATATGTGAATTTTTGTGTGGGTTTAGAGAAAATAATGCAGAAATGAGAATGGGGCAAAATGGATTTATATATGTATATAAAATGGAACAGACTAGAAATGGACTGATTCTTAATCCAAAACAAATATAATCCAACACAAGTCTAGATGGGGATGAACTCTTTAGAATTAAGAGGATTCTAGGCAGATCTGGTTCTGACAGTGTCCATTTTTTATGCCAGTACTGTTTCCATTGTATGCAGCTTACTACAATATTGGGTAGCAAGAATGTCCTTACACATCTGTCTTCTTGATGCAGTATGTTATTGAGTTGGGTTTTTTTATCCCTCCATCAGTCAGTGCTGTATTTCTGCTTTACAAAATGATTTTGAACTAACAGTCTCATTTCAGAGTAAATATAGGTAGAATAGGTAGAATAGGTACATTGACTGCACACAGGCTCCTCAGCTGGAATTCTCCTTGATCAACTCAGTATGTCTGGGTGGGGGAAAGTGTAGTATGGCTGTATATATAGCCTGCTACTTGAAATACACCCTTGTAGCCACTGGTCCTCCAATATGTCGTGTCTTCCCGACAATGTATGCTTTGGCTGCACAGTTAAACTTGATTCTTTCCATGATTTTATCTTCCAGTTCTGGTCATTTTCCAGAAAAATAAAATTCTGAAGGAACAAACAAAAGGCAGGCAGGATGGCAGCTCCATTAAACACAGATTCACAAGTCTGTACATGCTTAATGGCGTCTACAAAGAAAAATTGGTGCTTCATTTGAAAGATTATAATTGGAACACTTTGGCCAGGGAGAAGGAAAATGAATTGACCAAGATCACCCTGGAGGTCAGTAAGCAATGATAAAGTAATTATGAGAGAGAGAGAGAGAAACTGTATTTCATTTTTGGGAGTACTCTGGCTCTTAGTCTTTCTAAGAGACTAAGATGCTTTACATTTTTCCTGTGTTTTGCCCTTTTACCCTTTTATGTAATGTTCAAAGCTTAATGTTGTATTCAAAGCTTAAAATGAATTTTTGTGCCTCGCCATCCTCCATCTGACCCTCCAAGAGCTTTTAAGGCATCCCAGCTATTGCCCATTTGCTTTCTGGTGCTCTGAAAACAAAAGGCACAGTCAGATGCTGAGTAGCAGGTATACTGTTGCACAGGTAGTTAATGAAAGAGATATTTGATTACAAAGGGATAAGTAACCTCTTTGTAGCCTGCAATTAACATTTAACTTGATATGGCCAATAAGCCAACTGAAAGGAGCGTTAACGATATAAAAGAGACTTTCTCTCTCATAATTATTAGACTCATCGCCCACAGACACTAGCAGACATTATTCTATTGTGTTTTGTGATTTGGTTTGCACATTGCAACAAAACTCGGCTTTTGCTATAATAAGCATGACATCAGTTGAGCAGTTCTTTACCTATTACTTGAAACAATGTTATAAATTGCTCAGATTTCCAAAGTCATGGGAATGTTACAAAGGTCAACAGTTTTAGGGCCCTATCCTGATCCAGCCATATTTTGTTGGTTCATTGTTGTTATATAGTACCTTCAGTTCAACTCCATGGCATGGTGACTCTCTCATTGGGTTCTCTTGGCAGGATTTATTCAGAGGAGGCTTGCCTTCCTCTAAGGCTGAGAGAGTCCAATTTGATCAAGGTCACCCATAGCTGACCAGATATTTGAACCCTTGTTTCCCAGCATCTTAGCCTGACACTCAAACCACTACATCACACTGGCTTCCTTAAGAATACATGTGGAGTCTTTTCATTTCTTATCATGAAGAAAGGTGATAACTTTTTATGATTCCCTTTTTATCTGTCTGAGTTTTCCATTGAAGTGAATGAATTGGTCCTTAAAGGATGGAGATTGTCACCCCTCTCTAAGAGTAGATGGTATGATCTGTATCAAGAACTGGGAGATAATACGTGAAAATATGTGTCCATGTTTCTGTTCATTCACATGCAACATTATCATTTGTGGGATGTACCACTTGTATGATTTCATAATTCTACCACTTAAACAAATCTCTTCACTTGCTGTGTGGCTCATTGGATCTGGATGTAGAGAACCGAGGCACCTAGTTCTGAAGAACTGTAACCCACCAAACATGTACCTGATGGTAAGTGCAGGCTTCTGACAGTGAACTGGCAATGACTCCATGTCACCATCAAAATCCGGAATCTTGATTTTTACAGATTCATTGAACAGGAACTATTAGAATATCCTTAAGAAAAAGAAGAGAATAATCATAATAGGAAGAGGAAGAGGAAGAGGAAGAGGAAGAGGAAGAAGAAGAAGAAGAAGAAGAAGAAGAAGAAGAAGAAGAAGAAGAAGAAGAAGAAGCAGCAGCAGCAGCAGCAGCAGCAGCAGCAGCAGCAGCAGCAGCAGCAGCAGAAGCAGCCGCCGCCGCCAAAGGCTAGAAATCCAAAAGAAAGTCATTGGATATTAAACATATAAATGTCAAAACCTAGCAAGACTTGCTGCACTGGAATATGCTGTTATCAATTCACATTAGAACCTTAGTTCTAAACACATATGCATCCAAATAGTTTGAACTGGGATATAAGAGAGCTCAAATGATTTCAGTAATGGTATTTATATCTATTTTTAAATATGTATTTTGGACAGATGTTAGTATTCCCAACAGGCTTGGCAACTCTTCATTTTTCTCAAGTAATTTAATAATAATGTTGGCTCTTTGTAATAAAGCAGGGCAGCTGACATCTTGTCTCAACATTCAGCCTGTGGCAGAAGTGTCCATGCCTGTTCAGGATTCCATTTTCTATGGGAGCTCTCTATGTGCATGCATTAGCTGCTGCATAAAGACCTTCTCACATATGTCAAATATCAAGACAGTGGGGAATAGCACTTGAGTACATGGCATTAGCCTGTACTTGTGCTGCATCCTCCTGCAATCTTTTAATGTGTCTTTTTAATAACATAGAGATATGTTAACGACTTATAACATATTATGTATGCTATAGACATATAACATCCTCATGTATGTTTACTTGGTAGTAAGCTTCAGTGAATTCAATGAGGAATTGCAATGAATACTTGGACTAAGGGAAGATTCAAACTAAGTTATGGCTTTTGTCAAAGAAAATTCATATTTTTTTAAGGAACAAACAAACAAGGCTCCACAGTGTGAATCTGTGGAGGGAGAATGCAGGGTCAGTAACCATAAACTCAGGCTCCTCTCTCCTTGCTTGTCATGCATATAACATGTATATCCACTCAGAATATTTGCACAGGGCTTTATTTATTCAGTCATTTGCAAAGATAATTCTATTGCATTTGGTATGAAGTTGCTATTTTACAATTTCTTAAACTCCTTGTAAGATATTAAAGATAACCTTTGTTCGTTTACTTACAGAACATGAAATTCTGAAACATTGGCTTTTTTGTTGGAATCAGAGGCATTAGAGGTGGCAGTCTTTGCCTGCCTATACTCTCCATTTCTTTGTCTGCATGTGACTGTCTAGAGGTTTAGGCACAGCATATATTTATCATCTAACCAGTAGCCATTTTCTTTCCCCCTCTCTCTCCTCCTTTAGGTTACATGTTTGAGTATGCATGAGTAATTTGTAAATAAAGCCATATGTACAGTGCATCTTCTGTACATCTGAGGGCTCTGTTCCAGGAACCCCTACAAATACCAGAATCTGAAAATGCTTGTATCCCATTATACTCAATTGTAGTGACTTGTGTGTGAACGCTTCAGCACATCTGTATGGACGTTGCTGCCATTTTAGGTATGGGGGTGTGATGTGTCATGTGAGCTGGAAATTGTACATGTGGAGATTGTGGGGAAGGAGGATCTACTGTATATGCTTTATCAAAAAACAAAACAAAACTTAGCTTGTTTCCTTTCTCAGCTAGGTCCAATGTGTCGGGGTAGGGGTTGTACAAGATTGTTATTAAGCCTCTGCCTTGCCAGTTTCCTTGTGCTGCTTGAGAAATCCACTAGCATCTCTCACAAGAGGGCCATTTTCTTTATCCACAGGCCGTACACAGTAACTTTGGAGGACATTTTGGGTCCTCTTCTTTCTCTGTGTAAGGATTGACCTATCTTAATATTATTTTTTTTAAAAAAAAGGACACAGAATTTTCTAGGTGAAAAAATAGAAATTTTGACTTATTTTTTGTGGGGAATGATGGGGAGGCACTGAGAGAGGTGTGTTGCAGACTGGAGAGATTTAGAAGGGCTGCAGGCCACATAGAACCACCTATTCTTCTGCTGACTTGATGCAAAGATTGGCTGCCAGAAGAACTCTGCTGGTGGAGCTACTTTGCTGGCTAAGATCTTCTGGCAGGAAAAATTAAAAAGGAGGCAGTGAAGGTGCAGGATGAGGGAGAAGCAAGGTTACTTCTGATCCAAAACCAAGGATACAGCCATAAGGATGTCAGATACTTAGGACAGGGCAAGGATATGTGTGTGTGTGTATGTGCTTTCAAGTCACCTGTCAACTTATGATGACCCCATGATTGTTATAGGATTGTTTTAGGCAAGGAATACCCAGCAGCAGTCTTGCCACTTCCTTCTGCTGAAATACAGTCAAGTCTTCAGTATTTTCCAATGTGGCTAGGCTAAGAAAGATCTGGTATTCAGCACAATTTCACCTAGGCTAGTAGGTGACTCAATGGATTCTTGGCTATTTTGGCTAATTAGGATTGTGCTCTTACCTAGAAATTGGTACCATTTGAGTAGACATACAGAGAATTGCATAGTAACATACAATGAATTTCTCTCTCTCTCTCTTTTTCCTCCCCCCTCTCTCTGTGTCTCAAAGTTAACAGACTTATTTTAAAATATAACTCTGTTAGCATTAGTAATTCATTGCAGGTTCTTCTTGTAATAATAATAAAAAAAAAACCTGAAGTCTGTTACTGAATAGTAGAGAAATAATGAATGATTGACATCAGACACTAATGCACAGCTTTTTGTTGCCTTGAGGTTTCTTTGGAAACTCCAGAAAGCCCCTGTGGATTTAGAATGGAAGAACATGTGAGAGTTAATGATTTATAGTCATTGTGTGGGTATTGGGCTCAACACTGTGAATACTATCACTACAGATTTGTCACAGCTTGGTCAAATATGAGTTGTAATCCCCCTCCCAAGGGGGGAGATGCCTTACTCCCACACACTTTGCCCTCCTGTCTTAAAAATGTCTTTTCATACTCTACTATTAAAACAATTATAAACTAAATAGTAGGGTTGAACCTACTGTTCCATGGTGGCTTTTTTTTAAGCACGAAAAGGCTTCCTGAAAGACCCCTTTCCTACAAAGCATTTTTCATGCTGGTTTTGCACTGTTCACAGCTTTAGTTGTCTGATGTTTCCATGCCATTTCCTTTTAGAAGATACTCTTTCCTCTCCATCTTAGTAACAGTGGTATCGTGCAGTCAATTCAGCTTCACAATGATGTCACTAAAACCCAATAAAGTCGTTCAGAATGAGAGAAATAATTTCTGAACAGGCATGTCTCTCATTCTTAACTGTCTTTGTTTGCACTCTATACTATCAGAAAGTTAATCTAATTGGCTATGACAATAGATTTACTACTAGGATCTAACCCTATTTCCTTTTTCCTTTCTTTTTTTCTTCTCTTCTTTTTCAAAATAGAAAAAAAAAAGATGCCAGCACTGTGACTGCCAAACTGTGGAGTGGCTTAAAAAGAAACACTCTACCCCAAACAAATGAGCAAAACTTTCATATAATGCAGTCAGAGGGCCTGACGCGCCTTGTCCTACAACTAGAAGTAGTCATCAGTGGCCCACACATGCAAATATTTATTCTCATGGAAGGTTGTAGGACCCGATCAACCAATGCCATATGAATTATGTCCAGATGTTTAACAAGGCCACAAGTCTGATAAATGTGCATGATTATGCTCATGTAAATGCTTATCTGTATGTACTCAGCCAGTTTGTCCAGTTACGGTCTATCTTTTTAATTCAGCTCCTCATTCTCCTCTGCCTCCTCAGTTTGGCTGCCACTTCCGATTCTTAAAATAATAGCATAAAGATATCTTCATATTTACCCCATCAGATCATGTCCTTGCTCGCTACAGGGAGTGAGACATTGACCATTTCTGCCCTACACTGCTATAGTGCTATTATCCCACTTTCAACATCCTATGGAATCCTGGGGTTTACAGCTTAGGGAGAGGCATTCAGAATTCTCAGCCAGAGAGCTCTTTGGCCTCTGTGAACCACAAACCCCAGAATTCCACAGGATGTTGAAAGTGGAATAATAGCACTATAACAGTGTAGTGCAGAAATGGCCACTGTCACAAGCGTAAGCTGAAGGTGAGTTGGTCCTTCCATGCTGGGCGACCATCAGAAGAGGAAGTTCCATGGGGGCAGAAGCTATACCATGCAAGCAGCTGAGCTGGGCATTAGAGGCAGAGAAGGGGCAGTGGGTAACAAGATAGCTGTAAAGGTCTAGTTGGAGAGGGAAAGGCCAATTAGACTATAGCCAGTGTTCAAAGGCAAGTGGATGGCCCACAAATATTTGTGAAAAAAGGGGGAGCAAACTAATTCCCACTGCCCACACTGAGGCCTGCCCAGCTGCCTGAAGCCAAAGAGGTTGCCAGCCAGGTCCAGTTGCAGAGCCATGAAAACTCTAAACTTTAAGGCCAAATCTGAGAGTTGTCAGATTACTTGCATTATTTTAGACTGCACAAGAATCTGGAAGGGTGGTGATATAACTTTAAGTTTGGTAGGCCTAATCCTCCTCTTTCTCTGTCATCTTGATGTGTGCTCCATCTAATTCTAGAGTTTTTTTTCTCCTTCCAAATAAACTTCTTTAAATCTTTATACCACGTTTTAAATGAGTCTTCATCTAATATATAAAAGTCAAAGTTTGTTGTCTGTGTCAGGCAAAGATCTCATTCATATGATTGGCTGCCTAAGAATATTTTATGAAATCCTGGGGTTTGCAGTTTAGGGACAGCCCTTTGCAATTCTCAGCCAGAGAGTTCTTGGGCCTGGCCGGTTTCTATGGAGATGAGGCCTAGCTGCAAGGAAGAGGGCAGTGTATTCCCTCAGGAAGCCAACCTGTGTATGTTAATAACTCTGAATACAGATTGGATTGGGGAAATGGGGAAAAGTTACAGATACTGGAAAAGACTGAGGAATTTGAGACACAGGATCTCAAATCTTTCTAACTAGTACTACCTATGAGAAAATAAAATCCCGGGAAACACCGGGTATATATGCTAGTTCCTTATAACTGGAAAGTTATGGAAAAGAAATATCAATATGCAAATATGGGGAAAGAAATGAAAAAAGATGGTTACTAGAGATTATGAAGATTCAATCTTTGAAGATAGGTTTGTTGTTGGATGTAATTTTCAGTCATTCTAATGTACAATGTATAAATATAAAGTATAAGTATAAAGAATACATGGGATATGAACAAATGATGAGATTTAAATAAGTTCACTGTTATTAGTGTCATTAGTTATATTGGATTTATAACACGCAGAGAATACTTTATTAATAGTTAAGATAGAGACCTGAAGAAAATGTATTTTGTAATAAATATTAGGTATTGTATTAATAAGTATTTGGCAATAAGTAATATGTAATTTATACATCTTTATTTCTAATGAAAAGTATACTAATTAGAAAAAAAAGAGATGTTGGAAGGGTAGGTGCAGTTTTTACTTCAGCCCCCAGATCTTTGGGTCTTTCTGATGTACGCTGTTATAGTGCTATTATTCCACTTTCAACATCCTGTGGAATTCTGGGGTTTGTAGTTTACTGAGACCAAAGAACTCTCTGGCTGAGAAAAATACCCCTTCTTAAACTGCAAACCCCAGGATTCCATAGGAAAGTGTAGTGTAGTGCAGAAAGGCCCTCTGACACCTCTTTCAGTACATAAAGTCTTAGAGGTCTCCTGAAGCAGTTTGTTCATCTCTTTTTGAATTTATTTTGTTTTCTGCAGGAATCCTATCAGCATTCCTCATTGCTTTCCAGCCAGTGAGTTTATGTCTCCCTTTAAACACAATGCCTCAAGGAAAATGATTGCTTCCTTCAAGGAGGAGTGTCCTTTCATTTGAGGAAGTTCAAGACTGACATTGCACCAGAGTCAGTGTGTCTCCTTATGGCTAGGAGAAGTTTCTGTATTCTGTCTTGTCCAAGCTCTTCAGAGCTACATAACTTTAAGGTTGACAGCCTCTTACTGCAGCATGCTGCCAAGCTGCTGCTCATGCTTTTTCAATTTCTATCTGTTAGCAAAACCCTGCCTAGTGAAGGTCTTGAACATTCTGTATTAAGTGTGCATTTGTTCCACTTTGGAAGAGCAAAGGCTGGAGTGGCTAACATGGGCATTATAAACACACCACACACACACACACCCCTGAATAAAAAGGGATTGCATAAATAATGAGAACATAATGTAATATGAACAATTTTGAACTTAAGGTATGTGCACATTTCAACAACATACAACGTTTTTTCAGAATTTACACTCAACATGGAGGTAATGTAAGCAATGGCGCTAAACTGTTATTTGGCTTGCCTACAAAGTTGTGGAATACTCCCAGCAAAAATGTACAACACATGAATTAAGGCAGCAAAACACACACATAACAAGGTTGTGGACCATTACACTTTGAAAATACAAGCTTTCAAGTAATTGCAATCTAATTCAAATTTAAGAAAGATGCCTTGCCAAATAGAAAAAAATAAATAAAAAATAAACAAATACATGAAGTATGACACAAAACAAAGAGATGCTAACCAATCCTATGATCAGTATGTCTCAAGCTCTTAAATGCTAATGACCAATCAATTAGTGATCTACCACTATTAGGCATTATGTTCATTTTCTGTTTTCCTTCCCTGTTTGTTGATTAACTCTTCTTTTTTTCACTATGTTGGGGACTGATTCCAGCCCAGATCAGGATTGCCATCCAAGACCTTCCCCTAGGTGGAGAAACATGCTTCTAAATCAACTTTGGAGGTCAGCTGACATTGGGTAGCCAATGTACTGTATCTTGTCATGGCAGTCAGGGCATGTGTTGTTGGTCTGAGGTTATCCCCATCCTGCACCACCTTTCTGTTGTCTCCCCATCTCAACATGTGCTGCACCTTTATCTGGATGAAAATGGCTTAGTTTAAAGCCATGTTATTTGAACTGCAATAACTAGGTTGATTGTGATTTGGGTAGAGATGTTGGTGTGGCACATGTAGACAGGGTTTTTAGCTTGGGGTGTATCAACAAGGCCTTGCATTGAGTTAAAAGAGATGTATAAAATGGATACAGCATGTGGGTGGGGTCTTATCTTTTCTCAAGCATTTCACATGACAGGCCATAACTTTACATCCTAGATTGCAAGCATCATTTATTGATTTGATCACAATCTGAGGAAACTGCACCAAAGCTTGTGTATTATTAGGCTGATCAAGCAACAACAACTATTATTGTATGATCCATAAAATGAAGCAGTCCAAAGTACTTTCTCTGTTTTAAGTGGTATTTTCTTCCTCAGGCCAATGGCTCTGACAGAAAAATATGTATCCTTCAGAGAGCCTTGGTGATTGACATGAACCATAACACTCTTTCACACTACAAAATGATAGCGCTTTGATAGTACTTTAACTGCCCTGGCTCCATCTTATGGAATCTTGAGATATGTGGAGAGGCATTCCAAATTCTCTTCCAGGTTGCTCTGGTGTACCATCAGATTACAGTACTCCAGTCTAGCACTCATAAAATGTTCATTATCACAAACTGTTCATTAGAAAAGAACAATATTAAACACTGTCATTGATGCAAATAGTTAATAACCCAGCTATTCTGAATTCTTTTTATGCTTGTTCACTTCTTAGGAGCTATGTTCTCTCATAGGCTTTTTGTAACTTGGCACTGACTCCCCATGTTACCAATTCACTATGGCAGAAGGTTTATTCCCTGCTGGCTGATCTTCAAATGTGGAAGGAGATGTTGGCATGCAGAACCAGTTGTGCAAGCTCCAGTACTCTTCTTCATCACTTGTCAACCATGGCAATGGCATGTCACAGCAGAGTTTCCAGATAACATTCTCCAAAATAAGTGACACTGCAGAGTTGTGGTGCTTGCTCCACAGAGTTTTGAGCTATATATAGCTTTATGAAATGAGAGACATCCATCATATTGTACTAAGCTGTAGCATTCTGGAGTAAGAGATAATTCCCATTAAAAATGAAATATTTTCCTAAAATTAAAGAATTTCTGGCAACTGTACAACACACAACTATACAGCTGTGTGAATGAATTGAAGTTACTGTATTGGGGAGGAGCAAAGAAAATGCTAAATCAGCTCCTTTGAATCTGTATTGAAATCAGATAAAAGTAATCTGTTCATGCCAATTGCTATTTAGTTTCCTTCTTTCCAGTGTGTCTCCCAGTAATATCACCCCAGGCTTAAAGAAAAAATGCATTATTTACTTGGGACTTTACAATCTTTCAAACCGCAGAGTTGCAAATTGTGGTTTTGTTTCAAATGCTGCCTGTTACCCTTAGTAAAATGGATGTCCATACTCTTTAATGTAGGGGTGGGAAACCTCATGCCCTGGGGATGAAGTTGACCTTCCATTCCAACCCCTTCTCAGTCCAGGCCTCTGAAGTTTATCAAGTGACCATGCCTCTTCCCTCTTGAAGCCATCTTTTTTTTTCTTTAATAATTTTTATTAACATTTTTTAAAAAACAATGAAAAGAGTACTAGTATGTAAATTAATATATAAAAGGGACAGAAAACAAAGTATACCCTATCACTTATTCCAAGCCTCTCAAAAAAAGGAATCCTAACCTCCTTTTCACCTTCTCCCAACTGACACTTTTTAAATGAGAAAACATACATCCTTTTTGTTAAAGTACCTAACATCATATCCCATATTTCTTCTGTTACATACTATTACAACATTCTTGCATAATAAAATATTATATAGTTAAGTGACATTGATACTGCTAGATAATGTTACTAATTTTTCTAAAGACTACTGACTTAATCATTAGTTAATAGTTCAAAATTTATCCATATAAACACAATCCAGTATCATTATCCAAAATCTCTAACTATATACTCACTATTGTGAACCTATTACCTGTTTTATAACATCATTGGCTCAAATACATCTATGCTGTTTTACGCTAAAAAGCATTATAGAATTCATAAACCAATCCACTTATCACCCTAAATCTGGACCATATTAACCAATTCTGTACAAATCTTCATTTTGAATTTAATTCCCCACTTCACAGGAAAGCATCATTTCTAGGGTTGCTTCTTATAACATTTTAAAAACACTGTCCTGAAACAGCACCCTTCTTTTAAACTTGTTTCCATCTCCCTCAGTTTCACAGGACAAATCAGCCCTCATACAAAACTTTAAAAAATCAGAGTCTTGGGGCAACATCCTTTTTTAATATTTTACTTTGATTTTGTTTGCATACAGGTCCGAATTAAATTCATCCCCCCTTCCTTCCTCCTTGGGGTGAGGTCTGCCCTTCATCAACCGGAATCTCCTGATCATATATCTCCTCTAAAGGAAACTCTCTCTGTAAATATTGCTTCTGTTTGTTCTCATCTGACCACCTGCTTTTCTTCTTGTTTAGCTTGTTTCCATGTTTCTTCCATGTTCAATTCCATCTTTCTCTGTCTCTTCTGTATCTCTTCCTCTTATTTCTCATCAGTTCCTTGGATTCTTGCCTCATGATGTCCATCATACTCTTGAAATCTCTGTGCATTTGTTCCATTATCCCTTGTAGAAGATCCTTGCAGGGAAAATTCTGTTTTTTGCTTAGTCCAGCAGTTATAGAGCTAACAATCCATTTCCCTGGAATCTGGCTAGAGGCTGTCCAGAAAACAAGACCAGCTGATAACAGCCAGTACTCTCTCACACTTTAATTTCCTTTGATTTTCCTATTAGTGTCCAATGTCTTTTTTGCAAATAGAATGCAATTCAATCTATTCACAGAACATATGTACTTATATTTTTATTTGTATTGCTTCTCTTTTTAAAACATCAACCCCAATTTTTAAATTCAACTGTCTCAGTCTTATGGGGCAGAGACTTATTCAGTCCTTGACTGCAGGAAAAATGCAGCTGTGAGAAGCTCCTCTGATTCATCTTAATCAGAAGCATTCTTCACTTTTATTCACTTGTTTCTTCCAAGGTTAATTAAAAGTTCTTTTTTAAAAGCATAGGGATATCAGGTCTTCCAATCTAAACAGTTACATTTCAAAGAAAGAATAAGAATGTTGCTCCCTCAGTCCTTTCCATTCACAAGGTATTTGCTAAAAAGTAGACGCATATAATGGGAATGTTGAACTCAAATGAGTAATCCTCTGCTTCCCCTTTCTTGGGGGGGGGGCTTAAAACTCCAGTCAGAGATTCTTTTGGCTGGTGCTTTACCATGAAAGCTCTCCTGGCTGCTGAGCAGCTACAAGAGCTGCTACCCACTTGCCTAGTGGAGGTGAATCTCTAGTTTTAATAACATTTTAAAGCACAGAAATGCCGCTTAGTCTCACTTGCTGGTAAATTTGCCCATCCCTTCTTTCCAGGGAAAAGCAGGAACTGAACCTGTATAAGACCAATTTCCCACTCCAGAAGTGGCAAGTGGAAAACAAGAAGCACAATTAGAAAGGGAAGTGGTTGATGTAGTAGGAGTATGAGCCTACCTGCACTGAAAGGGGGATTGCTGTCCTTTGATCTCACCATTATCACAGACATGTTTAGTGAGGAAACAGGAGAGGTCTTTCTTAGTGGCTGCTTGCAGGCTATGGAGCGGCTCGCATAGGAGGCTAGGTTAGTCCCCAGTCTCTTCTGTTTTTCTGCCAGCAGGAAAAAAGCCTTTTTATTAAATCAGCATTTGGGTGCTAACTGGTTGTTGCAACAGAGACTTTTAATGGGGTGATGCTGTACTTTTATCCTGCTGTACTTTTATCCTCATTGCCATGTTTTAAATTCTTTTGCCTGCCTTAAATTGGTGTTTTTTCCAATGTGATAGCTTGGTGAATTATTTAATTCTTAGAAACTTTTAAAAACAACTTTTAAAGCTCTATTTTACCTTATCCCCTCCAGCAAGTTAAATGTTTAAATGGATGGAGAATGGACTCATGAGAAACTGTCGATCAAGATAGCACCAATAAGATGAATGTCTGTTACCTACATGGGAGCTCACAAGGCTGTTGTGGCTTATAATATTTTGGGTAGTGAGCACCAATGGAACTACACTTTATGCATTCTCCAAGTGATACATGAAATTTGGAAACCAAGGTCAAATAAAGAATAATGAAGTTGCTTTGTCCATGTCGTAACTTTCAAATATGGTCTTAACCATTTAGCTGAGATTTGCTAGATTCCTTTTATGCCTAGATTGGTGAATGTTTGGCTCTTCAGATGTCTTGGCCTACAATTTGGCCAACACATTTCAGTCTACTCATATATTTTTGGCCTTCTTCAGGGGCATGACTCCAACAGAAATTTCTGGAGTTGCTACTGCACTTTCCTTGAAAACTGGACTGCCTTTTGTTACATACCAGTCTGTTTGTGGTTTTTTTTTTTTAAGAATAAAATTTATTCCATCTACAAGCATGGGGAGCTTAGTCTCATTCTCCTTTGCTGATTCAGATATGTGCTTTCCAATATTTATTCCTGTTCCTTCAACTCCCATCAGCCACAGTTTGTGCAGCTAAGCATTAAGGAAGTGTGAGAGTTGTGGTCCAAAACATACAAAAGACCAAAGATTCCACGCTCTTTGGATTGGATGTGTAATCTTGATGGTTTTGTTATTTCGGCCATGGCACCCTCAGTGAGGACCCCCAGATATCCTTTTGATATCATTTAATTTGGACTTAGCTGGACTGGTTAGTGATTACCTCACTTCACGTGTTCGCAAAGTTCTCCGGATAAGCACGGACAGAGAAGCTGCTGTTAATGGTTTGCATTCCATTTCTCCTTGTAGCCAGCACCCAAAACTTGCCCGAAGCTTTAGGGAACTTCCCGCCACGGACTCCTCAATAGCCATATGGCTCTCAGGCAAACTACTCTTGTAAGTTGGGCCATTAACGTCTTGGCCAAAGGTATTGTTTCTACACGCATATCCCATCACGCACTACCTGACCTCACCAAATCCTTTTGTCCAGCACCGAAACCTCTTTTGTTCCCTTTGGGACTGCCATAGCCGAAAGGGACGATCTTCCCTATAAAAACCCTTCATTTTTAACCGATCCTCGGATCACCTTTGACTGCCATCCCGCCCTGCCGTTGGTGTGTTTAAGGGACTCCCCTCAGCACCCCAAATCTCCAACCTTTCCCCAGGACTATGGAACAGGTCGTATTGCCGCTCCCTGCAACTCTCTTCCTTTTCTAAGTTAGTTAGTCTATGTTTGTCTTCTGTGTTTTGTTCTTAATAAAGAATTGTTATTGTTTGGAAACACCTTGTTTAGTCACTCTCTAACCCAACGCTGTAGACATAGGGTGAAAGATCTCGCTTAGTTACCCTGCCTCTCGCTAGCAAAGCAGTGCTCTAAGTCTAATTTCCCCAAATTTGGCATTTCTAATTGGCAAAGTCGGGCGCCCCTCGCAGGACCCCCAGTTTTCAGGGTAACAGTTTACACTCATGTTCTTCCATAAAACAGCTGCTTTTTGCATTCCAGTACCTTGTGTCCACTTCCACTCAATTGCTGCTGCATTGAAGACATGGGCTGCACAACTCAAAATGGATTTATCCAGATGCAAATTCCATTCAGTTTAATGGAGATCCCTGGTCTTTAGGTGCATGTTCTATTCAGTCTGACAGTATTCAGTGGAGCATACTGCCAAAAAATTATGCAGAGGATGGCAGCCTTAGATTACTATTGTCATATTTTAGTCTGCCATATGGTTCTTCCAAGTACACAAGCAGTTACATTTTTTCCCTTTTCTTTTAAGGCTATTTGCATATCTAAAGCAGTTTTAATCAATTGTATTGCTGTATTCAACTGTCGGGATAAGATATTTATTGCCAATTCTGTGTTCCAATTTCTCTCATTACATCCATATTGACTTTTTGATAAGGCATTAGGAAGTCCTATAAAACAGAATTACTCATTTAGATAAATAGCTGTATAAAAGTATGAAACTTCTGTTAGTGTAAGCATGAATGAAAAAAAGCAAACCACATGTTAGCCCCTCCAAAAATCTTGATAAATCAAGTTAGGCCACTATAATACTCAGAGAGCTTTCTTTTTCTACCTTAACTATTTAGGCTAAAGTAGAGCAAACACTTCATTAACATGAGCTAAGAACAGAATTATGGAAGAATGATGTATTATTAATAGAGTGAGAAAATCTCATTATACACATATATTGCACACACACACACAATGTTACAGATTTAAAAAAAATAAACAAAAAGAGAAATCACTCCCAGTGAAAAACCACATGTAGCACTTTTACAGTCAAAATAACCATGGTTACTTTTTATAATAGATCCTAGGTCTCATGTCCTGAGATATTGTTACACTCCTATCATTCCCAGACAGCAAGACCAATTGTCAGCATGATTGGGCATTGAAGTCAAACATCTGGAAACTCATGTTTGCATTCTTTAGGGACAGGTTTCCTCACTAAGTCATAAATACTAGACAGGAATGTTAGAACAAGTTTACATTTATCAGGTGAAATGGTGTGAATGGTAACAGTGTAATTCTTCAAAATCTGACCAAGAACTCTTATTCTGAAGATTTTGCCATAGTGCCCCTGCTGTTTTGCTTTTGTTGTTATTTTCTGTCAAGTTGACTTTGACTTATGATGACCCTATGCGTGAGACACCTCTAAGAGCCCAGTTATCAACTGCCTGGCTCAGTTCTTGCAAATTCAAGGCCATAGCTTCCTTGATTGAATCAATACACCTGTAGTGCTCTCTCTCCCCCCTCTCCTACTGCTTTCCACTTTACTAAACATTATAGTCTTTCCCACTGAATCATGTCATCTCATTGTATGTCTGGAGTATGATAGTCTCAGGTTAATGATCTTTACTTCTTCTTCTAAGTCAGACCCATTTGTCTCTGAGACTGGTTTGTTTGTCTTTTTAGCAGTCCATAGTATCCATACAACTCTTCTCCAGTACCACATTTTATGTGACTTCCTGAAAGCTTTCTTCACTACCCAGCTTTCATGGCTGTATATGGAAATCAGAAATACTGTGGCCTGAATGAATGTTATTTTACCACCTATTATATCCCACATACATCTAAAGGCATACAGTTAATAAGACTGCAAAAGTAGCAGATTGGTAGTCGAATAGTAGGATCATGTTAGGCAATGTGTTTAGCATGATTGATTTTTGTGGGCTAGGGATGGAAAGAGATGCTCCTCAAGTGAAGAAAAGACATCTGCTTGCTATAGCATGTGATTTTCCTTACTTACTTACTCTGTATTTAGTGTGCTTCATTTTGTGATTGGTCATTGAATACTAAACACACATTTAATTTGCAAGTCAGATTATGCACATTTCCTTTAACATCTAGTTTGACTCTCAGTCACTCAAGAATGTCATTAAGTTTACATATAAACATGACCTAATATGAACAGAGAAAGAACTTAAGTAATTAAAGATGACGTATCAGAGATTGAGGGCTGGCTGGTATGTTACCTTAAACTCTTTCAACAGACACATTCAAGCTATATGTGAAAGAACAGCATGCAAAATCCTCTCCACGTTGTTCTGTGCACATGTAAAACATGGCGATGGTTATTTCTACATGGTTCTTTCTTAAACTACTAAAATGAAAGGGTGGTTTGTAATATCTTTTTATAAAATATATAATAAAGGATACTGTACTTGGGCATAGACAGTAGTGATGCTGGCATGAGAAGTAATGTGTACTAACATCAGTACAGGTAAATACAAATATAAATCAGTACAGGTACTTTGTAATATCCCAGAATAATGTTTTCTTGAAGAACTCACACAAGGTAGGCATTTTACAGCATTGTTAACTGAAGCATTATAAAGGATGTCCTTGTAATGTACAT